>JASKMD010000029.1:4004558-4349558 GCA_030144725.1 Haematococcus lacustris | reverse complement strand
TCCGACTCAGATGGGGGCCCTAGTGAAGGACGAGGGGGCTGGTTGCAGCACTGTGGAGGTCTGCATGGGTGCGGAGTAGGGGCGTGTGACTTGCATGGGTGTTGTGTGCTGAGTTTTATTGAGGTTATGTTGGGGTCATCGGGGTTCAGGGTGAGAGAATAGGTTGGCAGGCGTAGGTGTGGCCGTAATACGGCAGCGTTGGAGATGGGCTGGTATACACATGCTGGGCTGATGACATGCTGGCAGTCAGTTTGTAGACTCCATGAACGGCTGAAGGCCCATGCGTCAGGGAACGGGGCATGACTGCAGTAGCTGCACCCCCGTGGCTGCACCCCCGTGGCTCAAGAGATAACTTTCTAACTCATTTCTGCACGGATGAGGCCGGCGATTGGTGCGATGGGATGCTTGTGGCCTGACGAGTGTGCTGGACTGGCCTGGGCTGGGCTGGGTGTCCCACGCCAGGCGACCTATACCTGACTTATACCTGGTTTTAGTCACTATAATGCCCTACGACCAAGGCTGTAACAGAGCACTTGTGTACTTTCACACAACCGTGTATTTTTCACGGGAAACCCAAATTGCTTGAAAAGGCCACCGCCCGTCGCACTGCGCATCGCGTGATGGCTAAGAAGAAGTGGAAGGGTAGCGACAAGAAACATAAAGGTTCGTGTCCCCAGCCGACTGTGAGCTACGTGAGTTACGCGCTGTGAGATAACCCGTCGCTCCTGTTGGTTCCATCGCAGTGTCTCGTTCCGCCCAAGGCAAACAACGACAGGATCGTCGGGATGGCTGGACCACGCGCCGACGTCAGGTGACGGCCCCGCCTTATGTGTCCCCGCACTGTTTGTGTTGACCCCGCCTTGTGTCTTGGCCTGTCAAAATGGCAGCTTTGCTTGGCTGCAGGTCATCAAGGTCCCCGAGGGCGCAGTGCTGCGCGGCTGCAAGAAGACCAGGCGCAAGCTGCGGGAGCACCTCCGGCTGCGGGCTGAAATCCACGGGGCAGGGTGGTGCTTGTGGATGAGCACCGCACCACCCGGGTCAGCTCAGCAGTGAATGGCAAGCAGCCCTGTGAGGTGGAGCTGAACACACTGAGTGCCACAAGACCCGCAGGCTGGAAGCCCCCAGCAGGGCAGGAGGAACAGCGCCTGGTGCGCCCAGCTTGGAGCCATGAGCGTGGCCAGCCAGTGCGGGGCCTGGTGTGGTGCCCTGTAGCTGAAACTAGAGAAGTGTCACTATAATGCCCTACGACCAAGGCTGGTCACCCCTCCCATTGAACCACCAACCCCCCTAACGATAAGGGACAACGGCTTTTCCGGACTCATTTCTGCACGGATGTACACGCGGATTGAAGCGTCGGAATGCTGCCGCGCTGAGCCACACGCTGAGCTGGTCGGGCATGTTGCCGGGTATCCGACCCTACAGAGCCTGCGGACTTGATGTACGTTGACCCAGTACCAATGAGCCCCTGTTTAACGCGATGGATAGTGCGCGATGTGCGAGGAGCCCGACCTCATGTCCAACATAACAACCCACATGCGCTGGCTCTGGGGCGACGGAACTAGGCTAAGGGGCTCTGAAACTAGGAGGAGACCACGGCATGAGCATAGCAGTGGCATCTGCATCAATCCCTTTGTTGATTAGGCTCCAAGAGGTGGCCTAAACCTCCCCCATGCTGCCCCACTCTGCTGATGCCAGTCTGACCACCATGCAACTCATTGCAACTCTCCAGCCTTGCGTCATTGGCTAGGGAACTCACTGTGAACCCCCTGTCAAGATCTCAGCTCATCCTGAGTTATCCCAAGAGGTGTTTTAGAAGATGGCGTGTGCACATGTCTGCAGCATGCCGACACCCAAATATCACCCCTACAAACGGCATGGGGGCCAGGCTGCCAGCTGTGCGTGTTGTGTGAGGTCTACGCCAGCTGCCAGCACTGGCTGGGTGGAGATTCATGCGGAGGGGGAGGCTGTGTAAGATGATGTTGAGAAAACTGGGCTCCATGCGTAAAGTGTACCGCAGCGGAGAACTCTGCATCCCGCGTTGTGGGTGTTGTTAGGCAGCACTTGAAAGGCCCATCGCGCACAGCGGAACCGTTCGCGTGCCTGGCAGACTGCCGGTCACCGTGGGTGCCAGCAGCTCGGGCGCGCGGGCGCAAGCGCGATGCAATGATAAGGCGTTCCGCGTTAAAATGACAACTCAACTCTCACCATGCACGCCGCAAAGTCAAATGTCCCTTACGTGGTGGTTCAATGGGAGGGGTGACCGGCTGTAACAGATCACTTGTGTATTTTCACACAACGGCCCCCCGAAGGCCCCCCGACGGCCCCCCGAAGGCCCCCACAGCCCCACGCAGCGGCCAGGCAGCCACACAGCCAGCAGCCTCAGAGCCAGGGCCCAGCACTCCCCCTCCAGCCAAGCGCAGCAAGCCGGCAGCTGAGCCCACCAAGGGCAAGGGCAAGGCTGCCAAAGCCAAGCCAGCACCACAGCCAGGCAGGTGGCTAGACAGAGACTGCAATGCAGCATTGAACATGCAGCGCATTGGGGAGAGCAGGTGGCGGCCGCTGGAACTGTGCTACTGGCCAGACCAGGGAGCTCTGCCAGCCAAGGGCAAGGAGTACCCTGGCCTGGGCCACAAGCGGGTGCGAGACAAGCCCCCCAAGGCCCAGGAGCAGCAGCAGCAGCCTGCTGAGGCACAGTAATGTGTGCCCCCTTTGTTGAGCTGTCATCAGCTTACAATTAGTGCATGTCTTGTCATGCCAACTCTACATCATAGCCCTCGGGTCAGGCAATAGTGTAGGTGGTAGGCGGGCTCATGTGCCATGTGCACTGGGTTTACTCCACACAGCCCAATAACACTCTTTGAGTCGGGTCTAGTTAGTGGCTGCTAGTGGCTGCTAGTAGGTCAAATGGAGGCCCTAGTGAGGGACAAGAGGGCTGGTATACACATCTCCAGACTGTGCTGATGACATGCTGGCAATAATTTTGTAGACTCCATGAGCTGCTCCAGTTCACAGTCAAGGTGGTCATGCAGACCATCCATCATGCCCTGTTATGCTTCACACAAGCTTGCAGGATTTAATGCAACATTTCAAGACCTTGCCTAGCCTGGCCCAGCCTGGTCTAAGCTCGCAGTCGCGAGCTCCCTCGACGCTCTTAGTCGGCCCACCCCTCAATGCTTGCGCTCCACCGCAAATTCTTCCTCGCCCTTCACTTTCTTGCCCGTCCCATCCGAAGGCATGCGGCGCATCGGGTCGTTTTTCAGCGCACTCGACAGGCCGCCGCCACTGGCTCGGCTGCTCTGGCGCCGCCGCCGGGCCTCCGCTTGTCGCAGCTTCTCGTGCTGTAGGCCCGCCAGCCGCCTGCGCGCGTTGCCCTCGGCGTCGTCGAAGTCCAGCGCTGCCAGCGACGCGTCAGCCTGAACAACAAACACCCCCGCACCAGACACTTCTCCTTCATACTTGGGTAACCTGTGACCTGATACACTAGGCCTAAATGGGGTGGCCTGAATGAGACCTCCACCCAGGAGGTACCCAATCGAGAAAGGGCAGATGCTCCACAACCACTCTCTTTTCCACTTGACGTACACTCGCTGGGCAGGTAGGGACCATCCCTGAGGTGCCAACCCCGCTAGCACTACCTTCATCTCCATTAAAGGGGTCAGGGTTAGGTTTGGGGGTGAGGTTTGGGCACTAACCCTAACCCTTGCCCCTAACACTTACCCTAATCTTTACTCCCACCCCTAACCCCACCTCCACTGAATCCCACCTAGCACCCGCTATCAGGATCAGCAGACATAGAATGTCAAAATGTCGTTCTATGGTTGACTCGCAGAGTTCCAGTTGACGGTCGTCTCGCTTGGCTCGCTGACTTGCTGTACGGCAACGGTTGATTGTGACTCGCTGAGTTCCAGTGCCCCAGGTGGTGCCAGACACCCCATGATGCCAACTCTGAAACTTGAGATCTGAACAATTGCCTGCAACCAACGTCTTCTTGCTGGAATTGACGCACCAACTCAGGAACCTGAAATCTGAACACTGCAATCACCCCTGGCCCCACCTCCCCCGCCTCCCCACCTGCTGCTGCTCAACTGCCAGCGCCATAGGTTGAGCTGCCAGGGCCAGGGATTGAGCTGCAAGTACCCCACCTAGCAGTGTTACCAAAAACGGTCAAAAAACGGTCGTTTTCCTCGATTTCTCGTTTTCTGCCGTTCTGGCTTTGAAAAAAACGTTCAGAACGACAGAACGTAGAAAACGGGCTATCGTTTTTGGTAACACTGCCACCTAGCCAAGGGGGCACACACTCCTTCCAGCCCCCCAACCCCCTGTGGGTCCCCTCCCCTCCCCCCTCACTTAGGCTCAGGCTACAAGGGCCCTTGACTCAGGCTACAAGGGCCTCAGACACCCCCCAGGCCACCCTGCCCCACCCTCCCTCTGTACCTCCATCGCAGCAACCACCTCAGGCCCCACCCTGGCCCCCTCCCCTCCCCTCCCCGCCCCTCCCACCTGAACAGACTCCCAGCCGCTGAACTCGGTGACCAGCACCTCCGTCTTGCCGTTGGGCAGTATGGCGCTGCATAGGCTGCGCAGCACTGCGGGGTCAGCCCGCTTCTTCTCAGGCGACCCCACCACCAGGCCGTGCACGCGCAGACCCAGCTTGTCTTTGGCGCCTGACAGCTTGCGCATGATGTCCGGGCCGGGCTGACGCAGCTCACCGTCTGAACCCACAACCACAACCAGCAGCAGCAGCAGCAGCAGCAGCAGGCGGATCAGCGGAGCAGGCACAGGCACGCACGTGTTAGGTCAGGCAGGCAAGGCTGGTAGCTCTGTTTAGCTGCCCCTGCCCCTGCCCCTGCCCCTGGCCCTGGCCCTGCCCCTGGCCCTGGCCCTGCCCCTGCCCCTGCCCCTGTCCCTGTCCCTGTCCCTGTCCCTGTCCCTATCCCTGCCCCTGTCCCTGGCCCTGGCCCTGGCCCTGCCCCTGGCTGCCATCCTCCCAATGTCGCCTGACCTGACACCAGCAGGATGTCCGAGTTAGCCCACTTCGCATCAGTCAGCCTATTCAGGCAGCGCTTGACTGGCTCGTTGAAGTCACTGCCTCCATTGAACACCTGGCGGGGAGCAGCAGGGCAGGGGCAGGGGCTGCTGGCAGGGATGTGCTGCTTGCAAGCATCAGGGGCAGACACTGCCGTTGGCATGGCAGCAGTCCCAGCCCCATGCCACTGTCAGGTGGCTTGTGCGGCTGGCTTAGCATGCCATGACTTGACATGGGCCATCCTATGGGCACAGGGGCAGTGGCAGGGATGGTCCCAGCCCCATGCAAGTTGCTGGGCAGCAACCGCAACATCACACAGCTGACTGCAGGTACAAATGAAGGACAGGGGTCAAGCAGGGCCCTGGGAGGAGCCTGGCTGGGGGGCAATAGGGACGGGGGCAGTACACAGCTGACTGAGTGTGACCCAGGACTTGGCTTGGGCTGGGGCAGGGGACGGCGGGCCATGCAGCACCTGCTTGTGTCAGCGGTGGGGACCTCCCTGCCCTGTCCCCCCCGACCCCTACCCCCTCAGCCCCCCGACCCCTACCCCCTCAGCCCCCCGACCCCTACCCCCTCAGCCCCCCGACCCCTACCCCCTCAGCCCCCCGACCCCTACCCCCTCAGCCCCCCGACCCCTACCCCCTCAGCCCCCCGACCCCTACCCCCTCAGCCCCCCGACCCCTACCCCCTCAGCCCCCCGACCCCTACCCCCTCAGCCCCCCGACCCCTACCCCCTCAGCCCCCCGACCCCTACCCCCTCAGCCCCCCGACCCCTACCCCCTCAGCCCCCCGACCCCTACCCCCTCAGCCCCCCGACCCCTACCCCCTCAGCCCCCCGACCCCTACCCCCTCAGCCCCCCGACCCCTACCCCCTCAGCCCCCCGACCCCTACCCCCTCAGCCCCCCGACCCCTACCCCCTCAGCCCCCCGACCCCTACCCCCTCAGCCCCCCGACCCCTACCCCCTCAGCCCCCCGACCCCTACCCCCTCAGCCCCCCGACCCCTACCCCCTCAGCCCCCCGACCCCTACCCCCTCAGCCCCCCGACCCCTACCCCCTCAGCCCCCCGACCCCTACCCCCTCAGCCCCCCGACCCCTACCCCCTCAGCCCCCCGACCCCTACCCCCTCAGCCCCCCGACCCCTACCCCCTCAGCCCCCCGACCCCTACCCCCTCAGCCCCCCGACCCCTACCCCCTCAGCCCCCCGACCCCTACCCCCTCAGCCCCCCGACCCCTACCCCCTCAGCCCCCCGACCCCTACCCCCTCAGCCCCCCGACCCCTACCCCCTCAGCCCCCCGACCCCTACCCCCTCAGCCCCCCGACCCCTACCCCCTCAGCCCCCCGACCCCTACCCCCTCAGCCCCCCGACCCCTACCCCCTCAGCCCCCCGACCCCTACCCCCTCAGCCCCCCGACCCCTACCCCCTCAGCCCCCCGACCCCTACCCCCTCAGCCCCCCGACCCCTACCCCCTCAGCCCCCCGACCCCTACCCCCTCAGCCCCCCGACCCCTACCCCCTCAGCCCCCCGACCCCTACCCCCTCAGCCCCCCGACCCCTACCCCCTCAGCCCCCCGACCCCTACCCCCTCAGCCCCCCGACCCCTACCCCCTCAGCCCCCCGACCCCTACCCCCTCAGCCCCCCGACCCCTACCCCCTCAGCCCCCCGACCCCTACCCCCTCGGCCCCCCGACCCCTACCCCCTCAGCCCCCCGACCCCTACCCCCTCAGCCCCCCGACCCCTACCCCCTCAGCCCCCCGACCCCTACCCCCTCAGCCCCCCGACCCCTACCCCCTCAGCCCCCCGACCCCTACCCCCTCAGCCCCCCGACCCCTACCCCCTCAGCCCCCCGACCCCTACCCCCTCAGCCCCCCGACCCCTACCCCCTCAGCCCCCCGACCCCTACCCCCTCAGCCCCCCGACCCCTACCCCCTCAGCCCCCCGACCCCTACCCCCTCAGCCCCCCGACCCCTACCCCCTCAGCCCCCCGACCCCTACCCCCTCAGCCCCCCGACCCCTACCCCCTCAGCCCCCCGACCCCTACCCCCTCAGCCCCCCGACCCCTACCCCCTCAGCCCCCCGACCCCTACCCCCTCAGCCCCCCGACCCCTACCCCCTCAGCCCCCCGACCCCTACCCCCTCAGCCCCCCGACCCCTACCCCCTCAGCCCCCCGACCCCTACCCCCTCAGCCCCCCGACCCCTACCCCCTCAGCCCCCCGACCCCTACCCCCTCAGCCCCCCGACCCCTACCCCCTCAGCCCCCCGACCCCTACCCCCTCAGCCCCCCGACCCCTACCCCCTCAGCCCCCCGACCCCTACCCCCTCAGCCCCCCGACCCCTACCCCCTCAGCCCCCCGACCCCTACCCCCTCAGCCCCCCGACCCCTACCCCCTCAGCCCCCCGACCCCTACCCCCTCAGCCCCCCGACCCCTACCCCCTGGCCGCCATGGCCCTGCTCCCCTGCCCCTGTTCCTCACACCTGTGCCCCCTGCCCTGCCCAGCCCTCCCCAGCCCCACCTTCTCCAAGAAGTCCAGCAAGTTGTTGACGCTGCGCATGTCATCATTCAGCTCCAGCTCACGCACCTGGCAGGTCAGGCCCACCAGGCAGGCGCCTCAGGCCAGGTGCTGGGCAGGGGGCCGCACACACAACCACCCCTCACACCCATGGATTCAAATCGGGTCAGAGACCAGCTAGTCACCCTGGTGCTGCTGCCAAGTGCACCGGTGTGGAGCGTTGAGGACCCCACCACTGGGCAATCACGTCATGTGCTTGACCCCAATAAGGATGAAGGAGGTGGTGATGGTGGTGATGGTGGTGATGATGAAGGTGTTGGTGATGGTGGTGATGATGACCTGTGGCCTGCATGCCCGCCCTGCCCTCCCTTGCCCTCATCCTGCCACACACCACAGTGATCAGAGTGGCGACAAGGCCATGCCCGCCCCACCGCCCCAGCCCACCCTGCCCTGCCACCCTGCCAGCACCATGAGAACAGCATGCAGCCAGGGCATACCCTCCCCCCCATGACCCCACCCCACCCCACCCCACCCACACCCCAACGCACCTCCGCTGGCCCTGAGAAGGCAAACACGTAGCAGTTGCGCTCCTGCTCGCGCGCTGCCCTCATGCACTCGAGGGCCAGCGCCTTGGCCACAGTCTCCCGCGGCCCCCTCATGGAACCGCTGGTGTCCACACACAACAGGATGGGGCCACGGTCAGCTGTGGGGCGCACCTGGGGAGGCAGCACCAGCAGGCGGCTGGCCATGGCTTTGTCCGGTCAGATCAAAGCATTGAGCCACGAGGGGGGCAGCCGCCACAGCACCACCCCCCACCACCGCCTCTACAGCCACTCACGCACCTTCATGACAGTTACCGCCACACCACAGCACACCAATGACGGCTTCAAACACACCCGCTGAGCTGTGTTGGCTCCAACCCACACCACACCCAGCTGATGCTCCGCACTGTCCTGATGACGTGCTGGGCCATGCCAGCTGCTGGGCAGCAATGCTCCCGCTGTTATCGCTGAGAATGCTGCGGCCTCTGCTCCTCCTCCAGGTCCTGCTTCTCTTTTCTTTTCCTGTTGCTGCTGCTGCTGCTGCTGCTGCTGCTGCTCCTGCGGTTTCCCTACTTTTTTAATGTTCCCCTATCTCCCCTATCTACCTCACCTTCCTCATCTCCCCTTCCCCCTCTCCTCCCCCTCTCCCTCGCCCTCTCCCTCTACTCCCCTCCCCCTCCCCCTCTCCTCCCCCTCCCCCTCCCCCTCACACCTCTCTCCGCTCCGGCACGACCCTGGTGGGGAACTCGCCCCAGCCGTCACGCTCGTAGGTCTGCAACCCCTTCTCAGCCAACCGGGCAAAGAACAGCAGCTTGGCGGCGCGCACAGAGCGACCACGGGCCAGCAGCGCAGCTTCTGCGGGCAGCAGGCGGCTGATGTCCCCACTGCGGGTCAGGCCACGCGTCTCCTGCGCCTCAAGCACCGTGCGCAGCAGGCCTGCGGGGCAACAGGGCCAGGGTCAGGATCAGGATCAGGGTCAGGGTCAAGGTCAGGGTCAGGGTCAGTAACATGCTTTGGAGCGCAGCACACTGGGGTGCATGATGATGACGGTACTACCTCATTTTGCAGCCTGGTGCAGCGCCCATGTGTGTGTAGGCTCAGGGTCAGCCTGACTCGTGCTACACATACCCCTGCCTCCAGCCGCTTGGTTTGTGCCACAACAGCCACCCCCCACCCCCCACCCCCCACCCCCCCACCCCCACAGGCTGACCTGGCCGGCCGCTGAAGTCCAGGTGTTGCACTGGAGCCCTGCGCAGGGGGCCCCAGCCGCCCCCTCGGCCCAGGGAGCGCACCAGCTCGCGCAGCTCACGCAGGTCCTCTAACCGCTTGCGCAGGCTGTCCAGGGCCGCCCAGCCTGGCCGCGACCACATGGTGCCCTGAGGGGGCCGCCAGCAACAGCAACGACAGCAGCAGGATGAAGCGGCGGCAGGGACAACAAGCTAGGTAGCAACAGCAGATGCAGGAGTAGGAGGAGCGGCAGCAGCAGGGGCATCAGCAGGGCAGGGATAGCCACAGCCATGATGCGGAAGCGGTAAGGGGTGCAAGGAGTGGAAAGGGGGGAAGGAATGGATATGGGCACTGTACTGGAAAATGTAAGGTGTTTGAGACAGACAGTACAGCAGACTTGACTAGTCACCTCACCCCTAATGAGAAGCCATCGCCGCCCAGCAGCGCTTCCAATCCGTCAAAGGCGGCTCCGGCGCGGCCCAGCGCGGCAACCGGGCCCGACCAGACGCTGTACAGCTCCTTCACGATTTCAATTGCCAGCCTGCGCTCTGGGGGCAGCGCGGCTTGTGCCGCGACTCGCTCTGCTGCCTTGGCCTCCGCGAGCTTCTTGGCCGACAGGTTAGCCGCGGCCGCCGCTAGCGCCGGGGAGGACACCGCGGCCATCCCACCTCGGGCCAGCCTCTTCGTCGCCTCCTCTTGAGCGAGCTCTGCCGCCGTGCGCGCTCGGTTGCCGCCGCTGTCGACCTCCCTCGCGTCCACATCCTCAACCGTCTCGCCGGCCAGCAGCCGGTGATACTTGGTCGCGGCTTCCAACAAGCTTTTAAGCAGCGCGGCGCGCACGGCTGGGTACTTCCGGCAGAAACGTGCGACACCCAGCTTGCCCAATGCGCGCAGCAGCATGGTGTGGAGAGGGTCGCACGGCCAGCGGAGCTCCGCTACGCTGTGGCCCTGCGCGAAAGGTTCCTCGCCCGAGTCCAGGATTTGCTGCAGCGACATGTCGTCTGGCAGCAGCCCGCGCTCCAAGGCAGCGCGCCAGGCAGCCAAGCCACGCGCGCTCTCCTGCACCAGATTCGTGTCGCAATGCCTTGGTGACATAGAAGCTGGGGGGATAAACTGTGTTTGCACTGGTGGGCATGTGACCTAGGAGGGGAGCTCACTTAAGCAGCTCAAGCATGCGGTTCAACTGCACCTTGGTGCTGCCATTGAAGACTTCAGTAACATGGGTTAATCAAGTCATGGCAGTGAGTGCAACGCCATTCACTGGGTTGGCAATTGTGGCGGTGTGCTATGCAAGAGAGAGATAGTCAATGGTGAGGGTGAGACACCTATGCTTGCAGAGGGTGTGGAGTCTAACCTGCCTTGCCTGGTCCCACGACCTGGCCTATGTGAGCACTGTCACCTGCAACGCCTCAGTAGAGTCGCCCCCCTGCCGGGCACGGATGTGCGCGATGCGCAGAAGGAAAGGCATGTGAGCAGGCGCTGTTTCGCCCAGTGTGCCAAGCCCGTGCGACAAAGTTGTCCCAGAGGGGGGAGGAGCCAATTCGACCTGAGCCGTGGCCACAGCAGCTAGTGCTGGGCCTCTGCACATATCGCTGCGTCTGTTTATGCCGTCCCGCAACTGGGCAGCGCGAATAGCTCGAGCCAGATGTGTTGGACATGCCTCTCGTGCGGAAAGTCCCTGCGAGACCAGCCCACCAGCCGAGAGCTGCATCTTTCTTTACTACCTTGATGAATTGTCACATCCGGTGGCTGATTGCACAGTAGTGATGGGCCAGCGCTGATGAGACGCCGAATGATGAGACGCCGAACTGAAAAATCTACACACTTTTTGGAAAAGTAGATCGGGGGGGGTTGCATGTCTAGAAAAGCATAGGCCTTTCTGGCTGTGGATGGTGCCAGCCTGCCCCCCACCCTTCATCCTCACCCAAACTGCTGGGTCAAATGCACATCGTCAATCTCCACGGCAGACAAGCTGGCACACAAGGGGGCTGTGTTTGATGGGCAGATCCTCACTGATTGGGGCAGTGTGTGTGTGTGTGTGCGCGCAGTACACATGCCCCCTCCCATCATTCCAGGGAGCTGCAGGCCCCTCAGGCCTCTCCGGTAGAAGCAGCAAGAATTCAGCAACAGGCCCCGCCGGCAGCAGCAGCAACAGCAACAAGTGCCCACTAGCTGGTATAGGCAAGGGCCTCCACTACCTTGCTGCGCCTGGCGGGTGAGCTAGTGCCGTTATCGATGGGTGGGGCTACAATCCTCTGCTAGCCCTCGCCGGGCTTGTATGCAGACAAATCTATTGTGACCGGTGCACAATGTCATGAGTGTTTGTACGAATAATACCCACCCCCATGTTAAGAACGACTCGCTCCTGTCTATGCCGGCGTTGCCTAGGCCATTACGGGCTCTGCCGTTAGGGGTGTTTGTACTCGCAATCAACGCAAATGCGGCGCTCACTGGGCTAACGCTGTACCGGCTTGTGTGCCACGGTCTGACGGACCTGGTTGGACTCGTGCTGCTGACATCGCTTTTGTGCGCTGCTTTCGTCCCTTTGACGTTGACCGAGGGACCGCGGACCAGTGTTACCAAAATCGGCCAGAAAACGGTCCTTTTCCTCGTTTTCTCGTTTTCTAACTTTTTGGCTGGAAATAGTCCGTTCAGAACGACAGAGCGAAACGGCTTGGTGAGCTATTTGCGCCCCTTGCGATGCGTAACACCAAAGCCTATCACTTAGCAGTATGGGGAACGGTTGATAAGAAGCAGTCGCCCGGCAAGGCTACATGGCAAGTTGCTTGCAAGCGCTGCCCGTGGCAAGGCATTGTCCCTAGCGTGACGCGCATCGCGCAACATATCAGCGGCTCCAAGTCCGATGTTAAGGCATGTCCGTCCCCAGACCCAGAGCTATTGAAGCTAGTGCGGGATCACGAGGCCGCCGCAAGCCCAGCTGGGGCGTCTAGCTCCAGGCGCCGCAGCGGAGACGACATGGAGCCTTCGCCCTCGCGTCTGCGTGCTACACGCAACCCATCGCAGGAGGTGGTGACCAAGGAGACGATTGATGATGCGGTGGGTGGCGTGACTTGCACATGTCACTACTTGCACATGTCCCTTACGGCTTGCACGCATCCATATCATTAATATTAGCAACACTAACATTAGTACCAGTGATGTTATCACTACCAATGGCAACATGAACATCATCAGCAGCAGCGGCAGCAGCAGCAGCAGCAGCAGCAGCAGCAACATTATCACCATCACCATCAACGTCACTTGGCGGGCACCTTACCTAGCGTGTATCATGTGTGCATGTCCTTGCAGCTAACCGATCTCATGACCAGGGAGTGGGGTGTGCCTCTACACATCCTCAGAGGCGACGGGCTTGCTAGGTTTTGCAGGCTGGTGGGGCTGTACCCTGGCATCTACACCCCCCCTAGCTCCGAGCACATGCGAACAGTGCTTGTCCGCAAGGTAATGGTTCCATACTGCAGCAACTGTAACATTATATGCAACTATAGAGCAACACCACCAACAGCAGCAGTAACACCACCTTTACTAACACCACCACCACCTTTAAGCACCACCATTACCAGCATGCTTCCCCGTCAGCAACAACATGGCATGCATGCAGGCAGCGCTACGCTTGGACACCGAGCTAGCACCCTTGCGGGCTGAGCGGGCTGTCTTTGGGTGCGGCATCTCCTTCGACGGCTACACTGATGAATCCACCCGGTCCATGCTGAACGCCACGGTCACCACCCCCTCTGGCAACATGGCATGACCTGGCTCTTTCGCACCATCTCCATGGAGATGGCCGCTAGGGATCAGCTGCCAAGCCATGCACAGCCGCTCAACGATGGAGTTGGCAGCCCGCAGCCAGCTGGTGCCTTGGCTGGTCGTGCCAGCGGTCGTGGACAGCTGGCCAGCGGGGGAGCTAGCAGGCAGCAAGCTGGTGTCCAACCTGGAGCAGCAGCAAGGAGGGCAGCCATTGCGGAGGCTGTGGCCCAGGCAGCTGCACCCAAGGCAGTGGCCCCTACCGACACCGTCACAGCCTACAAGCCACTGCAGCTGCTCAACCCCGGAGAGACGAGGTTTTGCTCTGTGCTCACCATGTGCCAACGGGTGCTTGACACCTACCCGGCGCTGCAGGCCATGGTGTGTGACCCGCGGTGGGCACAGTGGCAAGCCGCTGCAGACCGTCCAACTGGACATCAGAGCTGCCATTGTGGAGCACAACATCCCCAACGCAGAGCAAATCCTGCACGCTATTGGGCGCCGCACCAGCATGTTGTTGCGCCCTCTGCACGGAGCTGCTGCCTTGCTAGACCCAGAGTACCGACAACACTTCAACATGGGCGGGGAGTCATCTGCAGGACAATTGGACTTCCAAGCTGTGCTGCCTGACTTCATAAAGGTGGCAGAGAAGCTCAGTCCACCCTCAGCAGCGGAGTGTGTCGTGCAGCTGCCCAACTACTTGCATTCCACTAACGCCTTGGCCGCTGAGACAGCCAAGAGTATGCCACCCCATCAGTGGCACAGGATCCACACCGGCGGAGCCCTGGGGGCACTGGCTATGAAGGTCACCTCGCAAGTGGCATCGGCCACCTCCTGCGAGCGTGCTTGGAGCAGCTATGGGTTTGTCCACAACCCGCGCCGTAACCGTTTGACAGCCAGCAATGCAGAGATGCTCACACAGCTCTACTTCAATTCCCGCCTATTGAAGCGTGCTGGCAAGGGTGTAGCCAGCATAGCTGAAGAGTGGCAGGCCGAGCAAGGGGAGGGGGAGAGGGAGGAGGAGGAGGGGGAGGGGGAAGAGGAGTTGCTTCAACGACTGCAAGCTGTCAATGATGATGCCCTTGACATCGCAGTGGAGGCTGATATGGCAAAGGTGGCTGCCCGTGTGGCAGCCCAGGAGGCTGAGGCTCTGGCCCTTGCTTTGAGCTTGTGAACTACCTTCTAGTCGTACTTCATGAGCATTAATACTTGGCTCCCTTGCATTAGGCCATCCTTGAGTCATCCTTGAGTCATGCTTGTGTGTGAGCCATCCTTGCATGTGAGCCATTCCTGTGTGTGTCATCATAGATTGTGACCACAACCATTATGGGCATGATTGCGGATGATATTGCCTGGCTGACCTTGCCATCAGCGCTCTGAGCCGTGAGAGCCGAAAATGTATACCAGAAGGGGTTTGAACCGATGACCTCTCGCAAAACGATGATACTGAAAAACGAAAACGGAGAAAACGACAAATCGTAGAAAATGTTCAGAACGGGATTTCGTTTTTGGTAACACTGCCGCGGACAAAAGCGTTTGTAAGATGGATCTGCAGGTCAGCGAATCCAATGCCAACCAGCAATACGCGCTGCCATGCGTCCTCAACGGTATGTGGCCTGTGTGCAGAACAGCCGGCGAGTACTTTCCATGCCGTGTAGTTGTGGAAGGTGAGGGGGCTGTCTCTGTTCTCGCTGCTTCTGCGGCTTCTGCTGCTTCTGCTCCACACTCTGTCATGCCGATGTTCTGCAGATGAGGATGGCTTGAAGCCCAACACAGCCTATGTGTTTGGATATGAGCCGCACTCAGCTCTGCCCGTGGGCATACCAACTGTCTTTGCCACGCACTCCCCCCTGCTGCCAAAGCAGCTGCAGGGCAACCTGGTGGGTGCCGCAGGCCTCAGGGTGATGGTTCAGGTTGTGCGGGACCCTGGCCGCTTCTACCTCACCCACACCTCTTCCCATACACCCTGCAGGGTAGGACCCCCACCCACCACTAGTGTGATAGTTGCACAAGGCTTGTCCTGACCCTAGGTAGCAGGGCGAAAGCTCGCCTGACTGCCTGCCCGCCCGTCTCCCTGCCCGCCTTCCTGCCTGCCAGCCCACCTCCCCACCTGCCCGCCTGACAGCCTGCCCGCCTGCGGACACCACTCACTGCCCCACTGCCTGCCTGCAGCACGGCATGGCGTCCTCCGTGTGCTTTGCGGTGCCCTTCGTCCGGCAGCTGTGGTGGTGGCTGGGCCTGAGGTGAGGGAAGCAACACCAGCTCAGTCCGGCAGCACCAGCACCCAATGTCCCCTGGCAGCAGGACAGGACGCAGCCAGCCAGGCTGGTGCTGGGCAACCCGACCCTGCCTGGTCCCGCCCCACACTCTGCGTACCTCTGGCAACAGCAGCAGTGCAGGTCCACATCCAGCATTGCATGCCGCCTGTACACTGCCTGTGCTGCTGCTGCTGCTGCCGCTGCTGATCAGCTGGGCTCTGGCTGTGCAGCTGTGCTGGTGCTGGCAGGGCCCTGCTGCGGCCACAGCTGGGCACCTGGCCTGGTCCTGCTGCCTGCTGCTGCTGCTGCTGCTGCTGCTGCTGTGTGGTGGCACTGCTGCATGCTTGACTGGCTGCACTGCACTGCCCGGTGCCACAGCCCCCTACCTACCCAGCGTGCCTCATGCCCTGCTGCCTGGGGCCCTGCACCTCGGTGCTGCCCACACCAGGCCTGCAGCTGCGCAACCTCCAGTGCAAGCAGCAGGCGCAGCCCGCCCTGCCAACAAACACCCATCACCATTGTCGGTGGATGTCCTGCTGCACAGCTGACAGGTCAGGTGACTGCTGGGAGTGCCATTGACATCCTCATCAAACGTACGTGGCACTTGCCTGTCGGCCTGGCGGCAGCACACCCCTGACCGGGTGTGGGTGTGTGGTGCAGGCCGGTGAGTCGGCAGCTGATGGCGGGGCTGCTGGCGGCGGGCAAGGCCGTGGTCCTCAACCCCGGGGGGATCCAGGAGTGCATGGGCATGCAACACGGCAGCGAGACCGTGTTCCTGCGCAAGCGCCACGGCTTTGTCCGCCTGGCAATACAGCAGGGCGCACCTCTGGTGAGCGGCCTGCCTGGATGCTTGATGGGTGACAGTCTCATCCCCCTCCCCCTCCCCCTCCCCCTCCCCCTCCCCCTCCCCCTCCCCCTCCCCCTCCCCCTCCCCCTCCCCCTCCCCACAGCCAGGGACCAGCAGCCTGAGTGCTGCCCTTGCTGCCACAGGTGCCAGTCTTTGCTTTTGGTCAGAGTGCCACCTACAGCTGGTTTCGCCCCAAGCCTGACTGGCTGGTTCGCTGGATTAGCAGAAAGGCAAGGCAGCCTTGAGTGGAGCGTGTGAGGGGCAGGGTGCAGCTCAGGGGAAGCTGGCCTCACCTCACCCCGTCTCACACCACACCACACCATCTCACCCCACACCACCCCACACCACCATACCGCCCATACCGCACCGCACTGCAGACAGGTGAGTGTGAGCCATGTGAGTGCTGGCTAGTAGGACAGCCTAGTGCTCTGGGACGCTGTTGGAGGAGGAGCATCAAACAGCAAGGGAGGAACACCCGCTAGGGGTCCTGTTGGCTGAGCCTGGCCATCCTCATGCCTCATTGGGCTGTCCACTAAGCTATGCGCCATGCATGGCCACAAGGGCTGCTGGTCAGGGCTCTGGCATTTCCTAGGTTTCATGTGCGGGGTGGGCGGTCATGGACCCTGCTGCCCTGCCTGCCCTGCTGCCTCTTGGCCCGCAGGTGGGCGCCGTGCCCCTGGCCATGTGGGGGGTGTGGGGCTCCCCCATTCCCCACCAGCGCCCCGTCACGGTGGTGATTGGGCAGCCCATCCAGGTCCCCCACCAGGATCATCCGGCGCCTGAGCTGGTGCAGCAGTACTTGGACCGCTTCATACACGACATGGCGGCGTTGTTTGAGCGACACAAGGCCGCGTGTGGCCAGGCGGGATGCGAGTTGCGCATCTTGTAGCGTGCACAGCAGTGGGAGTTGCCCCTCGTGAGGTTGGGCGTTGTCGATTATGTTTGGGTGGGGTCGTGTCTGGTGCGCGCATGCTTGTAACTGCATGGTGCGAGCCTCAATGGCATGGGATTGAGAAGGGTGGGATTTCCCGTTCAAAATCGCCCGTTCGCCTGTTCCTTGTTGAATAAGTTTTGTTGACTGAAATGGTTGGAGGATGAGCAACAACGGTGATGAAAGCTACACGGCTCAAGACTGCTGTGTGGAGGCCCGGCAGGCACGAGGGGTGGCGGAGCCAGTGAGCCAGGATGCTCCCTCACAGAGGGCCTCAAGCTGTGTTCCTTTTCTGGTGTTAGTCCTAGCGCCAGACCAGCTCACAATGCTCGCCCACTCGCGCGCCATCCTAGGCTGAGACTGGCTGCTCGCTTAGCGTACAAGATGCAAAGCTGCTGCCGTAGCTCCAGTGGGTGACAAACCAGTGGGAGCGGAGGCTCACCTTGGATGCTGCTGAAGATCCCGCCCTCAGCTCCTCAGCATTGCCTAGAAGCTGCCATGACCTGGTATGATCATGGGTGCCATAGGGATCAGCGCTATCAGACCAGAGCTGCCAAGATTCTTGGCAAGAACCCTAGAATGCATGACTGTGCGAAGTTTGTTGAAACCCTTGCGTCCTTACGCGATGACGCGCCGGCCCACTCGGCTGCCGTGATGACAGACAAGGACCGCAAGCTCATCGCATCGGGGCCCAGCACCTCGGCCAGTCAATGCACCCCACAGCCAGCTAGTTACGCCAAACCCTAGCCTCACCACTCACAAGCGCGCGTTGCTTGCAGCAGAGGCCGGGCTGGGCACCGGGCAGCATGGCAGCCAGAGCAGCCCTGATCGGCTAGGTGCAACGGAAGCCCGGTCAGGGCCGGGCCGAGAACAGGCGGTGGACAGAAAGATTGTGAGCTCAGGGGCCTTGTCTATGGCGCAGGAGAGAGTCTTGCGGGTCAGCAGGTCAGCCTATCCAAGAGTGGTCTCTCCGATCACAAAAAAGAAATCCAAGAGTGTGCTCAGCCCCCTTATCCCTCACTAGGGCCTCCAACTGAGCCGGGCCAGTAGTGGCCACTAGCAGCATATACTAGTGACCAATACTGGCCCGACTCAGTATGGTGTTAATGGGTTGTGTGGAGTATACCCAACGCACATGGACATGGTGCGTGAGCGCCTACCACCTACACTACTGCCTGACCGCGAGGGCTATTGTGTAGATTTGGCATGAAAAACATGCACTGGTTGTGAGCTGATGACAGCTCAAAAGGGGGGGCACATTCTACTGTGCTACAGCAGGCTGGGTCTTGGGTGGCTTGTCTCGCAGCCGCTTGTAGCCCAGGCCTGGGTACTCCTTGCCCTTGGCTGGCAGCGCTCCCTGGTCTGGCCAGTAGCACAGCTCCAGCGGCCGCCACCTGCTCTCCCCAATGCGCTGCATGTTCAGCGCTGCATTGCAGTCCCTGTCCAGCCACCTGCCTGGCTGTGGGGCTGGCTTTGCCTTGGCAGCCTTGCCCTTGCCCTTGCCCTTGATGGGCTCAGCTGCCGGCTCAGCCTTGATGAACTTGCTGCGCTTGGCTGGCGGGGGAGTGCTGGGCCCTGGCTTTGAGGCTGCTGGCTGTGAGGCTTCCTGGCTGCGGCGTGGGGCCTGTGGGGGCTTGCGGGGGGCCACTACAGGGCACCACATCAGGCCCCGCACTGGCTGGTCACGCTGCTGGCTCCAGGCAGGGCGCAGCAGGCGGGGTTCTACCTGCCCTTCTGGGGGCTTCCAGCCTGCAGGCCTGGTGGGCAGCCCTTGGTTCAGCTCCTCCTCACAGGGCTGCTGGCCATTCACTGCTGAGCTGACCCGGGTGGTGCGGTGCTCATCCACTAGCACCACCCTGCCCCGCCGCTGGCCTGCGCCCCTGGGCCTGCACACCACCTTGCAGCAGGCACGCAACACCGCATCGGCACCCCAGCCTCCCCCAGTGCCAATGCTAGCAGCGCCAAAGAATACCACCAGCTGCTTGGCACGCCCATGGCGCTCGATGGACACCTCCGCCATGTCCTCCTCCAGCTGCAGTCATGCACACAAGGCACACACATGATGGCTGATGTGGGTGGCACCAGGTTAGGCATGACACAGTCACCTACTTGTTCAGTTCATGCGTACCCTCCCACCCACCCACCCTCACCTTCTTGAAGAACTGCTCCAGTGCCCGGTCCTGGGCTCCGTACAGCCTCAGCCGTTGCCTTGCCCACTTGGGGTCCAGGTACACCTCCCACACCGCATCCCAGGTGGCCAGGGTGACGGTGATGTGCTTCAGGTTGGCCACCAGGGATGTGCCGGCTGAGCTTGCTGCTGCCAGGTGCTGGAGGTGGGGCTTGATCGGTGCTAGCCACCGCTCGGTGTTGCGGCGAGCGTTGTTCAGGCCGCTGTCATGCTTCACCTGGCCCTTGGTTAGCTTCCACTGGGCCAGCTGGTCAGCTATCAGCTGGCCTGACCTCTCGTCCCATACACCCGAGGCTGCGCTGACTGCCTGGGTGACGCCGGGGTCAATGCCCACCCCAATCTGTGTGGCTGGATCAAACACAAACTCACGTGGCTCAGCTATGCCCTTGCCTATGTGGGGAAGTCCCACTGCATGGGCCGCTGCTGCTGCTGCACTTGGGCTGCTGCTGCTGCTGCCAGCTGCTGGGGGTGGGGCAGGAGGAGAGGGGAGGGGTCGTGTGTAATGCACACACACGCTGACACTGTCTGTCTCCATAGTCCTCTCAAACTCAAACCCCTGGTTGGCAAGTCTGCCCGTGTTGAACCACCTGGCCCAGTGGTGCTTCAGTGCTGGCTCTGAAGTGAAGGCTGCCCTAGTCTCCTTGGTCAGCCCCAACTGCTTGCACACCCCATGCAACACCCTACTGTCTAGCCTGATGAAGTGAAGGCCCACCCTGGCCATGGGGGTGAGGGTGAAGGGGGGTGGGCAGGTCAGGGTGCGGGGACCAACCCCATGCCTTTTGCCCCGCTTTGGCTGCCCTGGCACAGGTAGGGTGGGGGGCTGCTGCCACTGCTCTAGACACCGGCACACATGCACTGCATGCCGCATGCGGCAGGGCAGGGGCAGGGTGTCCTGCAGGGACCCTTGCAGCTTCATGCCCAGCAGACATCAACCGGGTTAGGACCCGAAGCCAGTAGCACCCCATGCAGCAGGTGTGGTTCAGTAGCTACAAACCTCCCTCTTCTTGCGAGAGGCCGGGGGATCGACACCCGTAAAGGGCCAGAAATATTTGGCGTAATCGATCTCTCTTGAGGGCAGTGCCCGCCATCGTGCGGGGTGGGAGCTGGAGTGGAGTAGGCTAATTTCCTATGAAGCTCAGGAGGGTAGACACGTTTCCGAGCCGGGGCGTGTCGTGCTGTGAGAGCGCCCTTTAGGCATACGTCAGCCCGCGGGGGCCCTCCCATGGTGTGAAAGACCAGAAGCGGCACGCGGTTCCTTAGTGCACGCCCCCTGAAGCTTCGGGGGGAGTAGTCTTTCTTTCTTTCTTTCTTTCTTTGCCCAGCAGACGGCGGTGCTTGTTAGCCTCCTTTATCAGGTCGGCAACATGCCCCTTGTCCAGGTTGGCGGCCTGCAGCTCTGAGCTCTGGGCGTTGATGCCATACCCACACGCCATCTTGATGAATAGCTGAGCCTCCTCCCCGCTCCAGCCTAGCCGGGCCCTGGCTGCCTTGGCGTACAGCTTGACAAAGCGCTCTGCATGTGCATGCAGGTCAGGTCAGGTCAGGGTCACAGGTCAGGTTAGGTCAGGTTCGTGGTCTAGGTCAACTCAGGTTCCAGGTCTAGGTCAGGTCAGGTCAGGTCCAGGTCCAGGTCCAGGTCCAGGTCCAGGTCCAGGTCCAGGTCCAGGTCCAGGTCCAGGTCCAGGTCCAGGTCCAGGTCCAGGTCCAGGTCCAAGTCCAGGGTCTAAGCCCCACCATCACTTGCCTGGGTTGGAGTAGTGCTGCTGCATGGCGACTGCCAGCTGCATGGAGTGTGCGTCGATGGTGTTGGCGTCACCCCTTAAGTTGATGTTGCCCAGCTCCTGCAGCTTGGCAAGCAGCGCCTGGTTGCTGGGGTCCTCAAAGACTGGCATGAGCATGGGGTGGCGGTTCTGCCTTGGGCGCACAAGGCGCCGCTGCAGCTGGTTGTAGACAGTCTTGAAGTTGGGGTTGGCGTAGAACTCACAGAACTCCTTGAGCTGCCTCAGCATGACGGGGTCCTCGCTGTCAAGGGGCACAGGTGGCCCACTGGGTGCTGCTGGTGCAAAGGCTGCCAGCCGGGCACTGCGTCGCCTTGGCGTGGGCTGCGTGACTAGCTCAGGCTCTGGCTCTGACTCCGAGTCAGACTGTGACTCCGGCTCAGAGTCACAGTCTGAACTGGAGTCATAGTCACTGTCCGACTCCATGCTGGCAGGTTGGGCAGGGGCAGGCTGGGCAGGGGCACGTGGGGGGAGTGGGGGTAAAGGGGGTGCATCAGGGGCTGGAGGGGGCTGCACGGCTGGAGGTTCAGGGGCGCTGCGGTACCCCGGGGAGGGGTAGCCCACCAGGCATGTCAAGAAAATCCGCAGCACAAACAGCGACGCAATGACGCGCAGCTGGGAGTGCACCTCCGCCCGCAGTTGGAGGTGTTCCCGCAGCTTGCGCTTGGTCTTCTTGCACCCTCGCAACACAGCGCTCTCCGGGACCTTGATTACCTGCGGAGAAGCACAATTCACATTTTGACAGGCCACTTTGACAGGCAAATGGACACAAACGGGGACACAAGCAATGCTGGGACACAAACAGTGTGGGGACACGGACCTGACGTCGGCTTGTGTTCCAGCCATCCCGGCGATCCTGTCGTTGTTTCCCTTGAGCTGAGCGAGACGCTGCGATGAACCAACAGGAGCGACGTGTTATTACACAGCGCGTATTTCACGTAGCTCACAGTCGGCTAGGGACGCGCACCTTTCGGTTTCTTTGACGGGCCCTTCTTGTGCTTGTCGGTGCCCTTGCGCTTCTTCTTAACCATCACGCGATGCGCATTGAGACGGGCGGTGGCTTCTTTACAGCAACCGGGGTGACATCCATGGAGTGACAATCATCCATTGGTGGAGATGCAGCGGGAATCCTCCAGCCACGCACGCGAAGTGCAACATGGACCAGCCATGGAGGTCACCTATCTCGCTAAGCTTGCCTAAGTGAGAGTTCAGGTCACCCATCAGGAGGACATGTGGTGTGTGTGAGCCAAGTGTGCTCAGCCAAGCCAGGCCAGGCTAGCCCGGGGTGCTCAGATGGCCCCTGACCCTCCTCCTGGGTTGTAGCCAGCCAATGCACCGTAGCGGCCCAACACATCCTGCCACAGTCCCAAGCCAGCTAGGAAAGGCCCTCAGCAGCCGGGGAGCCTGAGCTCAGAACCCCAGCCAAGCACACCGAGGCAACCACACAACCAGCAGCCTCAGGGCCAGGGCAAGCGCACTAGGTGAGCAGGCAGACTCTTGTCAGGAAGTTCCGTCGTTGTGGATTGGTCTCGCAACCACTCAAGCATAGATGTCACCCTTACCCAGACTAATAACCACACGAGCTCATAATGAGCTACTAATGAGCTACTAACCACATGCTAGGTGGATCAAAATTAAACCTTCCGGTCTGCCGGAATCGAACCAGCGACCCCATCATTTTTGCAACTTCTACAGTCACGTGCTCTACCAACTGAGCTAAGACCGGGGGAAGGTAGATGCTAGTGAGCATACATTAACGGTATATAGAACTTGCGACAAGAAATAGTACCACAGTCATTGTCCAGCCACACCCCGATGCCACCCCCCAAATGCCCGTCCGTCCAGCCACACCCCGATGCCACCCCCCAATGGCCGTGGCAGTGGTACGGGAAATCTGCCACACCCACAGCCACACCCACAGCCCCCGATGCCACACCCCAATGACCGTGGCAGTGGTATGGGGAAATCTGCCACAACATGGGTGACAGTGTGGAAGGCGCACACATTCAGGTGCTCTTCATTGAGCTTGTTGCGTGTGTCATCCTTGAGGTATGCCATGGCTGAGAACATGCGGCCGGGACGTCTGTCATGGGTTTGCCAAGAATCAGCAGGTTAAGCACTGTTGCAAACTGCGTGACGGTGGCTGAATCTTCCATCTGCTCCTTGCGCTTTGTTGCAGCTCTGTCTCGCCCAGGGGTGAGCGCAGCCTTTAAGGCTTGCACTGCTGCTGAGCTCTTCTGTTTGCCTGCAAGATTCTGCTTGTATCTAACGCTGTCCTCATGCTTCTGAACGGTGGCTGTTTATGACTAAGTTGCAAGCGGTGCAGCGCATGCGGCACTATGTGCCCTGCAAACCCGAATCTACAAGCCACATCTCGCGGCCTGCGAGCCACCCGGACTGGAATTGTTCGTGGTGCCAGCGGGCCTATTGCTTCTCCAAACACCATCGCTGTGCCGCGCCTTGCGCGCAACTCGGACATGGCACGAAGCCAGCGCGGCTCATTTGGTAACGAAAGCCAGGCCTGGAAAACATGGTTCAATCGTTACGTATTACGCAAAACAACGATGGCATCAACGCTGGCATCAACGAACGTGCCCACAGGTGGTAGGGAGGAAAGGGAGGCCCCCCCGCAGCCGCGGAGCCCGAGCTTTGCACTCGATCGCCAGCCAAGCGCAGCAAGTCAGCCACACCGCCAGCAGGGGAGAGAGAGCCAGGGTTTGTTTTTCGGCTAAGATGGCACGACTCGAGCTTTTGCGCCAGCCGTTGTTGGTTGGTTGGGGGGGGTACAGAGCTTTCGGCAACATGTCGGTAAAGCCGCGAAGAAACGGTGTGATCCCGCTGCTGCATGGACTGCATGTGGAATGCTGCATAAAGACGAGTGCCGTGAACGAGCACAGATGCGGTGACTGTAATAGCATCATGCAACTCCTTCATCGCTCCTTCACTGACTCTTGCTATTATGATCCTGGCCTGGGGCTCAAGTTCAGCACGAGTGTGGAGGAGTGAGGAGTGAGGTCCGTTGAGGTCATCGCGAAGCGCACGCATCCGATATCACGGCCCGGACTGCAGAGGTCAGCAGAAGCAGCAGTTGTACGTGTCAACTCATCCCTCGTGTAGGCTAAACAACAGAAGCATTTCTTTGCGAATGGCCCCACAGCAAGCGCCCAAGGTTCCTGAGAAGGTGCGTTGATCCCTGGGGCTTCACCGCGATGAAAGGTAGTATCAGGCAGCGGAGTAGTCAGGCGGTTTGAGACGCGTCACAAGCTTTCGCGCGTCACGGGCGCTGAAAAGCCAGCGCGCTTCCTTGCCTGCTGGTTTATGAGCTCCGGCGCTAGCCAGTGCGGCCAGCAGCAGTCGGAGGTTGTGTTGCTTAACCCTTGACGGGACCCTAACATTTCTTTTACGCAGATGGAGATCCCGAAGGACCAGAACCCCGTGGAGCAGGCCGCGTCACCTGTGGCTACTCTGTCAGCGCACGTGGACCCAATTCCACAGTACACTGCCGCGGCGGCATGTAGGTGTCGTAACCGCCTCGGGGCCAGGAGTGGGAGGCTACCCCTGCGCCGTCATCACAACCTCATGCTGGTGTGGATGCACTGCAGGTGCTGGCACTGCGGGGTACATGTACTCCAAGCAGGCCAACCCCCGCGCTGCCCTGGCCGCCGCCGGCTTCTCTCTCCTGTACTTCACTGCAGGGTGGGGCGCCATGGTTTAGCCTGGGTATTGCTGGCACTCCACAGGAGCCTATGCCTTGCCTACTTCCCATGTCCACACCTACCTATCCATCCCTGACACCAAAGTGTGAATCCATGCTGTCCCAGTGCCAACAAAGTAACACCATGATCATGGAGTGTAATTGCTCTGATGTGCCACATGCATGTAGACCACAACCCCATGTGCTGCTCCTGTTGCCATGGCGTTCACTGCCCTGACAGCAAGCTATTGCTGATGCATGTGCTGCCACTGTGTCTGCAGACGCCTGGTGGTCACTGGCAATCCCACGACCGGCTATGACTTGGGCAGTGCAACCTCCCTGGGCCTGCTGGCCTGGGCTGCACCTGGGGCTGCAGCCAGTGGAGCAAACTCTACCCTGGCAGCCGTAGGCGGTGCGTAGTGTGGCGTAGTTGGGTTGTCATGATGTCTGCAGCCATGGCTGATGTCGCAGCACATCAAGCAGCTTGCCCGCTACTCCTATGCAACCTGAGTTGAGGATGAGCTGAACTGAACGTACAAGGATTGGGATGCAGACTGGTACTCAAAACAATGGCGTGCTGTCTGTCTGCCCTCCTGCCTCCAGGCCTGTCCTCCGTGGCCAACCTGATCAAGAGCTGGCAGTACAGGACTGGCAAGCCTCACGAGATGGTGGAGAAGTAGTTGAGATTGCGTGAGCAAGTACAGCGACGCATGTTGTGCAGTAGGGCGATCGTCTAGTCCTAGACTTGTGAGGCTAAGGTTGTGTTGAAGATAGGAGTCTCATGTGATGGTAAGCAAGCCGCTAGCCTCGTCGTGCAGTACAAGGACGCGACACCTCTTTGGAATTCGCCATTGGCGCCGCGGCGGGGCACTCACACAATTTTCATATCTTCTAAATAAGAATTACACGTGCTGGAAAGATCAGACGTGTACAGGTCCATCTTGACAGAAATGCTACTATGGTGCGCATACTCTTCTCACCACTGTGCACGGACACTTTGGCACAGCCACCATTGATTACCTACCGCCAGGCATGCAATGCATAATGCATTGTGCAGCGTGACAGGGACGTAAGACTACCTAGCCAATACTACGACTACCTTGCTTGCCCATCATGACCAAGGGTGCACTTCTGACAAAACTACCTGGACATTCCCATTTAAGGTCCTTACGATGCAACTTCAGGAATTGAAGGAATTGTAGCCAATCACCCAGTGTTCCATCTCGGCCAGCGGTCCATCTCGGCCAGGCGGTCACGTGGCAATCAGCAACCTGGTCACCCCCGCCATTGGCTGCACCCCCGTGGCTCAAGAGATAAAAACTTTCCCATTTCTGCACGGATGAGGCCGCCGATTCGTGCGATGAGCCGCTTATGGCCTGACTAGAGTGCGTTCAGCCCCAGCAGTTTGCCGGGTGGCTGGCCCCCAACACGCGACGTGTTCTGGCGCCACGCAGGCACTCTTAGCAGCCACTGTAGGCAGCTTGGACCCAGCGCGGCGTGAACGGCGCATCCAAACTAATTTTTAAACCAGCATGCAACAGCGCTTTAAATCGCATTCTTCAACACGGGTTCAGTCCACATGTGACAGCAATGTCAAGGTGGTTACCACATCGGTGTTTGTGGTCCTTGTGAAGCCAAACGCAGCTGAAATCAGCCAAAAAGATGCAGCAACTGAGCTGATAACTATGTTACCGATTACGCTTCAAACGGCCCACATATGAAGGCAACGCGTTTCTGTATTGCGGAACGTATAAAACACCACACAAGGAGCCGAACAGAACTTGCAGTCCATCATTCGACGTCCTGGTTGGATAGATAACCGGCCGAAGAAAATGCCCATATCGAGGAAATTTGACATGGGGTGACGTGACACGAGGTGGACGCTGTTTGGGTGCAGGGACTGGCCAAAAGCCATACCACCACTCTTAAACATGTCATCAGCACTAGCACTAACACTAGAACACATGTCAGGGGGGTACTGCGCCCGACAAGAAATTCAAAATTTTGAAAAGCTGGGCCGCTGAGCGCGATAGCTGTACGCTGATCACAGCCCCACTATGTAGGCTATTACCAACACAACGCGACCTAATCTCTCAGCACCTCCGCCCGCCCCGGCACAGGTGCACATCAGCCCGAGCAGCCCGCTAGCTTCGCTTTAACGAGCTGCATTGCCCTGCGCGAGAATCGCTGTAACACTCGTAAAAACTAGAAAGATTTTATCAGGGGTGCAGCCAATGGCGGGGGTGACCACCTGGACATTCCTCCTTCAGGTCGTTTCGATGCAACTTGAGGAATTGAAGGAAGTGTAGCCACGGACGCCCTGGAAAAAACTACGCCCTGGACAAAACTACCTGGACATTCCCATTTTGGGTCCTTTCCCTGCAACTTTCCCTGCAACCATCCATTGCTCCATCTCGGCCAGCGACCAGGCGGTCACGTGGCAATCAGCAATTAAAGTGAGGCAGTGTATGAGTTGTGGCATCAGTCATGTCATCTTGCCTGCATACAGTGTTACACACTGGGTGTCCTGGCTTCCTTCTCAAGCATCTGGTCTCGTGCCAGTGGTCAGTGGAGGTGGCGTAGAGCGGGAACTGTGCACTTCCGCCCAAAGCGCAGGCAGGTCTGGTTGTGAGTGTTGGCCGTCCCAGCCATCAGGCGTGTGCAGTCAGAGCAGTCACAGCGGCCTGCCAGGCAGCAGCTGGGTGGTGGTGACAGCGGCCAGGTTGGCCACACAGGTGAGGCTGAGGCCCCCTGCCCCCTGCTGCTGCCTCCACAGGGTGCTGGGCTGGGTGCTGGGGTCAGCTGCCGCCACCTGTGCCACCACCCAGGCCCAGGCCTCCAGGCTCATGCGCTGCAGCACAGGGCTGCGGGCCGAGTCCAGGGCGGGCACAGCCCTAGGCAGGTGCTCCAGGTGCTCCCCAAAATGGCGGTTCAGGGTTGCAGCAGCGGAGGGCAGGCGGCCAAGCAGTGTGCGCAGCAGCTGGGAAGACCTGGAGGCGGGAAGGGCCAGGCACGAGGGGTAGGGCCAGCCCTGCTGACTGCAGGGGAGCCTGAGGCGAATGGCTGGATATACAAGCTGCAGGCTGTGCCCTCATCACCTACAGACCCCAGGCGGCTGTCCATGCAGCCCTAAGCACGACATCTCACCAGCACATGCAGGCCCCAGCACACCAGTCCAGCTCAGGGTGCAGCACAGCAGCACAGGACATGCAGCACCAGCCCCCTGCACACTGATCCCACCAACCAGGCGCCAACACCAGGCCAGCTCAGGATGCAGCACAGCACACCGCTTGACGGACTCCACACAGTGCAGCACACAGCTGGAAGTGGAGGCTGCACATCAGGTGATGGTTGTGGTGTGACTTAGCTGAGCTTCGCATCTGGAGCCATTAGCGGGAGAGTGGCAGGTAGGTAAGCAGGAGGGGGCCCTCTTGATACCCTCCCTTCTTCCCTCCCCTTCCCTCTCCTCCTCCTTCCCTCCCCTCCCCTTCCCTCCCCTCCCCTTCCCTCTCCTCCTTCCCTCCCCTCCCCTTCCCTCCCCTCCCCTTCCCTCTCCTCCTTCCCTCCCCTCCCCTTCCCTCCCCTCCCCTTCCCTCTCCTCCTTCCCTCCCCTCCCCTTCCCTCTCCCCCTCCTCCTGCTCCTTTCCTCCCCTTTCCCACTCCCACCACCACCTGTTTGCCCTGCCCGCAGCTGCCCTGCCCACTATCCAACAGCATTGTGGCACTCTGTCAATGCTGGCTGCTTGCTCAGCGGTTCTGCTGCCTTGCTAGCAGCACAGGAGCAGCAACAGGTGTGCCATGCACGCGGCCCAGCCGCAGCCTCTCACTTTAACACCACCACGTCAGCTTCTGCGCGGTAAGCCGCTCCCGCCTCCCCTTCATGCAGCTCACTCATCATGAGGCAGGACACGCGAGCCAGCAGACGGCGCAGGAAGACACGCGCCACCGGGGCTGGCAGCTGCAGGCAGGGCACCGCCAGGGCCATGGCTGCTGCTCGATGACACTATGGCCTTTCACAGTGACTGCCCACAACATGAGGCCAGGGGCAATGCTTGCGGTGGCAGCACTGGTTGCGGTGGCAGCACTGGTTGCGGTGGCAGCACTGGTTGCGGTGGCAGCACTGGTTGTGGCAGCACAAAGGACAGCAGAGCATCAGGTCACAGCACTCCTGTCACCCACTACCTGGTCCAGGCTATGGGGCAGGACACCTATCGCAGCAACCACCCCACAGAACTGCTGAACTCCTCGCCCGCCCCGCCCCGCCTCACCCCGGCCCACACCGCTCCAGGCACCCCACCCGATAGGCACCCCTGGGGCAGACCCAACCGCAGCAACCACCCCACCGGCCCTCACAGCCCGCCACGCCCCGCACCAGGGTGGCAACCTCCGCCACTAGGTCCTGAGCTGGGCCGCCGCTGCCCGCTGCTGCCTCCCTGCCCAGGGCTGCCAACTCCCAACAGCATGAGGCGGCGCAGTCCAGGCCCACCGCCCGGGCCTCGCTGGCTGCCCACCAAAGCATGTCGCCATGCCCGCCTGGCGGCAGCAGCTGCCGCAGCAGCCCTGGACCTGCAGCCACACTTGAAGACAGCAGGGGCAGGGATGTAGTGCCCGGGGCAAGCCAGCCATGCCGCTAGTGGCTGGTGCTGGTGTCTGGTGTCTGGTGCTGGTGGCTGGTGCTGGTGTCGGTGCTTGCGCTAGTGGCAGTGCTGGTGCAAATGGCGGCGCTGGTGGCAGTGTGCTGGTGCAGCAGCAGCCAGCGTCTTACCCGCAGGGTCCCTCAGCTGCAGCAGGAGGGCCATGAGGGTGAAGCAGCAGCGCCTGAAGCTCCAGGACTCAGAGGCCCCCCGCCCCCCGCCCCCCTCCCGCCCCACCTCCACCACCTGCAGCAAGCCAGGCAAGCAGCGCCAGCGCTAGCACAGCCAGCGAGTGACAGCAACCGATCGGCAGGGCTGGGTTGCGGCCCTCCTTGCCCCCCGCATGCTCTCATGCCTACAGGAAGCTCCTATCTCCACTCCCACCACTGCTCACTCCCACCACTGCTTAGAAAAAACTCGCCTGCGTGACAGGGGCAAAATTGCCCCCACGAGATCGCCCCCTCACCCCAGAACACACTTCTGCGTCTTGCTAGGTTCGAACCCGCGACCTAGGCATCCGCCGAAGCGACTTAGGCCACTCTCCCATGGAGCGGGGGGGGGACCGTCCCCTTCCCTTGCGGGATGCGCTGGTCGCTCCTACCCCTCCTTGCGCCCCTAGGACCAGTGCGCCCTGCCCCTGCTCCTTCCCTCACTTCACCCCAGCTATGCACTCACTTCATCACTCATCCAGGTCAGGCGTGAGCTCACTCCCTCGCAGTGTGACAGCTGTGTGTCCAGCCAGCTCAGCAGCAGCTGGGTCTTGCGCCAGGCCAGGGTGGCGCACAGCCGACCCGCCAGCCTCTCCCACCGCAGCTGCAAGGCCATGCAAGGCAGACTCTTACACCCCTGCCCACCCCCACCTGTCCCCTGCCCCCCTGCACCTTCCCCTGGGCCCTCCCCACATTAACCTTACCCCCCCTACCTTTCCCTGCCCCTTCCCTTCCTTCCCCTCCCCTCCTCTCCCTTCCTTCCCCTCCCCTTTACCTGCACTGCACTAGGCTGCCCCTCCGTCACCTCCTCAGCCCAGCCCTGCATGAAGCTGTGCTGCAGCGCCTGGCCCGTGCTGCTGCCCTGGAGGCGGGCCTGCAGCAGGCAGCACCAGGACCCGCCCTCCACAGCCAGCCATGCCTGCGGGCTACTATCAGGGGACAGTGAGGGTGGGGAGGGGTCAGGGTGAGGGTGGTGGCGGCCACGCCGGCATTGAGGCAGGCGGGGCGGGGAGGGCAGGGAGGCAGCCAGCAATGGCTGAGGTAGGCTGAGCAACAGCAGCAGCCAGGGGCACAGGGCAGGGCAGGTGAGGAGGAGCACTGGACTTCTGGCAGAGGGGGGGGCAGCGAGGGTTAGGGTTAGGGTTGAGGTTAGGGTTAGGGTTAGGGTTAACTCTAACCCTAATCCTAACCCTGGACAGGAGGGGCCAGGAGGGGCCAGGGGCATCAGGGCCAGGAGGGGTGAGAGCAGTGGCAGTACAGAGGCAGGGAGCAAGGGAGGCTGGGATGGGCCCCTAACCCTGGATACGGCATCAGGGGCATCAGGGGCATCAGGGGCTTCAGGGGCATCAGGGGCATCAGGGGCATCAGGGGCATCAGGGGCAGGGAGCAAGGGCGACGGTGTTGGATGGGCAGGCACAGCATTGCAAGAAGAGGGGTTTGCAGTCTGTGCTGTGGTTCGCACGCAGTAGGCATCGCAGAGCACCCCGCCCTCACCCCTGACGCTGATTGGGGCGCAGCTGCGCCAAATGGGCTGGGGCCACCACCTGCTGTCAGCAGCAGCACCCTGCCCCCCCGCCCCTCACCTGCTGCCGCTGGATCGCCTGCTGCCCCACCAGGTGCCCTGCTGCTGAGCGGCCTGGGGCCCCCAACCCCCCAGCCAGGGAGGGGCCACCACGCACGCCAGCAGCAGGGCCGGGGGCTGGGGTCAGGCCAGGGAAGGCCTCAGGTACTTCCAGGGCGGCCAGGTAGGGCAGGTCATGTAGAGGCGACAGGGCAAGGGGTTCGGGGGCCAAGGTTGGCGGGATGGCTGGTGAGGATGTGGCGGTCAGGGGGCGTGTCAAGCCGGGGTTGCCGCTTTGCCAGGAGGTCAGCGGCAGTAGGGAGGGGGGAGGGGAGAGCAGGGAAGGGGCGTCCAGAGCCCTGGCGGGGTAAAGCCAGCAGGAGAAGAGCAGAAGCATGGGGTCACTTGGGCAGACAGGAGGGGGGAGGAGGGGCAGGAGGGGGAGGAGGGGAGGAGGGGGAGGAGGGGGAGGAGGGGGAGGAGGGGGAGGAGGGGGAGGAGGGGAGGAGGGGGAGGAGGGGGAGGAGGGGGAGGAGGGGGAGGAGGGGAGGAGGGGGAGGAGGGGGAGGAGGGGGAGGAGGGGGAGGAGGGGAGGAGGGGGAGGAGGGGAGGAAGGGAGGGAGGGGGAGGAGGGGGAGGAGGGGAGGAGGGGGAGGAGGGGAGGGAGGGGAGGAGGGGAGGAGGGGGAGGAGGGGAGGAGGGGGAGGAGGGGAGGAGGGGAGGGAGGGGGAGGAGGGGGAGGAGGGGAGGAGAGGGAGGAGGGGAGGGAGGGGAGGAGGGGAGGAGGGGGAGGAGGGGGAGGAGGGGGAGGAGGGTGAGGAGGGGAGGAGGGGGAGGGAGGGGGTGGGGTGGGGAGGAGTGCTGCTCTAGGGCAGCAGGGTGTGCTGTGCAGCTATGTCAAGGGGAGGAGACTGCCCACCTCGCTCGCGCTGCAGTGATGCGAGCCATGGCCCGGACAGTGGTGTTGATGCTGGTGGCCTGGCGCTGGCTGAGGCCCAGCTCGTACAGCGTGTGGCGCACCCGCACCTGACAGGGCCACACCGCCACAACGCAGCAGGAGGCAGGCCTGGCGGCAGCATCACGTCAGCCCAGCCTTGCCCCTCTGCCCCTCTACCCTTCTGCCCTTCTGCCCCACTTATCTTCCCAGGGCCCCCCCCAAGTGTCGAATCACCCCCGTGCAGTACAGCAGCCTCCCCCTTTGTGTTTCCCCCCGGTGCTGTCTAACACCATCCTCCTCATCACATGACACTCCTTGTCCGCCCCTCCTCTTTCTCCCTCCCCTCCCACTCCCACTCCTCCCTCCACCCCCTCCTCCCTCTCCTACCCCTCCACCTGGCCTGCAGGGCGCCTGCTGCGTGACGAGTACAGCGCTAGGAAGAAGTCGTACTGCTCCTCCTCAGCTGACCGCTGTGCCCCTACACACCACCACCACCACCACCACCACCACCAGCCAGCCACAAGGTGATGCGGGCTCAGGGCAGCAGCACAGCGGGGGTAAGGCCCTGATAGGCAGTGGGGACTCGAACCCATCACCTCATCAGGCCAACAGCAGCACAGGACAGCAGCACCAGCAGCAGCGCCCCAGCCAGCAGCATCAACAGCATCAGCAAAGTCGGCTTACAGCCTCTGCCCCTGGTGGTCAGGGGGGCTTAGCGGCCTCAAAGGGCTGCGGGGCAGCGGGGCAGCGGGGCAGTGCAGGGCAAGGTGGAGGGGGTTCCAACACGGGCGAGGCCAGGCCGCTCCTGTATGGCGCTGCCACTAGCCTGAAGTGAGAGCCAGTCACAGGGCACCAGGAGGTCAGTGGACTGCAGGCGGGTTAGGGTGTTAGAGGGTTAGAGGGTGGGTTGAATGTACAGCAGTGCAGCAGCAGGTCCCACCGCCCACCCTCTCACCCGCTACACAGCTGTGTGGTGAAGGGCCAGTGTACTCCACACCCGCCCAGGTCACACTCAGTCACCTGTGATGAGGTCAGGGTCAGGAGGGCGCCGCCAGGTGCCCAGATGGAAGGGATCCGAGGCAGCGCTGGTAGCGGGGCCCACGGGGTTGCCGGCTGGGCCCCCCTGCTGCCCTGCCGCCACTGAGCTGCCCGGCCCTGGGCCACCGCCACAGCCCTGCTGCCCCATAGCCCACGCAGCCTGAGCTGGGCTGCCAGGTGCAGGCTGCCAGGGAGGCAGTCTGGGCCCCTTAGTTGCACCCGTGAGGCTGCACTGGGTGCCCAGGGGGGGCCCAGGGCGGTGGAGCGGGGGGCTGCTGGCTTGCGGGGAACGAGGGCTGAGGGGTGCGTGGCGAGCAGCCCTGGCTGGACTGGCCCATACCTCCTCCCCCTTGACCTTAGCAGGCACCCCAGAGTGCTGAGCAGCAGCGGCGGGAGAGGAGGTGGATGGCTGGGCCACAGGCCCGGGCTGGGTAGGGCTGGCAGTCGGGGAGGCCTGGGGCAAGCTGGGGTGGAGGGGGGACCAGGAGGGGGCGGCCTGGTTGTGGCTGATTGCCATGGCTTGGCTCCCAGGGGTGCTGTGGTCAGTGGGCACAAGAGTAACCAAGTGAGTGAAATGGGAGTGTGGAATCAGGGGTGAGGCGATGGAGCTGGAGGTCGCGGCTCCTGAGGGCCCGGACTCACGGTGACGAGCCAAGGCCGGGGGACGCGGGTGGGGGCTCCGTTCGGCGCCCCGCTTCGGGGTTGCGTAGTTTTCGCGTCGTGACCCATTCCACGTATGAGCTAACAGACGGCGCAGCATGCCGCTGCTGTCGCGCGTCCAACGGAAACATGGCGCAGAGGGCGCCCCTGCGAGGTGCCCATGCACGGCGGTGCGCTGCTGATCAGGCATGCTATGCGCGGCGGCGCACAGTACGTCATGCGGTGCATATGGTGTGCTGATAGATCACCAGGCATACAGCCGCGACACGAGAAACGCCATGGTTGGCCGGCTGTTGAAGAAATGCTCCGCAAAAGCGCGCGCTTTGCCGGGTCGCGCGACGCACCGCTCCAGCAACATCTCCTGCAGCATCATAACCGCCGCACCATACGGCGGACGCAATGGTTTCGCGTCCGGTAGCTCGTAAGCCTGCTCAAGCAGGGGTTGTAGCTGAGCCCCGGCAGGCTTGTGACACCTCATGTTGAAGAGCCTGGTAAGGCCATGCAACACAATGCAGGCTGCAGTGGTCTGAGAGAGCATTGCACAGAGCCATGTGTAGGCTGTATGCCACACCGTCCTTAACACCAACACATCCCATCAAAAGCATCTTCATGTTGAAGCATACCTTCATCAGCAGCACATCATCGTCGTCGAACAGGCTGCAGCCACAAGCCATGCGCTGCTCCATGTCTTCGTATATATCGCGTACCTGGGAACGACACACACTACAGCAGGGGCTCCGGTGGCAGGCGGGCAGACAACACTGAACTGACTCCTGGCACCCTGTCTCGCCTGGATACTACCCCAACGTGCAAGGGTGTCTGGTCAGCTGCACAAGGATCCTGATGTGAAGTAGGTTGGCGGTCGATGCAATGTCGCGGCAGTCTTGTCCGGAACCACTTATATACATGGATCATGTCGGCTCAGCTTCCAACGTCAGCGCTCAAAAGTACTCACCTGCTGCGGGGTAGGTTGGTGCACAGCACCGGCTAGCAGCGTCTGCGGGACTCCATGCGCCTCAAGACACTCGGCATCACTCTGCGGACGCTGCGAGAGTTGCGGCGAGGCAAGGAGGGGGACGGGTGAGCGGGTGGCGGCGGCGAGCGCGACCTCCTGCCGAAGGGCCTGCCGTCGCATCAATGTTTGAAACTGGTCGTTCACCAGATGATACGCTGTGATACGCGGCCCTACTTCAACTAGGGTTTCGGAGGGCGGCTGGTAGATGTTGGCGGGCCGCACTGGTTGTGGCCGCAAGGTCCATGCCGCGCTGCGCAGCAAACGCACGGTAGCAGGCTGGCACGCAGATGGTGCGATGCATGGCAAGCAAATGCGCACTGCAGGGTGGAATTTGAATGTATGCGTGACGGTGTAGGAGTGAAGGCAAGGTGGCACACGCATCCAGGCATCCTGTAAGACGAAGCCTGCATGACACATACTAAGCTCGGCACGGCAGCCTATGACACAAGCGACAGCTGCTACATGCCCACAACAGCCACGCCTGCACCCTGCTGCTCCCTGCCCACCCAGGCAGCATCACCCAGCACCCCCCCTGCTGACCCACTCCCCATGCCTACTGGCACCCCTGCTGCACCCGTGCCCTGTCATCCCCAGCTGAGCCACTACCCCTGCCACTACCTCACTGCTGATGTCCCTTCAGTGTAATGTTGCCACTGCCAATGCGTAATAATACAAGAAGATTCAAATCACCCACCTGCGCCACCCCAAAAATTGCTGAACCTTTTCCACGACACCCATTTGCTGCGTGGCCTGCTGCCTAGCCCCTCCTCCCCCCGCCCACTCCCCCTTGCTGCCCGCTGCTGCTTCCAGCAACTCCAGCAGAAGGTGGTGGGAGGGGAGAGGGGGGTGGAACCAGAGGGGCAGGCCTGGCAGGCGGGCGCATGCCATGGAGGCTCTCATGTGCGCCCCCAGCCATGCCCGCTGCGCATGCAGCCACAGCTGCGACTGCTGCTCCACCGTGACCAACACCAGGGCGTAGGACTCGAACTGCAGGCAGGCGGGGCGCAGGGCTGGCACACTCACACTGCACCACACCTGGCCAGGGTGGCACTGCTGGGGCAAGCCCTGGGGGCTGTAGGCATGCGGGGAGGCAGCGGGAGGGAGGTGGCTGGCTGCCAATGGGTGGTCAGTCAGTGAGCTTTGCTCAGCTTGGCCTGCTCAAGGAAAAGGGTCTGGGAACAGGGGTGGGGCAGGGGCAGGGGCAGGGGCAAGGGCAGGGGCAGGGGCAGGAGCAGGGGCAGGGGCAGGGGCAGGGGCAGGGGCAGGGGCAGGGGCAGGGGCAGGGGCAGGGGCAGGGGCAGGGGCAGGGGCAGGGGCAGGGGCAGGGGCAGGGGCAGGGGCAGGGGCAGGGGCAGGGGCAGGGGCAGGGGCAGGGGCAGGGGCAGGGGCAGGGGCAGGGGCAGGGGCAGGGGCAGGGGCAGGGGCAGGGGCAGGGGCAGGGGCAGCGCCCAGTCAATAGCACTGGGTGGTTTGTGTGGCGACCCTAGTATGGAGGCTCACCAGCACATGGTGCGGCAGTATGGTGGCAGGAGGGGGCTGCCACACGCCAGGGCCTGGCTGCGGCACTGGGGGCAGCACTGGGGAGAGGAGGTGGAGAGGCGGGGGAGGGTGCAGGAGGCCACCAGGCAGAGTCCCCCCTGCCGGCTGCCCCTGCTGCTGCTGCTGCTGCTGCTGCTGCTGGGGCTGATGAGTTGTAGGCCAGTGCTGCTGCTGTGAGTGATGCCCAGGAGGAAGCTGCTGCGGCTGGGGCTGCTGCTGGGGCTGGGGCTGCTGCCCCTGTCCCTGCTGCTGCCACCTCTGCCACTCCTCTTGCTGCTGTCGTCGCTGCTGCTGCTGCTGCTGCTGCTGAAACTGCCCCTGCTGCTGCCCCTGCTGCTGCTGCCCCTGCTGCTGCTGCTGCTGGACTGAACAGAGGCCAAGCTGCAGCCCCTGTCCCCCACTGTGCCCTGTGTAGGGGCCCTGCTGAAGGGAGGCGAGGGCCCAGCCTGGGCTGCCTGGGTCCTGGGTTCGAGTCCAGCTGGATGCAGGCTGCCCAGGGGTAGAGGCGGGAGGGACCCAGCCTGAAAAGGTGCTGGCTGCAGGGGAAGCAAACTGGGCAGCAGCAGGCGGGGCTGGGGGGCTGGGGGGACCGGGCCAGGAGGCTGGCCAGGGGGCATGTGGGCGAGGGTGGGGTGGCCCGGGCCAGGGCGTGGGGTCCCGGCTCTCCCCCACAGCCCTGGGGGCTGCTGGGCCTGCTGACCTGACCTGTGCCGCCCAGCGCCCTTCCTGGTCACCTTGGGTTTGAGTGTGGCGCTGCAGTGGATGCTGCGGCTGGAGTGCTTGATACTGGATGACCTGAGGCTGCTGTGTCAGGTCCTGATGGTTCGATAGCTGCTGCGGCTGCTGGTACTGCTGTTGGTACTGCCACTGCTGCTCCTGCTGCTGCACCCGACCCTGCTTCCCTGTGCTGCCAGGGTCTGGCAACGTCATCCGCACTCCATAGGGCTGTTGCGTGCCCCGCCTTGCGGGTGATGCTGGCGGGGCAGAGGTGGTGGATCCCGACCCCTGCATGGCCTTGCGGGCGGCAGTCACGTCACCACCTGTGGCAGCCAGGGACTGGGCGACTCGCTGCAGCAGGAGGGTCTGCTTGGCAGGGAGCTGAGCGGTGTCCACCTGGAGCAGGCCATACAGCCACAGCTATGGATTGGTGCTGTGAGGAGGGGGAGGGGGAGGGGGAGGGGGAGGGGGAGGGGGAGGGGGAGGGGGAGGGGGAGGGGGAGGGGGAGGGGGAGGGGGAGGGGGAGGGGGAGGGGGAGGGGGAGGGGGAGGGGGAGGGGGAGGGGGAGGGGGAGGGGGAGGGGGAGGGGGAGGGGGAGGGGGAGGGGGAGGGGGAGGGGGAGGGGGAGGGGGAGGGGGAGGGGGAGGGGGAGGGGGAGGGGGAGGGGGAGGGGGAGGGGGAGGGGGAGGGGGAGGGGCCGGCCGGAGGCTGGTGAGGCTCGCGCACCACAGGCTGGCAGGTGATGACGGCGGTCTTGTGGCGCCTTTGGTCCTGGCTCAGCAGCAGGTGGTCACTGTCTACAATGCGTAGCTCCTGCCGTCAAGTGGCGGAGCTGAGAGGGTCATGGGCGGAGGATCATGGACAAGGTTGCCCACTGGCAGACGAGGAAAGCAATGACTGGACAGCTTACTGGGTGGAGAAGGGGGGAGAGGGCCACTGGTCCAGGCACTGTCCCCCCTGCTGCTGCTACCCTACTGCTGCTGCTGGTAGGTGCCTGCACGCATTGCTCACCATGTCCCTGACGGCCAGCAGGGGCAGCTCCAGCTGCGCGCCCTCCTCTGCCCCACCATTGAGGGTGAGGAGGTACATGGACCAGTCCGTGACCACTACATAGTAAAAGGCCTGCAGGGGCAGAGGGACTGTGGTGCTGGCACTGGGGCAGGCCTGCTGCCAGGCTGGCCACAGCAGGGCTGGCTAGCCATCTGAATGTCAGAAACTGTTCCAGGTTGATGCAGGCCAGGTCCTGGCCATGTCAGGTCATGCTACCCTCGTGTGTGTCCTTTTAAGGCGGGGCTGCTGCCAGGGCCTGCAAACTCAACACGGGCCTGGCGGTCAGGCCACACCTGACGTGACTCAGACACAACCTGTCTTCTACACTTTGCCTAGCAACCTGACAGGCTGGGCATGTGTCTGCCTGTGTGCCTGTCTGTGGCATGTGTGTGCCTAGGCATGGAAGACACAGACAAAGGGACCTTGGGCAGGTGAAGAGACGGTTCAGGGGACAGGGGACAGGGGACAGGGGACAGGGGACAGGGGACCTTGGGCAGGGGACGGTTCTGTCTCCTGGATAGGGCTGGTGGCTGCCATGTGGTGATGCTGTGGTGATCGACATATCCCTTTACATTATGGGGGAAGTAATACTTTTGTTTTCCCGTCGTTGCATGCCATCCAGCCATCAAGGTGGATGGTTGAGGGTCTGGGAGTCTGGTGAAGAGGCTAGGTGCAGTGCAGTGGCCTCTGCAGCCCTGCTGACCTGCGGCATCCTTGTCTGCCATCCTTGTCTGCACCCCTCCCTGCTGACCTGCAGCACTGCTGCCATCCTTGTCTGCCCTGCTGAGGAGCAGGCAGGCATGGCGGCAGCAGGCCAGCAGGGAGGGGTGCAGGCCACTGCGGGCCGCAGCAACCTTGGCCGCAGGGGAGTGCAGTGAGGGGAGGGGAGGGGAGTGCAGGGGAGGGGAGGGGAGTGAGGGGAGGGGAGTGAGGGAGGGGCTGCCGCCTGCCCCCGCAACCTAGCCTAAATGGGGGCTGAAGGTCACTAGGACATGACGCGGACAGGTATGGGAGCTGAACGAGGGACATGACTCGGCTGGTCCAGGCCTAGGGCGCAGCTAGGAGGACATGGGAGGCACAGGGCTCTCACGAGTCAGCATTGGACTAGCCATCCACTCCTTTGCCTAGGGAGCTGCTAGGGACTGATGGGCCTCCCTGGAGCCAGCTGCGCGACTACCCAGTCCTGATGGGCCTGATGGGCTGATGGGCTGCCCGGCTGTGGCCCCACGCACCCTGCCACCCTGCCACCCTGCCACCCTGCCACCCTGCCACAGGGCCCCAGAAGCCAGGCAGGCAGCCACACAGCCAGCGCTCCCAGAGCCAGGGCCCAGCACTCCCTCGCCAGCCAAGAACACCAAGCACACCATGTCTGAGCAGGCATCAAAGCCCACCCAGCCCACCCAGCCGCCCAGAGGCAAGAGTAGGGCAAAGCTGCCAAGCCTACACATAGCCAGGCAAGTGGGTAACCAGGGACTGCAATGCAGCGCTGAGCATGGGGGAGCAAGATGTGAGTGTGTGCTGGAGGCCAGCGCAGCTGAAGCAACCACACAAGGGCAGGCAGTACCCAGGCCTGGGCTGCAAGTGGCTGAGAGGCTGATCTCCCGAGCCTTCATCATGAGTGCCTGGCCTTCAGCTGTGTCAGCTGACACTAAGGCATGTGCTTGAGGCAGTCAGGCAGTGGCGCAGGGGGTAGGCACCGGCAGCCTCAGGCTGAAACTGTGGTGGATGTAATGAGCACTCGACGCAACTCGCACCGTACCTGAGCTGACAGTGTGGCGCCAGTGAGAGGGGGCAGAGGGGTGAAGTTCTGCAGCAGGCTGGCAGTCTCGTAGTAGCGAATAGTTTCCCTGGCAAAGCGCGGCAGACGGTGCAGCAGTGCAATGCCTTCTGTCCTCGTGAAGAGCTGTGCCATGATTTCAAATGACAGGAAGGCGGGCGCGACATCGGTTGTAAGGATTGTCTATGCGTATCGCGTCTGCGATAACTATTGGTACTGACGCATAGCTATTGGTGCTATTGGTATTGATTTCCTGTTTTGCCTGTTTATTTTCTTTTTTATTTCTACCTACTCTCATTCCCCCACTCACCCATTCCCCCATTGAGATTGGGATACATGTTACAGGCCGTCCTGCATCCTTATCCTCCTGTGGAGCCCCTACACTTCTCCACAGGAGTCAGTGACCGGTGTGTGTCCCTAACCTAGGTCCGTAACCCTAGGAGCCGCTAGAGCCCTAATCTACCCTATGCATACTCTAGCGCACACACATCCCCTTTGTAAGGGGCAATCGAATTGTTTGTTTTCTTTGGCTCATGGCATGATACACATGACACTACCTGCTGCCGTTGGTGCCGCCGCTGCCACTTCCGCAGCAGGCCTTTGTCGCGCACGGGCACCCACTCCTGGCCTGGTCTGCCTGGGTTAGGCATGGCGGGGCGGCCCAGCCAGCTGCTGAGCTCGCGTGGGCGGCCCGGTCCTGCTGCAATGCGGCGGATGTTTAGCGCGGCTGACACGTCCCGGTCGTAGAACCTGATGCTCTTGATGCTTGTTGAGCAAATCAGGCCCCTGAACCGGGACCGCGTCGCCATGCTGCGCACCGGGTGCAGCCACTTGCAAGGCGACATTGATCAATGCACATTTGTAAGGTTGCTGAACCAAGTGTTAAGTCAAGCCATGTTTAATCTAAACGGTGCTGGTGTGTGAGGTGCCAATCTATGTAATTCAGGCGTTCCCAACATGGGGTTGGTAATCTTCATGCAACTGCAGCCCATCTACTCCATCATTTGATGTAACGTTTGCTGCGTCTGCTGCAATGCGATGAATACATTGTAATGACTCCACTCCTACAATGCAAATGCACTAAGGCGCGCCCGAAATAATCTTTAAGATATGACCCCATATGATCAAGCATGATGGAATATGATGAAACATAATTAAGCCAAAACTCGCAAAACTCCGTAACCTCATTGCCGTGGTCTCAATCTCAGGCGTTCCCAACTACCTGAAAACCACCCCCCTGTGATACGAAGCCCGTATCTCCGCAGCCACTCAGTCAAAAATATATGTAAACAGTGCTTTGAACAGAGGAGAGTCATATCTACGAAATGGCCGACGCAGCTAAAACTACCTCGCTCTCAGCGGTGCTCAGTGCCTGTCCAAAGATACACATTTGAATTCATGCGATTTCGCCACATGCGAGACGCGCCGCACTAGCACGCTTCGCCACGCGGTTGTGAGTGGCACCTGCAACACGCAGCAGCAGTCGGAACATGTTTTGCTTTTGGCATGTGGACGCGACGACGGCAGTCGTGACGACTGGATACCACTATGAGCTTTTGGAGCCGCTGCTGGCGCTAGTGCATTACCGGCTGCTCTACTACGCTTAAACACGGTGCTAGGTGCAGTACGTGGTGTTGTCTCACCTTGCTTTGCTGCCCTCGACTTGTTAGCTGCAGGTGCCCCACGCTTACGGGACGTGCTTGCCGCTGCCAGCTGTTGCTGCTGCTGAGGGGGTGCACCAGCAGGCTCAGCCAGCTCAGGGGTGGTGCCTGCAGGTGTCAGCTGCTGCTGAGGGGGCGCAGCTGCGGCAAGCTTCCCACGGATGTGGGTGCACACGTGGCTCAGTAGCTTGGGTACCCTCCAGCTCGTGTGTACCTCCTGCTTGTGAAACTGGAGGTATGACTGAAGCTGCTTTCCTGTCATCTTCATTGCCTCCTCGACAGTTGTGTGGCCATAATCATGCCCCCCCAAGGCAAGGGCATGGGCCGCTGCAAGCCGCTCTTGGCTCGCATGGTCACCCACATTAATCACAACCCTCCCGACCTTGTGCGCTGCATCTGTGATCTGGCGCTCTGCATGGTACACCACATCAATCGCCACTTCCATGCGCGTAGCTTGGTCTGCCCCAGCTGCTGCCCCAGCTGCTGCCCCAGCCCCAGCCCCACTGAGACGGGGTGCTGCTCCAAAACCAGCAGCTGCTGCTTCTGCTTGAAGGTGAGTGGGGAGTGGTGGGGGCGGCGTTTGTGCCGGTAGTTATGCACCTGACACTTGAGGCTGCGTCGAGCAGCCCGTAGGGAGTGATTGGTAGCTGCCGCTCTGCATGCCACCTGCTGCAAAGCCGTGTGCTCACCCTGCAGGCCTTGGTGTGCTGCCTGCAGGTCGCCTAGGTCGCCCTGCAACCCATCCACTGTGCCCATAAGGGACTGCTCCACATCCCTCAACCGCTGCACCTCAGCCTGCAGATCACGGTTTGTCGCTCTTTGCCTTGCTTAATTTCTTCTTCTTCATGGTTTGGGATCAAGAGGTGGCTGAGCGGGGCTACGGGCTTGGCTCGGTGGTCAGGGTGATGGGGGGTGATGGATACGGAGATGGGTGAAGGAGAGGTAGGGGGGAGATGGGTGAAGGAGAGGTAGGGGAGAGGTAGGAGGCGGGGAGAAGGAGAGTTAGGGGGCAGGAGGCTGATGGCAGGCTGGGAGGAGGGGCTACTGGGAGCTGGGCGGGGTAGACGAGGTTGGGAGGTGGTGGGTTAGGATGTGTTGATGGTGGCCACGTGGCGGAGTGGTAAGCCAAGCTCAGTCGGCTGCTCGTGCACCTGTAGCCATCAGCATGTGTACCTTGTAAGCGGTATAACTTGTCACATACAAACCCAATGATTGAGTTGCATAGTGTCATGGACGCGTTAATGAGTATGCTACAAATGGTATGTGTGAGGGCAGGCTGTTTGTTTAATGGTGCAAAACATAAAGCGGATCATAGCTGGAGGGGGTGACTAGTCCCTACTGTGCCGCCCACCATTACAGCGATACAGCGCTGCCACACACAAACCGGGGTTCCTTCACATCCTCGCCATGCGGCCTGCACCATCAAGAAGCTCGCGCAGCCATGTTTGCCGGACTTCAGTGGTGTGCGCCACCGACAAATCGTGCATCGCTAACGGATAGCCAAGGACGTAGCTTACCAGTGTAGCTAACCACGGTCTGCGATTGGGACACATCCGGGGTCACATGTGGCTGCCCGCATTGAAAGACTCCGATGGCAATTCCAGTCGGACATTAAACGCGCAATATCGCATTGCAGCAGACGCAGCAAACGTTACATCAAATGATGGAGTAGATGGGCCGCAGTTGCATGAAGATTACCAACCCCATGTTGGGAACGCCTGAGTCAATCTGGTTTCAACCATGGTCTCAATCGTGATCTAATTTGACGGAGAGTAGAGGAGTGTTACTAACTACAACTGAGAGTGGCACTGATTTGGAGGACGTCACACCCTCTTTACACTCGGGGTTCCCAGGTGGATTAGTGTGGCGATCTGCTACATTGTCCTCTTGACTACAGACCCGGTCATATCACATCTTTAAGCCATCATATTCAGTCATATGACCAATTCCTCAGCAAGTCATATGATCGGTCGCGCCCTAAAATGCACCTGAGGTCTCTCACCTGAAGGACTCTGCATGGCCTGCCACCACGTTGGTGCGGGCAGAGCTGAACCGGCTGGTACTGAATTCGTGCACCAGCACCACACGCCCGGGAAACTGCTGGCATGCCTCACGTAGCATCTGCTTGACAGGCACACCCCTGCTGCCAATGCTCCCACTGCCATTGAAGCCTGCTGCCCCATAGGCCAGTGCCAAGGGGCGACTCGTGGCAGCCGAGTTGTAGCGTACCCTGGCACCCCTCACAGTCTGCAGTCAAGGCACACAAGAAGAGACCCATTGTGAGCTCAGGTCCAGCCATGGCAAAGACAAACATTGTGAGCACACAAACTGGCACACACACTGGCTGGGTACGGCCTACTCACCTCAGCCTAGAACTTGGCCACCGTGCGCTGCTTGTCTCCGAACAGCCGGAAGCTGGCGTTGGACCAGCGCGGCTTGGACAGCTCGGCCCACATGGCGGGCCAGGTCACCAGCGTCATGGCGGCGTACTCCCGGTACCGCTGCAGCGAGACGGTGCAGTTGGTGACTTGCGACAGCTCAGCCAACCGGCGTCCAGGTGCGCCATCGGGTTGACGGCGCCCTCCTTGCCCATGCGAGGCAGCTCGTTGGGCGGCCTTGCTGGCTTGGGGCGCGTGAACAACACGCCGACCGCGACTCCGTCAGTGTGCACCACCTGCGCGAAGGTTTGCCCGCGGTTGGGCCAACAACAGCCAACATCAGCGGACTCAGCACACTTGGAGCCACCCAAACACCATCAATCAATGTTGCCACGAGCAATATGCCTCAAGCCTCAGTATGCAACGAGCAACATGCCACGAGCAATCAGCCTCAAGCAGTATGCCACAAGCAAAGCAGTGGCTGGTCAGCTCAAAGCTCACTCACCTCACTGTCCCTTGGCCCGGCCACACCATTCCTGAACTTGGTCAAGGAGGTGATGTCCGCAGGCAGCATGCCAGCAGTACGCATCAAGCCATAGATGGCCTGGGTGTCCAGCTTTATGTGGTGCGCCTTGCAGCTGCAGCCGGGTGTCAGTACAAAGGGGGAGGGGGGGCGGTAGGGCCTGGTGTTGCGCTGCCCCCCAAGTGCCTGCCAGTCCGCCCAGTCCGCCTGCCAGCTGACGTGGGCTTCCTCCAGCTGCCTGCTGATGTCCACTGCATGGCGCAGCAGGTTGCCCCTGTTGACCCCCCTCTCCAGCCAGTCCTTGTCCACCACCACCCCCTGACCCAGCCCCAACAACCTCCGCTGCCTGGCCACCTCATGCCGCATGGCAACAGTAGGCACCACCCCACCCTCACCCTGACCCTGACCCTGTAGCCAGGTCACCTCCTTCCCCTGCACACTCCGCGCCACCCAGCTGCGCTGACGCTCAGTCCAGGCTGGACTGCCATCGAAGGGCAGCCTAAAGCGGCGCTGGTACAGCGGTACAGAGGTACAGCGTTGAGCTGGGCGCGGAGGCCCGGGTACGCGGCCAACACGGCCGCCACAGCTGCGCTGGGCCGAGACTGCATTCCGGGAGGGGGCACACCGCGGCCGAGCTGCAGGTACAGGTTGCGCTCCGCCAAGTTCGGGATGAACGCGTCCTCAGCAGGGATTTCCTCCAAGGCCTCCTGACCATCCGCAAGTACAGTGACGCGTGTGAAGCAGCCGCGCACCATGAGGCCAACCAGCAAGCCTCTTGCTGCAGGCCTCCACCCAAAGCACAAGCTGGTCGTAGAGCCGCGCCTCCACCACTTCGGACGGCACGACCGCGCCCTCCTCTAAACCCGCAGCGGACACACCCCTCATCACGGTGCGCATTTTACACTTCTTGGCGTGCCAGGTGTTGTTGTGGTTGCGGGCCCAGTGCGCTTTACCGTTGGCCTGCATGTTCCGCTGGGCCTGACTTTGTTCTGGCTGCGCATCGGCAACTTAACTGTCCGAGGCATTATGATTACATCTACGCTGTCTGTTTCGCTGCATTTCTGTTGCCTAACTTCACTTTGTGATGCATTTGCTTTGTGAATCGCTCATTGCTTTTTGATTTCCTGTTTTCCTGTTTATTTCCTTTTTTACGTCTACCTACTCTCATTACCCCCCTCACCCATTCTCCCATTGAGATTGGGATACATGTTACAGCGCTGCCATCCCTTTTGAGTCCCGTTGCCATCCCGAAAGCCCAGCCAGTGAGGCGGGCGGACAAAAAGTGCGGCGGTTGAGGCAATCAATACGCATTTTTTTTCTTGCGACCGCGAACTCAGCCTCGGGCATGCTATGGCTCGTGTGGGGCGATGAGCAAGTCGCGATCCGGGCGTGACATTATCCTGTATGGACTGCCGTTCTTCGGCTTCCTACTGGCCGGGTGGTACGGTTTGTCCAGTGTGGTGCAGAGCAAACGCGACATCCGAGTAAGGCCTTGGGTTGGACGCCTGTTATGAGAGAGTTCCACTCAACCACCCAACTGTAGCTGTACTTGATCAATGAGCATGGTGTCTGCAGGGGGCCACACGAGGTCTAGACTCTCTGGAGGAGATGGATCCTGTAGAGCGCATGCGCCAGCGCTACGGGCTGGGCACTGATGCAGCTGGTGGTAGCCGCCGCTCACTGAGGCAGGCAGCCACAACTGCAGAGGGTGGTCAGACTCCTCTGCGCAGCCTGGAGGAGGAGCTAGCAGATACGCTGAGGAAGGTGGAGATCAGAAACTGGGACTATGTGCCAGTGCCACGGACGGAGGTGGAGGATGAGGGTGCATAGCTGCCAGTGTGGCCAGGTGCTGGAAAGCAGTCGAGCCACTGCCAGCCTCTCCAGCCTCACTGTACTGGGAGAGTCAGCTTTCCCAGCCCCCAACTGCTGCACTTGGCCCAGTCCCACCACCCCGAGCCCCCTCATGGGGCAGGTGGCTGGACCAGGGCACCAGACTGTGCCTGAACTTCCAGCGCATCAAGCACAGAGTACAGCGCCCTTTGGAGACGTGCCGCTGGCAGGGCCTGGAGACCTGCCTGGCAAGGAGTCGAGGAGGAGGAGGCAAGGAGCAAGGAGGGCTACAAGGGCTATAAGCTGGTCAACCACTGCCGCCCACGACCAGGCAGCAGCTGCACCAGGCACACCAGCGAAACAAGGATGGCTTGGCCCCTAACCACCCATAGCTCATTAGGCTGTCAGCATTATCAGGCATCAGGCAGTGAGTTATGATGGGAAGCTCAGTGATGTCGGGACCTGCCTAGGCTTAGGGGGCTGCGAGGTGCACCCGATCGCCCACAAGTCAACACCTTGACAAGTCTTGCATGGATGTCTTTACAAAAATGCATGGAGATGCTGGGTGGGTCATCCTTGGTAAATGCAGTCTTGACTCTCTCTCACGGATGAACACAATATGCATGTTGCGACATGCTCTTGGTGCCTCAGAGGCTACCGCAGACATGCGTGCCCACAATGCAGTCTATAAGGGGTACTCATTGGGGTTCCCATGAGGTCCAAGCATACCCTGAGGTAGTAAATACAGGGCACCTTAGAAGGGTTGATGCAAGAACCAAGTGCTGGTAACATTGGGAAATACTCCAGACCCACATGGACCATGCTCGGCACGTAGCTGGCCTATCCCTTTCCCGTGCCTCCATGCGGTGGCGAATAACATGGCCTGCTCCGAGGGTTGGAAGTCCGCGCATGTGCCAGTGAAAACTCATGCAAGTCGTAACGACGACTAGCGTCGGCATTGTGTGAGTACCGCGCCAAGAAATAGCTGAAGCCAAGCTATGGACCTGACACTTCAGCGTTGAGGGCGACAGAGACTTACATTTTGCGGCGCACCCGGCTCCTGCCTCATGAGCGGCTTGGACTGCAGGTTCGCCGGAAAACGTTGTTGCTGAAAACGCCGCGACAGCCCACTGCCGACACTTTGGCCTCTGGCTTGCAGACATGCAACCACCAGCACTCCGGGAGCCTCGCTGGACGGGATGGCTCATGCTGTTTGGTCGCCGCACGAGCAGGAACTGTTAAATGAGCTCTTACTTGAGTACCCTGCGGAGCAGTCGGCGCCCACGGAGCGTTACATACACATCGCGGCAGGCATTCCCAACAAAACGGTCAGGGATGTTGCCCTACGCATTCGTTGGATGCTGCAGCAGCAAAAGCAGCATTTCAAGGCTAAGGAGGAGCACCCCAAGAAGCACAGCAAGGCATCTAGGTGTGCACAAGCTTCTGCAGGCAACATGACCTTCCCAGACCCCCCTGCCCTCATGGCATCTCCTCAGCATTCTATGCTGTACAGTCTGGACCTCCTTCCTCCCGTCACTGGTTTCCGCCTGCTGGGCATGGACGATAGCCCTGACTTTGATCACCCCCAGCACGACTTGGAGCTGTCACTCAACGCCCTGGACCTGCCTTCAACTAACCTGCCAAGCTTGCACCTCCATACAGCTCTAGCCAGGTCTAGCACCCCCCTCCCTCTTCTTTCCAACCCCACGCTTCACAACATGCAAGGACCCACCCCTCCCCAGCCCCTCCTACCACGAGCTAAGCACGAAGGGCCACCCCATGCTCAGCTCAGCCTCCAACTGCCCAGCCTGCCAGCCCTCAATGCGGCTGCCTTGCCCAGCCCTGGCCGAGCTGGGAGCACGCCTGGCAGCAGCCCCGCCTTCCCTCCCAGCTTTCCCTGTTGGCCAGGCGGGCCGCACTTCCCTGGCCTGCCCAGCCTGGCCTTGAGGCCCACCCCTTCACTGCAGCCAGAGCAAGAGCCGCAGCAGCAGCTCAGCCTGCGAGAAGGTGTCGGGGGGCTGCAGGCTGAGCCGGGTGGGCCTGGGATGCAGCCTGGTGCGGGTGCAGGCGCACAGCCGGGCAGCGCACGTGCTCAGGGGCCAGGCCAGGGGCAGGCAGACCCTGACCACAGGCTGCCAGGACTAGGCCAGGCACTGCTCCAGGGCACAGGCAAGATGCTGCACCCTGACCCTGACCACAGCACAGGGCGGGGCACTGCACTGGGGCTAGGGGGCACCTCGCAGCCCCCTAAGCCTGGCCGCCCCGCTGGCGAGCCCCTTGGCCTGGACACAGGCGTGAAGCTTGAGGCTGCGGGGGGGCCGGCCAGTGGTCAGGGGGGTGCCGTTGCAGCGCAGCTGCAGGGCCTGCTTGACAGCAATGCGGGGCTGCTGGCGGCCTTCAAGGCCAACATGGCACAGTGCAAGGTGGTGGAGAACACGGGGCTGCTGATGCAGTTCAGGGACACCCTGATGGCCACCCTGCAGGTCATGAACAGCTCACAAGGTGGGCGGCAGGGGGCCTGAGGGGGGCAGGCAGCCCAGGCAGGGATGGGGAAGCAGGCAGGGCAGGGTGAGGCACGGCAGGTGCAGGGGGAAGGGTGAGTGCAAGGGCAGCATCGGGGCTGTCAGGATGTAATGGCCAGAATGAAAGGGTGGCATGAATGAATGGCAGGGATGACAGGGAGGGAAGGGCGGAATGAGAGGCAGGGTTAGGGCTGGGAGGTCAATGGGGCAGCATCAGCGGGTGCTGCCAGTGGGGGAGGTGCAAGGCTTCACAACCTGGTGCACCGTGGTCACACTCCAGCACTACAGCTGAAGCACCGCTGGTGCCCTGTGAGCAGCTGCGGCAGGGGGCAAGCAGGGGGGCCCACCAGGAGGGGAGGGCGCCTATATGACCTCGCTAAGACTCTTGCCTCCCACTTGCACCCTAGTCACCCCTTCCTCCCTTGCTGCACCACCCGCCCTCTACCCCGCCTCATCCTGCACCACATCACCTGGCTGGCCTTGCCTGGCAGAGACCCAGCAGCTGGTCTGTGGCTCAGCAATGCAAGCCGCCCTGCCTGCTGCTGTGTGTGGCCCGGCTGCTGCGCAGGCGCAATGTTGAACATGCCACCCCTCCCCGTGCAGCTCAACCTGGAGCAGGCAGCCCGCTGCCTGCCGCCCCCCCGGCCTCCTAGCATGCACCCCCCCTCATGCCCGCTGCCTGGCCCAGGCCCAGGGACCCTGTCCTGGCCCCCGGCCTTCCCCCACCTGCTCCCGCCTGGCATGCCTGCCATGCAAGGCATGGGCATGCTGGGCTTGCATCCCATGCAAGCCATGATGATGGGCGGCGCCATGGGCCTGCCCCCACATGGGGCTGCCAGTGGGATGCTGGGGTCCGGGGGGCCAAGCCTGCCAGGCGTGACGCAGCCAGGCCTGACGATGCCTCCCGGCCCTTGGCTGCCGCCCCTGGCTATGCTGCAAGGACCACTGGCGCTAGGGCCCTTGCCAGAGCTGCCGGTCCCCCCATCAGCCGGCCAGCACCAGCCAGGGCTGCAGCAGCAGGAAGGGCAGCAGCTGTGCGCCCTCCCTCCGCCCATCACCCTCATGCCTGGCCCCCTCCTCCCCTGCACCTCAGGAGGGGGGTCAGGCGACCCAGGCCAGGTGCCCTCCCTTGCCACAGGCAGTGGCAGTGCTGGGGACTTTGGGGCTGCCGGCAGCGGCCAGGCCAGTGGCAGTGCTGCTACCAGTCGGCTGCACGGCTCAGGGGCGGCAGCCGCCCTCACACGCCCCTCCTCCCGCTGTGGCTCAGACCAGGAGGTGCTGAAGCCTGGCAGTGCCAGGTCAGGCAGCAGCCGGGACCCATTCCCTGGCCTAGACCAGCCAGCCTCGACCTCAGTGCCCAAGCCTGTGCAGCCTCTTGCACTGCAACAGGCCACGCCCCCTGCCCCGGCAGCAGCACTGGCCGTCGAGCATGCCCCACCTGCCGAGCAGCCGCTGCTGTGTGGCCCTGGCTCCAGCCCAGGGGAGGACACCAAGGGCCATGGTGACAAGAGCAGTGGCAGTGGCCTCAGCATGGCCTGCAGTGGAGGTGGCAGCGCGCAGGCAGCCCACCTCATGCACTGCAGCCCGGATGCCACACCCACCACCACTGCCCAGCCGGCCTCTGCAGCCCCTCAGGCCCCTCAGCCCCCAGTGCCTGCCCCCCAGCCCAGTGCTGCCAGCAGGCCCAGTTGGGTCAGGTCCGCCACTGCCAGCGGCAGCAGCCGGGAGGGGGCCCAGCAGGATGCCCAGCCGCAGCCAGCTCAGGCGTCTGGCTGCCTGGATGCCCCTGTAGCCCAGACTGCCACTGCGCCTGCTGGCCTGCAGGCTGCTGCAACAGCTGGTGGGCTGACTGGCACGCTGGGGGCGGGGGGGACAGTGGTGGCCGCCAGCGTGCCAGTGCAGGTGCAGGAGGGGGGCTCCTTGGCAGCTCCTGCACCTGCAGCTGGGGCTCCTGGTGGCAACCCGGGTGCAGTCATGCCTGGCTGGCTGCCAGGTTGGCCGGGGCAGGGAGGCCCACATGGCGCCCAGGGGCCTGCAGGGCATATGTTTGCTGGCATGCATGGTGCCATGGCCCATGCTCCCATGCAGCACATGATGATGTCGCCCTTCATGCAAAACAGCCCCATGGGCATGCCGGGGCCATGGGGGCCGGGGATGCCCATGCTGCCCGCCTTCTTCCCTGGCCAGGGCTCCTGGATGGCTATGGGCCCCCCGGGACTGGGTGCACCGGCAGGGGCTGCACAACCGCCGGCTTCGCAGCAGCAGCAACAGCAGCAGCACATGCAGATGCAGCAGCAGCAAATGCAGATGCAGATGCAACAACAACACATGCAGATGCAGCACTTTGCTCACATGCAGCAGCAGCAGCAGCAAATGCAGTTTCAATACCATGCACACCAGATGCAGTTCATGCAGCAATAGCGCATGGCGAGCCCAGCAGCAGCCACCACGTGCCAAACAGCCTGAGCAGGCCGGCACAGCCCCCGCATGCGTGGCAGGGCAGGGCAGGGCCGGACAGTGGGAGTGCTGGTCAACACTCCACCCAATGACAGCGCGCTTGATGGGGTCGGCAGGACTTCTCATAGGGCTCATAGGGGGCAGCATCCCTGCAAAGGGAGGAGCGGGCCTCTCTTGCCTACAGTGTCATGTGGCCCACACAGCGGCACACCACACCACACTACACCACACCTGCTTCTCTTTTCTGCCCTGCATCTGATGATGATGATGCTGCACTGCCCTGATCCGCACCGTGCTCCGTGGCTGCGGTGGCTTGCATGGTGGCGGCAGCAGCGGTTAGCGTGGGGCTGGATGGTGCACTTGATGGCAGTCAGCCTGGGGCAGAGCCACTCTTCAGGCAAACCACCTTGGCCGCTACCCCTCTACCCACACTCTGCTGTCACACTCTACTGTGTGACCATGGCCTGCCATTGTGCCCTTTCACCAGTGGGTGAGTAGCTCAAGCAATGCACTGCAAAGCAATGCAGCGCTGGCTTAGTTAGAACTCTCCCTCCTTCATAGCATGAATGCCATGTTGCATGCATGTATGGTGTTTTGGAGAGCAGGGGCGTCGCCTGCAAAGGCGGCAGTTGTGGGTGACCGCGGCAGAGCTGGTCAGTTGCATGGCTATCAAAGCCTAATGTGCTTGTTCCTTGTCACATTGGTTGCAGCTGTAGCAGCAGCATGTCAGCGTCCACAGCATCACAGGCCAACAAGGGCCGACGCCAGCCTGGCAAGTGCCAGGTCCTAGCACATGCTCACAGCCCAACACTGTGCTGCAGCATGGTGGCATGCCGTGCATTTACACATGTGGCCGGATAGGGATAAGCTTTTGCCTGTAGGTCTGTCAATTTTCAACGGCCCTTGCCCCAGCAAATGAGGCCATTACGCTAGCAAGAGGTGCAAGCTGACCTGCTGCCTGCTACACCTACCATCAACACGTGCTGTGCCTCAGCACACTGCACAGGCACCTACCCACCTTGCTGTGATGCCCCGTCGTTCAGTCCCGCCGTGCCAGGGCGGGGTTACTGTTGTTGCCCATGCACGCTGTTCCGTTGGACCCAGCCTGCCATGGCTGTAACGTTAGCGTTGGATTTGTTTGGTACCCCGTCATTGCTGTCATGCGTGCCACTGCACTAGGGCTGCTGCGGGCGTCAGTAGGGTGTTGTGCTGGTGGTGCCCTGGAGCCTCCCATTGCACGTGTTATGTATGTGTGTGGCAGTGTGAGTTGTTGTGACGTATCTAGCGTGTGTAAGTCAGCTGTGATACTTCTGAGAAAGTATTCAAATGGGTCAGCACATGATTCCTCTACTAATGGGTAGGAGCTGCGTTATCTGTAATCCGCACTGTGTGTCTGAGACAAACAGCCGATACCTAATATCCTACCCCCTAAACCCTATCTTATCCTATCCTATCCTAAACCAATACCTAGTATCGTACCCCCACCCCCTTGCGAGGGTGGGGCGATCAATGTTGGCATGAAACACATGCTCTAATGAAAGCAACAGCTTAAGCATTGCCTGGTGCACACATGCTACTGTGCTACAGGCTGCTGGGCTTGGGCCTTGGGTGCTCGGTCTCGCAGCTTCTTGACGCCCAATACTGGGTACTCCTTGCCCTTGGCAGAAGCCCTTGCTCGGTGTCCCCACCTGCACAGCTCCAGTGAGCGCCACTTGCTCTCACCTGCCCGCTGGAGGTTGAGGGCTGCATTGCAGTCCCTGTCCACCCATTAGGTCCCCAAGGGTAGCCTGGTCCAGCTCAGGGCACCACATGAGGCCCCGTACTGGCGCCTCGAACCTCCAGGCTGACCGCAACAAGCGGTGCTGCACCTGACCTGCCTTGGGCATCCCACCTCCGCCCATCGGTCCAGCTCCTTGCCAGGCAGCCTATCCGTTGGCCTGCCGCTGTTGGCCCTCTCCACCACCTTGCGGCAGGCCTGCAGCACGGCCTTGGCCCCCCACCCACCCCGGGTGCCAATGCCTGCGTTGCCAAAGAACACCACCAGCTGCTTGCGGGTCCCCCACCGCTTCTGGGACTCAATGGCTGCCTCCTCCTCCAGCTGCATGGCACACACGGCACACAATGCGCATGACATCGTTGAAAGGACTGGGGACTTGGTACCTAGCAGGTCACATGTGGGGCGGTCATCAGCATCTGGCCCTGCCCCTCCACCCCTACCCTTGGCACTCCCACCTTGAAGTAGCGCTCCAGGACCTTGTCCTGCTCGCCGTACAGCCTCATCCTTTGCTCTGCCCACTTGGGATGCAGGTACTCCCTCCACACTGCATCCCAGGTGGCCAGGGTGACGGCCACATGCCGCTGGATGGCCACCTGGGAGGTGCCTGCTGGGGTGGCTGCTGCCAGGTGCTGACGTTGTCATTCCACCGCTGAGAGTTGCGGTGAGCCTGGATCAAGCCGCTGTCATGCTGCACCTGGCTTCTGGTTAGCTTGCAGTCAGCAATGTACAAGCTTTGCAGGCAGCCATCCTTATCCCATACCCATGAAGCTGCGCTGACTGCCTGGATGGCGCCAGGGTCCAGCGTCATGCCCATCTGAGTGGCTGGGTCACACTGGAACGCCCGCTTGTCAGCCAGGCAGCTGCCTATGTCAGCTGGAGTGCGCTTGTTGTTGCTGCTGTTGTCAGAGGGGCCTGCTGCTGGGCTGCTGCCAGAGGGGCCTGCTGCTGGGCTGCTGCCAGAGGGGCCTGCTGCTGGGCTGCTGCCAGAGGGGCCTGCTGCTGGGCTGCTGCCAGAGGGGCCTGCTGCTGGGCTGCTGCCAGAGGGGCCTGCTGCTGGGCTGCTGCCAGAGGGGCCTGCTGCTGGGCTGCTGCCAGAGGGGCCTGCTGCTGGGCTGCTGCCAGAGGGGCCTGCTGGGCTGCTGCCAGAGGTGCCTGCTCCTTCAGCCTATCCTTACGCGCCGTCCCTTTTGGCGAGACAGGACCTACCCAGCCCAGGCCCTTGGGCTTGGGCACCTTGGGTTTGGGCTGTTTGGGATGATCCGCGCCCTTGCGTTTCTTGACCTTCATCGCCTTTTGTAGTAGACAGCACTTCGTGACTGTCTCCGCTCTCACAACTCTCACTCATGTTTCACAAATGGGTCAGCATGGGCCATCCAGGCCACCGCGTGCCACGAACTTTGTACCTGCTTGCTGTAGAGGTCTAGTCAGGGCTGTCCCCTGATTATTCCTTGCGCCCGCCAAAGTCGACACCTAGACGCCAAGCTTGTTTGGGTCATAGCTGGAAGGCCGGAAGTGTTGTGTGGAGCCCAAATAGCCCCGTTTTCAAGTCGTGAACATTTTGCCGAACACATGTCGTGGCCGTCCTGCTGGGTTTGCTGAAAGTAAGCAGTGTGAAGCGTGGTATAATTCAAGATGATTGTAGTCTCTGCTTGGCCTGGGAGGGCTTGCTTGCCTGGCCTAGTCGTAGGGCCAACATGTGGAGAGTGCAACGGAAGCTAGGTATTCCCAGCTGACAGAAGGCTTGAGGCGGTCAGATTTGCGCAATAGCTATGTGCCCCGGAGTAGAGCCCGGTGGCCCTATCGTCCTAGGGTTTATAGACGCGTCCGTCGAGACACCGTCGAGACAAGCGAGACCAGCGCCAGCACACTCGGTGCACATCATCGCCGGAGTGCAGGGGCTGTGTGCAGGCCGGGTGCATGCACATGTATAGCGTCACGTTCAAGGTGGACCTAGTCACCGTGGTTTGCGGTTGTCCCACCGTCAACTTATGCAGGGTTGTAGCTCCAGGCAGGTCACGCAACAATGCTACGATCACTGCAGGTGTCGCCATCATAAGCAGGCTGCAACACCTGACAGCTGTAAGTTCAAAAGACAATACCCAACCGAAACATTCTCAACATGGCAGCGCTGCGCGACCTTCAACTTTCAAATAGCTGCTGTGGGCAGCGCCTCAGTGTGCAGGGCCTGGCTTTCTCGAGTTCGCGGATGCCACTCGCGAGCCCCACTCCAGCAGCTCCTTTGAGCAGTCGTCTCGGTCCACAAAGACCTCAATGAAGCACAAGTCGTCCGCATGCGCCGGGCTCGTGGCAGCTGCGATGGCAGCTACCAAGTCTTCCTCCGTGCGCACCTACATGCCCAACAGCCATCCCAGCCAAGTGCACTACAATGTCATTGTGGGCCATGTGCACTGAAGGCATGCCAAGCCGGGGCGTGCTCAGCAACTATCCCAGTCAACCAATAAACAACACGTCATGGTGGGCCCTGAGCCTGAAAACATGCCGAGCTAGGGCACACAAGATTGACTAGTATACCTGGGTCAACACGAGTAGCAAACACAGGCAGAGGCACATTGCATGGATACAAGGCAGCAACGCCACCATAGAAACGCCATGTGACGATGATGATGATGATGATGATGATATGAGACGACCCCCCAAGATGTGTGTCCCCGTGATGCCAGCGACCAAGCTCAGGCGCAGCAGCAATCAGTGCCTGCAGATCCACTGCTGTGCGCCTCCTAGGTGCCTCCTCCACCCAACCCTAGGTGTGTCCTGTACCCCAGCAGCGTGCAGCGGGTTGCTGCTGCTTGCAGCCTATCACCTTGGTGGTCCACAGCTTGCCGTGCCCGTTGTGCAAGGCCTCCACCAAGCCAGTGTAGTTCCAGGGTTGCACTCGGTTGTATGGGCCGTCATGGATTTGCACCTGCCAAGCACAGGGGAGTGCAGCCGCAGCCACCCTGAATCCCACACACGCGAGATCGCTTGTCTCGCCTGCTGTGCCCGCTTGCTTGCCAGAGTTTGCTGGTTTGCTTGTTGCAAGAGTTGTCGCTTGTCACGCTGCTGTTGACAGACCATGACGCGCCTCACATCACACCCATGAGCTGAGTGCCTCTCCAGCATGGAGGTGATGGTTTCACACTGTGATGGCCTACTGGGCCTTCCTGGCCACGGCTACTGGGCCTTGCTGGCCAAGCATGGGTATGTACTCTTGATAGATGGCCGGCCACTCCAGTGAGCGTGCATGAACAAAACTACTGCATGCCGATACGTTCACATGGCTTGGCTCTTCGCATGACTCTTCAGAGTGCGTGATGGCCGTGGTGCACCCCCCACTCACCTCAATCGTGTAGCCGTCATTGTTGATGAGGAACATGATGGGGTTTAGGCCAAAGCGCATGATGGTGGACACCTCCTGGGCTGTCATCTACACGGCAGCAGCCCGGCAGCAGCGGCAGCAAACAGGCGGGCAGCGACGATAAGGGTTTCAGGGGGGCAGAAGGGCGGCCAAGGGATAGGCTAAGTGGAGCCAGGCAAAGCGCGAGGGCAGGCAAACTGCATGGTTATTGCGCCCTCGCACTCCCCTTCCCCCTCCCCCTCCCCCTTAGCTGTAAAAGTGGGGTGAGAGGTCACCTGGAACGAGCCATCCCCGACCATGGTCACGACTCGCTTGTTCTTCTTTGGCGCATGGGCTGTGGCGCCCACTCCCGCCTCCCCCAGTGTCAGAGCGCCCACATCAGGCAGGTGTGCGCCGCCCTGCCCCTCCACCGCCTCTGCTGCCTGGCTGGTGGGGCGCTGCAGCGGGGGAGGCCGGCTCACTGCCGCAGCCATGCCCAGGGTGCAGCCAACAGACCAGCCAATGGAGCCGTAGCGCATCTGGGGTCAGGCAGGGCACCAGGGACCAGCAGCAGGGGGTGGGCTGGACTGGGCTGGGCTGGGGTGGGCTGGGGTGGCCCAAGGCAGCAGGGGGGAGCAGGGGTGGGGGCCGTGGCCTGTAGGTCACCAGGCTGCCAGCCCACCTGCATTTCGTACCCACAGCCCCGAGGCAGCAGCAGCTTCTGGGTGTTGAACCAGGAGTCGCCCACCTGGGGGGGCAGGGCAGAGCAGGCCTGGGCAGCAGCTGCAGAGAGCGTCAAAGCTGGCAGCTGGCAGGAGGCGGGAGGGGTCTGGCGGGTGCTTGAGCCCACGGTGGGTGTCCTGCTGTGGTCCACCGTGTGTGGGCCATGTGGGCCCAGTGCCCTGACCTCCATGGTGGGTGGGCCATGTGCATGGATGAGCTGCTCTGCCACGCTGCCCGTGGGTCGGCCCTGACTATACCATCTCCAATCTTGCGCAGCCACTCTCAGCCCTTGAGAGCGCTGCTAAGAAGTGCCCTGACGTCCATGGTGGTGGTGTGGCGGCAGATGGGGTGGCTGGGCTGAGCAGGCGGGCAGGCGGGCAGCAGGTGTGGGGCGGCCCAGGCGGCCAGCCGGCGGGCCAGCGTGTCCGATGCCTCACCTCACTGATCAGCACCATGTCAGGGTCGAGCATGGCCTGCAGCGGGTGGTGGGGGAGGGGGCAGCGGTGGTCAGCGCAGTCTCCAGGTCGGCAGGGCAGCAGGCAAGGAGGCCCATCAGGGCGGGACGCTGGCAACCTTTTTCCCCCACACCAGCCGACCCCACAGCCACCTCATGCCATGCAGCGCACCACGCACCCAACCCAGCAGCAGGCTCCTTGTGAATCCCGGCCGGCTGTAACGACACTAGCAAGGACCCCCACCGCCAGCCTGCTGCCGGAACGCTCCACCAGCCTGCTCCCCTGAGCTGAGCACCGCGACCACCCCCTGCATGCCATCGCGCCTCCTAACCCCTCCTTGGTAGGCAACATCTGCTGTGACCCGCCCCGGTCAGCCGGGCCCGGCTGCCTGAGGCTGCTGCTGGCCCTTGCCTGCAGGTGCTTCCCGAACACGGTCATGATGAGGGGGGTGCCGGGGGCCTGGGGCGGTGGCTCGGAGCGTGGCAGGGCCATGCGCTGGAAGATGCGCACTGAGTTGTTGTTGGGCTTCACCCTGTGGCCAAACAGGGGAAGGGTGGGGGGAGAGGGTGGGTTAGGTCCAGGTCAGGGTTAAGGGAGGGGAGGGGAGGGGGAGGATCCAAGGGGTGGGTGGAGTGGGTGGGAGGTCTAGGGGAGGGGCAGGAGGGCCCTCTCATGGTAGTGAGGATGGGTGGAGTGGGGCGGTCGAGGGTAGGGCGGCAGGCAGTGGACCTCCTTGAGATGATGCAGTGTGGTGGGAGGTCTGGAGGAGGGGGAAGGGGAGGGTGGGTGCGGTGCGGGAGGGCGGCAGGCACAGGGTGGGAGTTGTTGGGATGCTGCGGTGTAGGCCCGCCTGCCCCTGTTTTGGGTGCGCAGGGTGGAGGCCAAGGCAGGGCTGAGACAGCGACAAGGGTGCAGGGGCCTGGCTGCTGGTGGCGCTGCAGGGCCTGGGTGACGAGGGGGACGAAGGGGGGAGGGAGGTGTGGCGGGCTGCCTGCTCACCTCTTGGCTAGAGCGTCCAGGAAGGCCTCCTGCACAGCACAGCGCACAAAACACACTGTGGGCTGCACAGCTGCATAGCGGCACTGGTGCATAGCGGCTGGGGCTGCATGCTGCACAGAGTAGAGGTAGGGGGAGGGGTGGGGCCATGTGAGGTGCTGTCAGGCAGCAGGTTGCCCCACACTGCCCTGCAACACATGACAAACACCAGGCTGGAGTGGCTCACAGGTCCTTGCCAGGCTGCATGGTCTATGACAGGCAGCGTGGCGGAGGCATCCTCCATCATCACCCACCCCGTAGGCACGGCACCCCGGCAACCAGGGACCCCTTATCAGTGCGCACCCACTGCGCTGTGAGCCATGTGCTGAGAGCCAACTGACTTGTGTGCCTTACTGGGGCCTATGACTTGAACAGGGTTGGCTGGCTGGCTGGCTGGCTGGCTGGGGTGCATCCACCTGCCCCTGCTCCCTAAACAAAACAGTCACAGGCAGCACCTACTCACAGGCAGCACCAACTCACCGTGTCAATGCAGCCAAAGGTGGTGCCACCGCAAATGGTCACGCGCCCATCGCCAACCTGCAGCAGCAGCAGTAGCAGCAACACGCAGCCTCCTGCACAGCAGCAGCCTTGTCAGGCAGAATCAGCAGGCTCCCTTCTCCGCAATCCCATTGAGCCCCATCCCCCGCCCCACCTCAGCTGTGTGGCGCCCCGCCTGCCCGCTGCCCCCCAGACCTCAGCTGCTGCCCCGCCCACCGCCTGGCTGCCCCCCTCCGCACACACCGCCAGCCTTGGCCGCTGCAAGCCTAGCTGCCCTGGCCTGCATTTGCTCGAAAGGGTCAGGTCAGGGTCAGGGTCCCTGGCTACAAAGGGTCAGGGGTGGTCCTGGCTACCAAGGGTTGATGGCGGTGGCAGCGCTGCAGGTAGATGAGCTCTAGGTGCTTGCTCACAAAACTTTGCTGATCCCCGGCTGTAGGCTTATATTGTTCTAGTTTTGTTTGTCTGTGCTTGTTTCAACACGCGAGGGAGCCAGGCTGTGGGGTGCCAGGTTGCCTGATCAGGCTTTACACTGGGCAGTGCCTGTTCAGGACATGGCGCTGCACAGCCCTGACGGCTGCACCCACAAAGCTGCAAGTGCCGGCAGCCTAAAGCCACAGCTGCCACTGTGTTCAGGGTGCAGGGGGCCTGACCTTGATGACCTTGCTGGGCTGCAGCAGCAGCGACCAGCCAGTGGTGGAGTAGTCGGTCCACACGGTGCCGGCTGTCACCACATGGCTGGCGGCCTCCACCGCCTCACACACACCTGCAGCCAGCGCCATGCCAGACAGCTTGGGTCAGGGCACGTCAGAGGGCTGCGCGCCAGGGCTGCAGGCCAGGACCAGGGTCAGGGCTAGGGCCAGGAGCTGGGGTAGGGCCAGGGCCGCAAGGGAGCGGATGAGGGGTGCAGGAGCTAGTGGCTGCAGCCCACACCACCCATTCCACCCATTCCGTTACAGCAGCAGCAGCGGGCACGCAGGGGCAGCAGGGCAGCAGTGATGAGGGAGGGAGGGGCCTGGTGCAAGGGGCTGAGGCCAGCTCACCAGGCCAGGAGGTGGCGCCCCAGTACAGGCCCATGGCGTGTGGGTGGTCCTCAGCCACCAGCCCCTTGGCATCAGGCAGGTGGGCGTACTGCAGGCACACCAGGGGCAGGGCAAGGGCAATGCTGGGGCCCAGGGCCAGGGCCAGGGCCAGGGCCATGGGCCAGGAAGAGGGTGGGGGGCAGGCCGAGGGGCCGAGGGGCAGGGTGTTCAGGGCAAGGCAGGGGTGGAGGCAGGGCAGGGGGGTAGGGCTGGTGGGCCACCCCGGGGTTTGCCCCTGCTCCCTGGGCTGTCCCTACCTCACCGCATACTGAGATGCTTCAGCTAGGCGCATGAAGGCGTGGCGATTGCCCCCTGCCCTCAGCCGCGGACCTGGACACACACACAGTGGCAGCAGGCAGCAGACAGCCATGGCGCTTAGGCTACGGCAAACCGCCTGTGCACCTCCTCAGACCCCTACACCTTACCGTGATGGGCAATTCATGCTGCTTCTTGGAAAGACACTGGACCAGAGCATGACCAGCAACAGCTAACCTGGCGTGATTTGTATCTTCCAGTAGGGCCCTGACCCCGCCCCAGCCCAGAACCCGCCCTGACCCAGCCCGCAGGCACGCACCTGCCAGCAGCACCGGCTTCTCGCTGGCGTCAAGCACCGCTACTGCGGCCTCCACCGCAGCTGCCAGGGAAGCCTCGTTGGTGTGTGGGGGGGTCAGGGCGAATGGCACGGGGGGGTGGGTGAAGGAGGGGTGGGACAGGTCCGACACATTGCACGCCACCTGGCAGGGCAGCACCAGGCAGGGCAGCAGCAGCCAGGCGGGTGGCAGGCGTCGCCCTGCCCTGCCCTGCCCTGCCCTGCCCTGCCCTGCCCTGCCCTGCCCTGCCCTGCCCTGCCCTGCCCTGCCCTGCCCTGCCCTGCCCTGCCCTGCCCTGCCCTGCCCTGCCCTGCCCTGCCCTGCCCTGCCACCAGGCCACCCGGGCAGGCTCACAAGGCTGGCACCAGGCCCACCAGGCATATGGCTCCACAGAGCAGCAGCAGGGCCACTCTGACCTCTGGCCCCACGCCCTGGCCCCCTGACCCCCTGACCCCTTGCTGACCGCCTCAAGCTGGCAGCTGGTCGTCCCCCTGTCCCTCCACTCATCTTACACCAGATCAGTACCCTACCCCCTAGCCCCCCCGCCCTACCCCCTGCTGCCCCACCCTCCCCCCGCCCTCCCCCCTGCCCCCCGCCCTCCCCCTCGCCCCGTCCCCCCCACCTCAATCAGGGCAGGCTTGCGCTGCGCTAGCGCCGTGCTGAGCGCAAAGTCAATGAGTCGTGCCGCCTCCTCCACGTGCGTGATGCTGACCTGAGCACAGGTGACCTCCTTGAAGGCCCGCAGCTGCTGGTTGAAGTCAGGGGAGCCGGTGGTGTGGTGCCTGCAGCCAGCAGCAGCAGCAGCAGCAGCAGCAGCAGCAGCAGCAGGGGGCCTAGGGGCCAGGCAGGCGCTGTGCTCATTGGTCAGCAGCGCTAGACAGCAGGTACAGCAGCCATGGGAGCTGAGTGCAGCAGCAGGTGAGCAGGGTAGGGGCCCTAGGTGGCAGGGGTAAGTCTGGGTCAGAGGGCGCAGCCCTAAGGCGCTCCCTGCCCCAGGGCTGGTGTGCGCTGTACACAAGCGGCTGGAGAGCAGCCCTGGCGAGCAGCCCTGGCCCCCTGCGACACCATCACTACCACACCACTGGTATGTGCTTCCAGTCATAGGGTTACGGTTATGGTTAGGGTAGGGTTACGGTTAGGGTTACGGGTTACATGAGGGTTAGGGTCAGGGTTAGGATTGGTCTGTGCTCCCCAGAAGTGAGTTTTGTCCCACTAGGGTCACTCAACAAGGCCGTTGAGGGAGGGCGTAGAGAGGGTTGTGTCAGTGTCAGGCCTCACTCACAGCACCCTGTTGGCGCTGTAGTCATTGGAGTTTGGGTTGCCCGCAATCACAATGACTGGCAGGTCCTGCAGGCAGGCAGAGCAGCAGGGGTAAAGCAGCAGGGGTAAAGCAGCAGGGGTAAAGCAGCAGGGGTAAAGCAGCAGGGGTAAAGCAGCAGGGGTAAAGCAGCAGGGGTAAAGCAGCAGGGGTAAAGCAGCAGGGGTAAAGCAGCAGGGGTAAAGCAGCAGGGGTAAAGCAGCAGGGGTAAAGCAGCAGGGGTAAAGCAGCAGGGGTAAAGCAGCAGGGGTAAAGCAGCAGGGGTAAAGCAGCAGGGGTAAAGCAGCAGGGGTAAAGCAGCAGGGGTAAAGCAGCAGGGGTAAAGCAGCAGGGGTAAAGCAGCAGGGGTAAAGCAGCAGGGGTAAAGCAGCAGGGGTAAAGCAGCAGGGGTAAAGCAGCAGGGGTAAAGCAGCAGGGGTAAAGCAGCAGGGGTAAAGCAGCAGGGGTAAAGCAGCAGGGGTAAAGCAGCAGGGGTAAAGCAGCAGGGGTAAAGCAGCAGGGGTAAAGCAGCAGGGGTAAAGCAGCAGGGGTAAAGCAGCAGGGGTAAAGCAGCAGGGGTAAAGCAGCAGGGGTAAAGCAGCAGGGGTAAAGCAGCAGGGGTAAAGCAGCAGGGGTAAAGCAGCAGGGGTAAAGCAGCAGGGGTAAAGCAGCAGGGGTAAAGCAGCAGGGGTAAAGCAGCAGGGGTAAAGCAGCAGGGGTAAAGCAGCAGGGGTAAAGCAGCAGGGGTAAAGCAGCAGGGGTAAAGCAGCAGGGGTAAAGCAGCAGGGGTAAAGCAGCAGGGGTAAAGCAGCAGGGGTAAAGCAGCAGGGGTAAAGCAGCAGGGGTAAAGCAGCAGGGGTAAAGCAGCAGGGGTAAAGCAGCAGGGGTAAAGCAGCAGGGGTAAAGCAGCAGGGGTAAAGCAGCAGGGGTAAAGCAGCAGGGGTAAAGCAGCAGGGGTAAAGCAGCAGGGGTAAAGCAGCAGGGGTAAAGCAGCAGGGGTAAAGCAGCAGGGGTAAAGCAGCAGGGGTAAAGCAGCAGGGGTAAAGCAGCAGGGGTAAAGCAGCAGGGGTAAAGCAGCAGGGGTAAAGCAGCAGGGGTAAAGCAGCAGGGGTAAAGCAGCAGGGGTAAAGCAGCAGGGGTAAAGCAGCAGGGGTAAAGCAGCAGGGGTAAAGCAGCAGGGGTAAAGCAGCAGGGGTAAAGCAGCAGGGGTAAAGCAGCAGGGGTAAAGCAGCAGGGGTAAAGCAGCAGGGGTAAAGCAGCAGGGGTAAAGCAGCAGGGGTAAAGCAGCAGGGGTAAAGCAGCAGGGGTAAAGCAGCAGGGGTAAAGCAGCAGGGGTAAAGCAGCAGGGGTAAAGCAGCAGGGGTAAAGCAGCAGGGGTAAAGCAGCAGGGGTAAAGCAGCAGGGGTAAAGCAGCAGGGGTAAAGCAGCAGGGGTAAAGCAGCAGGGGTAAAGCAGCAGGGGTAAAGCAGCAGGGGTAAAGCAGCAGGGGTAAAGCAGCAGGGGTAAAGCAGCAGGGGTAAAGCAGCAGGGGTAAAGCAGCAGGGGTAAAGCAGCAGGGGTAAAGCAGCAGGGGTAAAGCAGCAGGGGTAAAGCAGCAGGGGTAAAGCAGCAGGGGTAAAGCAGCAGGGGTAAAGCAGCAGGGGTAAAGCAGCAGGGGTAAAGCAGCAGGGGTAAAGCAGCAGGGGTAAAGCAGCAGGGGTAAAGCAGCAGGGGTAAAGCAGCAGGGGTAAAGCAGCAGGGGTAAAGCAGCAGGGGTAAAGCAGCAGGGGTAAAGCAGCAGGGGTAAAGCAGCAGGGGTAAAGCAGCAGGGGTAAAGCAGCAGGGGTAAAGCAGCAGGGGTAAAGCAGCAGGGGTAAAGCAGCAGGGGTAAAGCAGCAGGGGTAAAGCAGCAGGGGTAAAGCAGCAGGGGTAAAGCAGCAGGGGTAAAGCAGCAGGGGTAAAGCAGCAGGGGTAAAGCAGCAGGGGTAAAGCAGCAGGGGTAAAGCAGCAGGGGTAAAGCAGCAGGGGTAAAGCAGCAGGGGTAAAGCAGCAGGGGTAAAGCAGCAGGGGTAAAGCAGCAGGGGTAAAGCAGCAGGGGTAAAGCAGCAGGGGTAAAGCAGCAGGGGTAAAGCAGCAGGGGTAAAGCAGCAGGGGTAAAGCAGCAGGGGTAAAGCAGCAGGGGTAAAGCAGCAGGGGTAAAGCAGCAGGGGTAAAGCAGCAGGGGTAAAGCAGCAGGGGTAAAGCAGCAGGGGTAAAGCAGCAGGGGTAAAGCAGCAGGGGTAAAGCAGCAGGGGTAAAGCAGCAGGGGTAAAGCAGCAGGGGTAAAGCAGCAGGGGTAAAGCAGCAGGGGTAAAGCAGCAGGGGTAAAGCAGCAGGGGTAAAGCAGCAGGGGTAAAGCAGCAGGGGTAAAGCAGCAGGGGTAAAGCAGCAGGGGTAAAGCAGCAGGGGTAAAGCAGCAGGGGTAAAGCAGCAGGGGTAAAGCAGCAGGGGTAAAGCAGCAGGGGTAAAGCAGCAGGGGTAAAGCAGCAGGGGTAAAGCAGCAGCGGCGGCAGCGGCAGCAGGACAGGCTGCTTGAGGCAGGCGTCTCAGTGCCAATGTACAGCGGTTGCCACCTGGCAGGAGCACCGCCCCTACACGGTGCACTAGGCAGCCTGGCAAGCAGACACCCTGCCTGCCGGACATACTGCAGCCCTGCCGTCACCCTGACGCGCTGCTGGGCTGGCGGTGGTGTGGGTGGGAGTAGAACCCTGACCTCTGACATGGCGCCGGCAATGGCGTTGAAGACAGAAAAGGCACCGACGCCGTAGGTCACCACCACAGCCCCGATGCCCTTGGCGCGCGCATAGCCGTCAGCTGCATAGCCAGCATTCAACTCGTTGCAGCACCACACCTGCAGCCCCCCAAACCCCATCCCCAACCCCCATGCATGCAGGCAGGCATTCGTCAGACCAGCTGGGTTGGCAGACCAGCTCTGAGTTACAGTCACACAGTTTCAGCAACACCTTGGTCACAGGTGGGTGAGAGTTCAGTCATGGCTCGAGGCTGACTCAAGGTCGGTGTCAGCAGCAGTGGCTCAGGGCATCAGCCTGCCTAACAAAGTAGGGAGTGGGTGGTGTTTCTTTTGAAGACCTGGCTCTAAGACCCACCATCTCCAGAGCAGGGTGTTTGAGCAGCTGGTCCAACAAAAGCAAATTGTAGTCTCCTGGCTGCATGCGGGAAGGTGGCCAAGCAGAAACAAAGTCAGCACCCCGTGCAAGCCTATGCCTGTGTCTCTGCAAGCGCAGGAGGTGCCTGTGCTGCTGGGCTGCACAGCTCTTCCCACAACCATTCGCTGCACTGCTGTGCGCCAGAGCAGTGGTGCTGTGTCAACCCCGACACTCACGACAGCAAAGGCTGTAGTGCAGCCCAGTTCCACCAGGCGGTTGGCAAGATGCACCCCGAGGTTGGGAGCAGAGCTGCTATCGCCGTGTGAGGCGTGCTCATGAGGATTTACACCTGAGCCTATCACCGTCCGGGCCATTACCATCCCTGTCTCGGTCATGTCAGGCTGCGAGGAAAGCAGAGAGGGCGAGTGGGCGACGAGATTGTGCATCCGGGAACCGAGCGAATGCAACGCGCTGCAGTCGCGCAGAGTGTGAGTATACCGGCACTATCGCGATCGCGATGCAGCGATCACAAGGACGGCATCGCTGACATTTGTTCCTGACATTAGTCACGAACCTCTTGCGGCTCAAAAGATCGTTACGAGCTCCGCAGCTCTGGGTGTAGCTGTGTGAGTTGCAGCGCGATACACTTTGCGTGTTGCGTGATTCAGTGCATAGTGTGCGCACACGGGCTATCGGGGCTTGAATGCAAGTCACACTAGGATTCTATTTCCGATACATTGTCTCTGATGGCCAGATAAGTCACCCGGTAAGATTTCCCACAATGCTGCGAAAAATAATCTAACATGCGTCGGTATTTTGCACAGCCTCCGAACCAATGCCCCCCGCTTCAGGACCTCACCCAATACGACTAGATGGTCCGCGGGCGCAGCGCTGCGCCTTATCAGCCCGAGCCGTGACCCTGTGACCTCTCACACACAACGCAGCACCTGAACGCCGAACGCAGACTAGCGAACTCCGTGTCATTGGCATAGGCACGCTGAAATGGTGGACCGCCCAGGGCCGTCAAAGCCTAAGAACGTAGTTGAGGTTAGCCTAGATGTAAGAAAGGCTGAGCTGAAAGAACGGAAGGCCATCAGCTCTTGGCGGTCTACCAAGAGGAAATCTATTCGGGAAGGCTCACTGCTTCATCCAACTATGCATTGTGTATGGTTCAGCGGAGCACCCTCTTCGGCAAGCTGCAACCTGTTCGCAGCTTATGGACCGATGATTGAGGCAGCCAAGAAAGAGCATCCGAACGTGTTGGTTGACCTGGCATTGGCCATAACATGTATTGCAAGCCCAAAATCGACTGCTGCCAGTAGGCAGATTGTTGCTGAAGGGCTGAAACAAATCAGGAGCGCTGTTGATGCGCAAATGCTTGAGATGATAAGCCCCAAGGTGACAAGGCTAGGCACTTGACAAGGCTCTGATACCTACCTGCCAGCTGGCCAGGCTGCCAGCCTACCTACCTGCCTGTGAGTTTTCTTGCAGACCATTGATTCAGGAAGCAACAATGCAGGCAGGCCTAACCGCAAGAACCCGAAAAAGCACCAGCAGCAGGCCAGGACTGCCCCCCTGGGCTTTGCCCAGCAGCAGCAGCAGCAGCAGCTGCCTGAGGGCCTCCTGGCCAGCCCCACCCTGGGCCAGCACCAGCAGCAGGCCAGGACTGCCCCCCTGGGCTTTGCCCACCAGCAACAGCAGCAGCAGCTGCCTGAGGGCCTCCTGGCCAGCCCCACCCTGGGCCAGCACCAGCAGCAGGCCAGGACTGCCCCCCTGGGCTTTGCCCCAGCCAGCAGCAGCAGCTGCCTGAGGGCCTCCTGGCCAGCCCCACCCTGGGCCAGCACCAGCAGCAGGCCAGGACTGCCCCCCTGGGCTTTGCCCAGCAGCAACAGCAGCAGCAGCTGCCTGAGGGCCTCCTGGCCAGCCCCACCCTGGGCCAGCACCAGCAGCAGGCCAGGACTGCCCCCCTGGGCTTTGCCCAGCAGCCAGCAGCAGCAGCTGCCTGAGGGCCTCCTGGCCAGCCCCACCCTGGGCCAGCACCAGCAGCAGGCCAGGACTGCCCCCCTGGGCTTTGCCCAGCAGCAGCAGCAGCAGCAGCTGCCTGAGGGCCTCCTGGCCAGCCCCACCCTGGGCCAGCACCAGCAGCAGGCCAGGACTGCCCCCCTGGGCTTTGCCCAGCAGCAACAGCAGCAGCAGCTGCCTGAGGGCCTCCTGGCCAGCCCCACCCTGGGCCAGCACCAGCAGCAGGCCAGGACTGCCCCCCTGGGCTTTGCCCAGCAGCAGCAGCAGCAGCAGCTGCCTGAGGGCCTCCTGGCCAGCCCCACCCTGGGGCAGCACCAGCAGCAGGCCAGGACTGCCCCCCTGGGCTTTGCCCAGCAGCAACAGCAGCAGCAGCTGCCTGAGGGCCTCCTGGCCAGCCCCACCCTGGGCCAGCACCAGCAGCAGGCCAGGACTGCCCCCCTGGGCTTTGCCTAGCAGCAGCAGCAGCAGCAGCAGCTGCCTGAGGGCCTCCTGGCCAGCCCCACCCTGGGCCAGCACCAGCAGCAGGCCAGGACTGCCCCCCTGGGCTTTGCCCAGCAGCCTAGCACCTTGAACCTGCAACAGTTGTTGCAGCTGGCTATGGCCTCTCCCTTGGGTGTTGCCCAACAGCAGCAACACTTCATCCTAACGGCACAAGGTATGATGGCATGGCATGGCATCATAGCAAGCTTGCACATGTTGTGCCCTTACCATGCTGCTCCTGTCCCTTTACAGGTACAATGGGAACCGGCCAGTTGGAGAAGCGAATTACTCATCTGCTCAAGGGAGACAAGAGCAAGAGCAAGGAGGAGCTTATTGATTTGTACCATAAATTGAAAGCCAAGCCTGACCGCAGCGCCAGCCTATTCAGGAAACTGTATGAAACTGTTATGAGGACATCCTAGTAGTGTTTTTGTGATGAATACACGTGTGGTGTCTCGCCTCATGACAGCGCTGTGACCAGTCTCCAGTTCCTCCCTCTCTCTTTTGAGTCTTTTCTTTCTTTAGTGTGCCTCATTAGTGTCACAACTACTACTACCAGCTGCCTACTAATGATGCGATGTGTAATCTCAACCCTGCCCTGACCTCTTTTCCCGTGGCCCAGACCCAGCAACCTGACTGTGACCTCCATGGCAGCCCCACAGCTGCGCAACCTGACTGTGACCTCCATGGCAGCCCCACAGCTGCGCAACCTGACTGTGACCTCCATGGCAGCCCCACAGCTGCGCAACCTGACTGTGACCTCCATGGCAGCCCCACAGCTGCGCAACCTGACTGTGACCTCCATGGCAGCCCCACAGCTGCGCAACCTGACTATGACCTCCATGGCAGCCCCACAGCTGCGCAACCTGACTGTGACCTCCATGGCAGCCCCACAGCTGCGCAACCTGACTGTGACCTCCATGGCAGCCCCACAGCTGCGCAACCTGACTATGACCTCCATGGCAGCCCCACAGCTGCGCAACCTGACTATGACCTCCATGGCAGCCCCACAGCTGCGCAACCTGACTGTGACCTCCATGGCAGCCCCACAGCTGCGCAACCTGACTATGACCTCCATGGCAGCCCCACAGCTGCGCAACCTGACTATGACCTCCATGGCAGCCCCACAGCTGCGCAACCTGACTATGACCTCCATGGCAGCCCCACAGCTGCGCAACCTGACTGTGACCTCCATGGCAGCCCCACAGCTGCGCAACCTGACTGTGACCTCCATGGCAGCCCCACAGCTGCGCAACCTGACTATGACCTCCATGGCAGCCCCACAGCTGCGCAACCTGACTATGACCTCCATGGCAGCCCCACAGCTGCGCAACCTGACTGTGACCTCCATGGCAGCCCCACAGCTGCGCAACCTGACTGTGACTGGCAGATACAAGAGGCTTACACTTGTAGCCGCTGAGACCTTTACCCATCGATTGATGTTTCGCTTTACCCTATCTTTGCTACAGTCTCTGACGTACACCGCGGACTAACAAGGATGCTGAGCTCATTTCAGTTTACATGCATGTGTTCCAGCATGAGTTCCATCAAGACTGATATACAACAGCTCGATGCAAGAACAACATGGACAACATGTACCAGCTCACCAGTCACCAATTATACAACATTATGTGATGCACTGCACGTCCTAGTGACTCTAGGACCACTGCAGCGCCTGCAACTTTGCTAGCATGACCTCGAAGTGCACAATGTGCTGCTCGAGATAAAACCTCTTGCCACCAGCAGCTACATCACTGGCATGACGGCTCATGCGCAGCATATGCTGCAGCCATACATGCAGACGCCCTCGCTCAATATGAAGCAGTGCCAACTGCTCCTTGCACCGCGCGCTATCGCTAAGGGCATGTAGGAATTGCCGCCCATAGAACAGTACTGTGCCTTGGGCAGTTGACTGGCACTCCTCCTCCCAGGGAGCTGGCGCTCCTTGCACCATGGCACGGAGCTGGACGCTGTCAATCCTGACCTGGTCTGGATGCTTGGGGGTGCCAAGCACCTCCCACTCTGCAAGCTCATCCAGCAGAAGCTGTGCATGCTTCAGCTTGGCTTTCCCTTGCCGGGCGAGGGCTCTGGAATCCTTGTCGGCCACGCCCCATAGCTTGTGCTGAGTTTCTAGGTGGCTGACCAGCAGAACGTCTTGCCACACCATGTCCCTCAAACTGCAGGTACAAGCAGGCATAATGAAGCAATATGCACACAGATCCGCATGCGCAAGCATGTATGCCATACAGTGTGCCATCTCACCCGGTGATCTTGTCGTCCTTGAGCATTGCCAGACCAGCCTCGTGAACAGAGGCCCCCACAAGCTCAGGACTGCACCAAGAGCCAGAGAGGTTGTCAACGTCATGAGCAATCCCCAGGTTTGTCACCTTGTCCTCAAGGTTAGGCAGCTGCGACACCTTCTTGCCGCTGGCCAACAGCTTGATGAGCCCTGGCGAGAGATGCGGTAAGGCGTCTAGGGCGCTGTCATCCATGGCTGGCTGGCATGCTTCATAGCGGATAGCTTGGACTGTGAGCTTGAGCAACACATACTGGGCCTGTATGACCCAACAACAGAAACAACATCAACAACACACAAGCATATCAAAGCATTACAACTGATGGCTGCTCACCGGCCACTCATGCGTGTCAGCAGTCTTGTCCTCAGTTTGCACGTGCTTGGCCTTGTATTGAGCAGCGGCATCCTCTCCGTCGCTGATACCCGCAGCTTGCGCGTTCGCACGTAGCTTCTCGAGCTGCTTGGTCAGCTCCGCTGCATGACAAAGATGGGGCAATCGTAAGGCACTACATAGTGGGCATAGGCATCTATGGACTGGTCATTGCTCACCTTCTTTCTTCACCATGTCTGCCCTCTTGTCAACGAGAGCCTCCACCATCTTCGCTTGCTTGTCGAATGCAATGGTAGCCAGCCTGATCTGCAGGGCGTCTGTCCGATGGGCATGTGTCATGTACCTTGCCAGCGTGGTCATGTCCTGCAGCAAAATCATGACCATAATGGTCATCTCCTACATAACTTGACTAACAATCCAATCAAAGGTCGGCAACCCACAAATCATGCAATGTACACAGTGTCAAGTACCTTGAGCCCGGACCACATGTGCTCAGCTTGCTCTCCAATACGAGACGCAGCTCCAGCCTGGTAGCGAGCGTTGTTGCCAAGCTGGCAGGTCTGGTCATGGGAGGCAGCGTGCATCCATGGCACCCACATCTGCACATCTGCAAAGTCTGAGGGGAGCTGTTGGGCAGTGACGTAGTTGGCCCAGGTTTTCTTTAGGCGGCATGCAAAGTCCACATAGATGTGGGGCTGCACTGGCTGCGCAGCCAGCAACACCCGCTCTATCAGCAGCAGGTAGTACGTGAACTGCTCTGGCGTGCGCATGTTGCAGAACTGACCCCTTGCTGGGACGCCATGGCAGCATACACAGCCAACCACTCCAGTGATGTCACAACGCTTTGCTGTAGAACCACTGGCTGCAGTGGGTCTAGAACACGACAGGTTGGCGGTGCATGAGTGGGGGTGGTCGGTGCCAGCACCAGCCATGCTGTACTGCAGGTTGAGTTGATTTGCTTCATGCCTGCGAATCACTTCCCCATCAAGGCCCTCAGGGCTGACATAGGTGGTGATGCGCGGCTGCACTGCTTGGCTCGCCTGGCCAGCACTCCCGAAGTGATTGAACTTCACCACCCCATCAAGGCTGAATGCCAGTGGGTACGGTGCTGCATAGAGGTAAGACAGAAAGCTCACATGAAAACACAACCGTCATATTCATGCTACTTCATCATGCTACTCCACCATACCTGCAGTGCCAAGATGCCCTGGCTGTAGCTCAGGTCCTTGCAGGTCTAGTGGAGCAGCTGTAAAGATACGAAAGGCAACACACGGTGGTGAACGACACAGGTGGCACATATAGGTGCACATATTGGCAGCACGTTGCGCGTAGTGCGACTCACCAGGTAGTGTTGCACAGATCGGGCAATCCGCAAAGGGCCCATCAGGCAAGCCTTGGCAGCCCAAGCTCCACAGACTAGTGCTGGCTTGTGCGACAGCTTGATAGCTGAAGTATGCTTCGCTGAAGGCATTGGGCCTGATGGGTTGCTGCACTGGGTACAGGGTATAGGGATGATGCAGCTCGTGCATATGATCCACGGCACCTGCCAAGATATACAACAATGCATGACTTGACAGGGCATGGCATGGCAGGGCTGGGAGGGGTTGGGGCAGGGCTGGGCAGGGAGGGGAGGTGCTAGGAGGGCTAGGAGGTCTAGGAGGTCTAGGAGGGCTAGGAGGGGGTGGGGCAGGGATGGGATAAGGTGGGGCAGGGCTTGGAGGGGGTGGGGCAGGGCTGGGCAGGGACTTGACAGGTTAAGAGGTGTTACAACAAGTTGGTATGTAGGACTCACCTCCAAAGCTCATGCCATGCGCCATCAGCAGGCTGTGGGACTGCAGCAAGGACTGGTCAAACCATATGCTTGGCTGCACTGGTGTGTTACCCCAACAACCAAAGGGAACAGGAGAAACGGCCACGAGCTGCTTGCATCCTTGGCATCTGCATTGAGGTACTTGCAGAGGGAAGCGGAACTGGACACTGACATACTCAATGCTGTACCACTCGACCACGGTCAGGTCTGCCCCAGGACAGCAGCAAGCTTGCTGCTCTTGCACCTGCTTTTGCATGTCTTCCATGTACAGCTGTCGTCGACGTTCATACGCTGATTTGGAGGACTGGGAATTTGCAATGAAGTCCTGGAGGTCCCGAAGGGCACGATCACGCCAAGCAGCGTCAAGAGTCTCAACCCTGTGCTTTCGACCTCTGCTTGCTCCTCCTGCGCTTGCTGCTGATTGGTGCGCTTGCTGCTCATCTGGCATTTCTTGCTGTTCGGGCTCATCGTCGGCTTGGTGGTTATGTGGGTTGACTGGGTTGCAAGGACGCGTGCTGGGTAGGACCTGCCCAGGACGTGCCGCTCTTATGCGTTTTGCTGTAGGATTGGCAGGCTGTTGCTTAAGGGGGAAAGTAGCTGTGTCGAACTTCATTGGGGGTTACGGTCTTACAGATGCATTCTAGCGTGCCTATGCCAATGACACGGAGTTCGCTAGTCTGCGTTCGGCGTTCAGGTGCTGCGTTGTGTGTGAGAGGTCACAGGGTCACGGCTCGGGCTGATAAGGCGCAGCGCTGCGCCCGCGGACCATCTAGTCGTATTGGGTGAGGTCCTGAAGCGGGGGGCATTGGTTCGGAGGCTGTGCAAAATACCGACGCATGTTAGATTATTTTTCGCAGCATTGTGGGAAATCTTACCGGGTGACTTATCTGATGGCCGGGTGACTTATCTGATGGCTGTCGCAAGCAAGCACACTTAGAAAAAACAACGACGAGGCTCCAGGGTGTCATTAAAGATGTAACTGCGGGTGGGAAGTGGGCCCCTTCCCCCCTGCCCCCTTCCCCGCTGCCCCCTTCCCCCCTGCCCCCGCCCCCCCCCGCCCCGCCCCGCCCCGCCCCGCCCCGCCCCGCCCCGCCCCGCCCCGCCCCGCCCCGCCCCGCCCCGCCCCGCCCCGCCCCGCCCCGCCCCGCCCCGCCCCGCCCCGCCCCGCCCCGCCCCGCCCCGCCCCGCCCCGCCCCGCCCCGCCCCGCCCCGCCCCGCCCCGCCCCGCCCCGCCCCGCCCCGCCCCGCCCCGCCCCGCCCCGCCCCGCCCCGCCCCGCCCCGCCCCGCCCCGCCCCGCCCCGCCCCGCCCCGCCCCGCCCCGCCCCGCCCCGCCCCGCCCCGCCCCGCCCCGCCCCGCCCCGCCCCGCCCCGCCCCGCCCCGCCCCGCCCCGCCCCGCCCCGCCCCGCCCCGCCCCGCCCCGCCCCGCCCCGCCCCGCCCCGCCCCGCCCCGCCCCGCCCCGCCCCGCCCCGCCCCGCCCCGCCCCGCCCCGCCCCGCCCCGCCCCGCCCCGCCCCGCCCCGCCCCGCCCCGCCCCGCCCCGCCCCGCCCCGCCCCGCCCCGCCCCGCCCCGCCCCGCCCCGCCCCGCCCCGCCCCGCCCCGCCCCGCCCCGCCCCGCCCCGCCCCGCCCCGCCCCGCCCCGCCCCGCCCCGCCCCGCCCCGCCCCGCCCCGCCCCGCCCCGCCCCGCCCCGCCCCGCCCCGCCCCGCCCCGCCCCGCCCCGCCCCGCCCCGCCCCGCCCCGCCCCGCCCCGCCCCGCCCCGCCCCGCCCCGCCCCGCCCCGCCCCGCCCCGCCCCGCCCCGCCCCGCCCCGCCCCGCCCCGCCCCGCCCCGCCCCGCCCCGCCCCGCCCCGCCCCGCCCCGCCCCGCCCCGCCCCGCCCCGCCCCGCCCCGCCCCGCCCCGCCCCGCCCCGCCCCGCCCCGCCCCGCCCCGCCCCGCCCCGCCCCGCCCCGCCCCGCCCCGCCCCGCCCCGCCCCGCCCCGCCCCGCCCCGCCCCGCCCCGCCCCGCCCCGCCCCGCCCCGCCCCGCCCCGCCCCGCCCCGCCCCGCCCCGCCCCGCCCCGCCCCGCCCCCGGCATGTGCAATGCCAACGGCCATGTCTTTGTGCTCGATGGCGCTGCTGTCGTATGGCGCAAGTAGCTGCAGACAACAGTGACAGCATGTACCACAGAAGTAGGTTACCAAGCAGCAGCTGCCGGCTGTGCATCGAGTTCACGGTCTACCTCACTGTCCGAGGCATCACGGCTCCATAGATCTCCTACCAAGCTCTAGCAGCCATTCCAACAGGCACAGCGACAAACCAGTACATGTCACATGCTTGGCACTCAGACACCACCGTCCCAGACCCTCACCCTCACCCTTAACATGTCACACGTCATGTGACAAAACAGTACAAGCTAGCCGGGAGTCATGAACCTGGCTGCGGCGCCGTTGTGAGGCACTGAGCTGCAAGGCGTTGTGGCACTGAGTAGACTGAAGTTAAGCGCGGGGCCAATCATGGGAGTGACGAACTCCATGATGGGCCAACAATTGGATTACATGAGCATACATGCAGCATACGTGCCCACCATACAGCTACAAGCTGCTGATTCTCGCTGTTGGGGCCGCCCCACTAGGCCGGCAGTAAGGACGAAGAAAGATCCATGCATGAGCGATATAATGTGGGAAAGGGGAATTGAGGAACGGTGTATCTAGTTGCTGTCATCGGCAGTGAAGAAGTAACAGCCTCAGAATGCTTAGCCGCTTGAACCAAGGGGGCGTGCCACGGGACTCAATATCCCGAGGTCCCCGAGATTTTGCCACGCCAGTTGTCATCCGATGCGTAAGAGCAACGTGCCACAACAACAAAGAAGGGTAAGCGGCACCCAGCGCAGAGTACTCGCGAGGCGCCTTACGCTTACGATTTTTTCACTCGTTGCAGCCTAGTGCCCAATACCGTGCCGGTTGCCAGCACTGAGACTGACTGGCGGGAATTCAGGCAAGTGTTCAACAGATATGGCACATAGCAGGTCAGGAAGCCCCATCCCTGCATCGTGTGCGGCACATGCAGAGCTCGACTGGTGGCCAGCTCCCGGGCTGGCTCCAGTTTGTCTCCCTACAGCCCACAAGACAGTGTGTTGGAGCCAGGCCATCAGCAGGCATCCCTGCCGCTCAACGGTCTCTGGGCACACAGCATTCCTGGTCCAGAGAAGGGTTGCCTCTTGTTGGCACACCCCTTGATGTTTAACAGCCGACAGGTATGTTATGTGAATGGGCAGCATGGAGTCCAACATGTTCAAATGTGGACATGGAACACTCCATGCACAGGATGTGAGCCCTGTAACCTGATGTGTTGGTCCTGCAGGAATACTTCTTCCAATCAGTCATCTTGTTGCTTGGTAAGGCGACAGGCATATGGTGTATGCACATGATGTAACAGGCACGCTCTCCTCCAGCTATGCCACTTGTCTAATGCAGTGTCATGGTGTCATCCTGTGGTGGTGTCTCCCTGCAGAGCACAATGATAAAGGTTCATTTGGGGTCATACTCAACCGGCCCTCCGTGGTGAGGGCCTTGCAACAGTGTGTCAACAGTTTGCCCTTCTCCCCTCCCATTCACCCCCCTCTCACCCTTTCTCCCTTATCTCTCCCCCGCCCCGACCCCACTGCGCCCACTCCCACCCATTTCAGCTCTTCCAGCCCCCATCTCCCCTTACCCGCCCCCCCTCCTTCCCTCCCCCTCCCCCTTTCCATTTCTGCCCCACCTTATCCCCGCCCCGGTACTCCCCGCCCCCGCCCCATCACCCACCCCATTTTCCCGTCCCTGCAGCTTGTGGCATTTGGCCTGCCCATGTGTGTTTGCGCAGTACACCCTGAGCCAGCTGCAGCTGACACACCCTCTGCCAGAGTTTGCTGATTGCAAACTGTATGTGGGCGGGGATGTGGGGGACGGCGGTGTCCACCTCCTTCACAGCCATGCTGACCTGGAGGGCTCCACAGAGGTGAGCATGGGTCCCACAGCTGCAGCCAGGCACTGCCAGCTACCCATGAGCTTCCACCTCCCACAGACTCTGGCCAGGACATGATGGCAGCTAGGACATGGGTCAGGATCAGCTGGTTGGGCACCATTGGTTACCATTGGTACGCCCCAAGCCCAGTATGCCACTCACCAGACCCGTGTGGAGGAGCTGGCCACATACATCTTCTGTTGGCAGCATGCGCAGAAGCAGTGCTGCACATTGCACAGCATCACCCTCACCCTCACCGTGTGTGCTGCTGCATGGTGCAGGTGGTGCGTGGCGTGAACCTAGGCGGCATCCAGGCAGCCCAGCAGGCTGTGGCGCAGGGCAAGGCCAAAGCGGGGGACTTCAGGTGCGCTTGGGGCGACAGGGAACAGGGTGGCAAGGCAGCAATGAGGCAGCATGTGCCGCATGCCCGTGCTTACCGTACACTCTTGCTGCTGCTGCTGTTGCTGATGATGATGATGGGGGTGGCAGGGAATGACTGTCAGGCTGTCAGCCTAGGAACTGCTGCCCTGCTGCGTGCCAGCTGCATGCTGTTGCTTACTGGCCGCAGGTTTTATGCCAAGTACTCAGGTGAGCGGAGGAGCTGAGGGACATCAGCCTGGTGGTGTGCCACAGGGTGTATGTGCCATCATGACTTGCATGACCCTTACAGATGTGCTGCACCCTTCCTCCTCTACTTGTGCCAGTGTCATCGCCATCATAGTCCAGCTCCATGCAGCACATGAGGCCCATGCATATCATTTCAGTGCGAGCCCATCATCACCATGCACAAGGCCAGGAGGTGCACAGGGCTTGGGGCACATCTTTAGGCCCCTGCCTCTTGGCCAATGCTGCCTTGTGCGCGCGTGTGTTGCAGGGTGGGGCGCGGGGCAATTGGCCCGGGAGTGCCGGGCAGGTGTGTGGTTTACCGCCGCGGCGTCCCCAGCCGTCATTCTGTCGGAGCCGGATGCAAATGGTGAATGCGACACCTGGCACCGCGTGCTCAGCCTCATGGGTGGCGACTACTCCGAGCTTTCTATGAATGTGCGAGCGAGCGAGCGCAGCCGCAAGCAGTCCGGCCGCTCTGAGGAGCCGGCCTCGTAGCGTATAGCCCTGCCCTAGTTCCTCAACGTGATGGCCATGCGCACGCCTGAGCTACTGTCGTCAGGCAGTAGCGCTTGGATGCCTGTCGGCTACTACTTGGCAGGACCGGCAGGAGGGGTGCGAGGTGCAGGACATTGATCGAAAGGCAGCAGTTGCATTGTGCTCCAGGTTTTTACAAGTAGCATGGCATTGTGGGATGGGTTGGCATGTAGACGCTATCCAGGTTGGGGAAATGAGTGTTGCTGCAGAAGTGTAATGTCACGACGAGGATGGCTTGGTCTATGAGTATGTTGTGAGTGAGGAGAAGCCAGGTATGACCTGACTGACTGCTGGCACACAATACTGAGCGGCTGCAGGCGCCGTGAAGCTACCTCTTCACAGCTGTGGTGAGCTGAGTCTGCCGACAAGGTTGATGCCAGCCCCCTTGTCCCTCACTATGGCCTCCCTTTGAGCCGAACCATCAGGGAGCACTAATGGCCGCTAGCGTGGTGCATGAGTGCCTACCACCTACACTGTTGCCTGACCACGAGGGCTATTGTGTAGAGTTGGCGTGAAAAACATGCGCTGATCGTTAGATGATGACAGCTCAAGTGTGAGCAGCTCTGCGGTACAGCACCCCCACCCCACAACAGCTTTCAGAACGTGCTGCTGCAGCTCACAAGTATCTCTGCGGCATCAGATTGCAGGTACAGTTTGCAGCCCAAGAACCGCTCATCCCACTTGCTGCCTCACCCTGGCAATAGGTGGCAGTTGAACCCGCCAACCACCAACCTTTCACACGTGATGTGCTGATCGACCTGGTTAATCTCGATGGCACGTGGTAGGCTCCTGGCACTCCTGGCACAAGGCTAAAAGCTTACAAGTGACCTCAAAGCACAGTGCAACTCAATGCCACTATCCAGCCTTGCGTCACTTGCTAGGCCACTCAATGTGACCTCCCTGCCAAGATCTTGACCAGATCCTGCCAAGATCTATCGCGCATGTCGCTACTGAGCCGCTCAAGGGCTGCCGGAAACCCGGCTGAATGCCCACTGAATGCCGACAGAACAAACCGTCGCTAACGGGGGCCTTCCCGCTTGCAATTGGGCCCATGAAGTAGCCATCGCCGTGCTCTAGCGAGTAATGCTGCTCCTCGCCACCGCACCGGAGGCCCATCACACCACCACCTCCGAGGTTGAAGACGGCGCGGCCCACGTTCACATCCCCTCTGTCTTTGTGCTGCATAACACAAGATAGCGCAAGATAAGTATTCCGCCTTGGCGTCGATGGACACCAAGGCGGCCACTCACCCATGTCAATTGGTGGTCGCTTAGGTTGAAGGCCACGAATGCGGCAACCACTTCGACACCCAATCGCTTGCACCAGTCGACGATCAATCAGGAGTACGGACCCCACGGTATCCAGCCCGGAGCTAGACCTAAGTCCCCCGTTATACGGACTCCAACACGCTCTGCCATCCCCGCTGTTTTCATTTCGCTGAGAAGCTGCTCGGCTATGGCAAGTGGGAGCCACGGTATATGACATGGAATTAGCACGAACTGCTCCTTAACAGCTGCGTGCATCGTGGCGAGCGGGAATGAATAAAGGAATGACAATCTCAGACGACGGGAAGTGTGACACGCATAGCATAGCCACCGATACACGCATAGCCACCAGTAGCAAACGATGCGCAATGAGGCTGGCGGCGTGCAAAGGGTGTAGTTTTTACAGCAAAGCGACAACCCGCAAGACAGTTCTACCTGTGCGCAATGTCAGCGCAGCCGCCCGCAACACCCAATACACAAGCAGAGAAGGGTCACAGCTACCATCCGATGTTGCGGCGGAGATTGCATTTCAAGAGGCAGAGGCTGATTTGACGGCAGAGGACGTGCTGGCCATGCAGTATGATGTGCCAGACGAGTCTGAGCTGGAGGAAGAGGCAGAGGCGATGCTTGCAGCAGGCCACAGGGTGCCTGATGGGGAGGGTGCAGCTCCTCACTTGCCCCAACAGCCAGTTGAACGTGACGTCAATGTCCACACGGATCCCTCCAACAGCCACAAGGGCTCTGTCCTCATGGAGATCCTTGCTGCAGCAGCGCGAGGCACTGACCTAGACATGACCATAGCCCAGTTTGCTGAGGAGATTGACGATGAGCTCTTATACTTGCTGCAAGCGCGCATTGAAGCCACTGAGAAGGTTGTGCAGCAGCCACACTGTACCTGCCAGCCGCTCACATCGTGCGTGGGCCCACTATGTACCTTGCATTATGGTTGCATCATGTTTGCATCATGTTTGCACATGCTTGCTCATAACAGCCATCCTCTTGCTGTGTGTGCCTCAACCTTTCCATCCCCCATCCGCCCCCCCTTGCTGTGTGCCTGTAAGCTCCCACACACGTCCTAACGGTATCATAGCCAGAGGTGGCAGGACAGCTGGTCCCTTCCTGAGTGTGCAGGTGAACGAGGGGGCAGCAGACCAGCTGCGGGAGCTGTGGGGCGTGCTGCGCACTGTGCAGCAGCGGGTCGCAGCCACCCCCGCCATGCGCCTGCTGGACGATGTGCTGGACCTGCTGGGCGACGACATGTCAGCAGTGGGGTACTCGATGCGGCGCCTGGAGGCCCAGGCTCGCATGCGGGAGGCTTTCACGGGAGGGTTGTCGGAGGATGTGGACATCTTTGCGGCGGCGGCGGCTCTGGTGAGGGCCTTGCCTGCCATATATATAGGCAGCACGTCACATGGCATGTGGCGATGTGTGGCATTGCTGAGTGCCGCCGACGCTTGCTGCAAGCCATGTGATGCTTGTGGTGGGGTCTGAGCGACACTGGAGTGCATGTCTTTCGCATTGTGAGCAGGTGAGCGGTACATGAGGGTGGAGGAAAGGGAGTCTGCCAGCATTGCATGAGGGTGATGCAGGTAGTGGTCAGGTGATGGTGATGACGTACAGGGTGTGGAGGGCGATGGTGTTGCATGTAGGGTGTGGTGAGGGTGGTAAGGCGTTGCTCAGAGAGCAGGGCCAGACGAGCAGGGGCCGGTTAGTGGCTCCTCTTAGGGCAGGTGCACAGGGCATTTTGTGGCCACCAATGATTGAGGTGCCTCCCCAGTGCATGGCACAGCTGAATTGTGCATGCTGCTCAATCTGCTACGCTGCTGTGCACCCTCCTATGGCTGCAGGCGGATGCAGGCCCTGCTGCTGCTGAGGAGCTGAGTAGTGAGGCTGTGAGTCCTACTGACTTCTTACAAGAGGTCATGGCCCTGATGGAGGAGGCAGGAGAGCAGCAGACGGCTTTAGCACAGGCAATTGAGCGGGCTGACAAGGAGATCTCGTTCTTGCGGGTGAGCAAGAGCTTTGCAAACTCATGCACCTGACTCGCTGCCAACCCTTGGTTTCCCGCTGCCGAGCATGCCTGCCTTTGTCGGCTTACCCTACTCGCCGCAGGCTCACAAGCCGGAGGCACTCGAATCTGAGGCGGCGGCTGCGCAGCGGAAGGCGTTGACGGCCGCACGCCGAAACTTTGCAAGCAGGGCAGTGGGGTTGAGTCAGCTGCAAGATGTAGTGTCGATGGCTAGGTCTTTGGTGTTTGAGATGCGGAAGGACAGCGTAGCACATTGATGGGATGGGTCGATTAGCAGCTGGCAGCCGTGATGGCACGGTCACGATGCACGCACAGGCATATTACAGTGCAGTGATAGCAGCAGCTGCGATGTCTTGCATCAACCCGCGCTACACAGGGTCACGCGCATGAATATAGAAGGCAGCAGGTCTCCAAGTGTGACATCTGGACACCTTGGACATTACTTCGGGCCCGGCGTGGTGCCACCGACACTGTCCCTGCAGCATCCACGACCCAAAGCTTGCAGTGTAAGCAGCGTGCCATAGTCGGTCAGTCAGTCAACAACTCTAGCTAGCAACCTAGCGACAAGCGAACGCTATGGGAAGGGCGAGACCCAGCAGTGATGAGTCTAGCAGCGATGATGAGTCCTTCAAGCCACGCAGAGCTGGCGTGCGGAAGGCAAGCCGTGTGAACCAACAGAAAGGCTCCTCTCGGCCATGGTCGAAGGGAGGTGAGAGATACGGATAAGGCTGCGATGGCCGCCGTGATGATGCTCGTCAGTGATGGCAACCGCATTGACCAGGCCCGTTGACTGAGTGCAGAAGAGGAGAGTCTGCTGAAGCTAGTGCAGGCTCAGCTGAATCCTACCAGCAGCTACAGCGATGACCAAAACGTTGACTGGGGGGCAATCTCAGCGAGGCTGGGCGGCCGCACAGCCAAGCAGGCCAGGTGAATACCACAGCGACCCGAAAGCGATGCTTGTTTGAGCCCTCTTCTTATCGATGGTTTTCGCTTGTTTTGCCGCAGGGAGAAGTTCAGGTGGGCTTGATGGCTATGTAAAGGCTATCAGCACATGACCACAAAGGCTAGCATACAAGCCCAACGAATGAAGCAGCCGTTTTGTGTCAGACATGTGCACAATTGACCCCAACACTAGCTCTACACAATGACCCTTCCGATTGCCCTAGGAGCAGTCCCACCCGCTCCACTTTTGTATGTTGTGCAGAAATGATTTGCGCCCAGACATCAGCAAAGGTCCTTGGAGCGCCCAAGAGGAGTATGTTCTGGCTCTTGCCCACAGCCAGCTAGGAAACAAGTAAGGAGACCTGGCTGACTGAGACCTTTCATAACTCGACACAATAAGACCTGCATGGCCTGTGAGGTTCATCAAAGAGACCCGTGCTCCTCAGCAGCTTGTGTTATGACGCATGATGAGTGGAATGAAGTAGCATAAACAGGCTGCATGCTCCACCATATCCCTGGCACAATGCTTACAGGTGGAATGCTATTGCAAAATACCTTCCTCGGCGAGCAGAGAACACCATCAAGAACCATTGGTAAGTAACTGAGAAGGCATAGGGGTTGAAGCTGCTCTTTGCATTGCTCACCACGTTTGTCACTCATGTGCAAATGCAGGTATGCCTCCATGCGCGCCAAGCCCAATTCCAAGAATTTCACGTTTCTTGCGGTGTACGTGGGTCTCGCAGATGCTGCTCCTGGTGCACGGCTTCTAAGTGAAGCACTTCAGAAGTAAGTGCTCATAGACCTTCAGCCGCACCAATTGAGTTCCTGACCCTGCAAATACTGATCCCCACATTACTGCCTCATGTTGACATCAGCAAACATTAGCTGGCACAGCTACATATGGGTATGGCACATATAAGAACGCAGTGGAGTGCTGTTGCGCTTCAAGTGATTCCCGCACCTGCATGCACGCATAGGCATGCAGAGCATTAGCTTGCGCCAATTGCTCTCTGTGACACACGGTATTGAGCACAGTCTTGATTCATCCATGTTTCAGGCTGTGCGTGGCCTCAACCAGGTGCTTCACATGGCTGCTCTGAGTTTTCCTGGGCTGTTATGATTCATACTCTACCCTATCACGTCACTGACTCTAGGCCCGGCATAGCATATGGTAACTTTGTAGCCCTTTGGGTAGGACATAGCCTCCATGTCTGGCTGACTGGCTGTGGCGTCCTGTGTGATCTTTGTCTAACAACTACAGTATGCCCAAAATCCAAGCGTAGCACATGACTTTTTTTGTGCAGTTTTGGGTGCACCACATATACATATACATGTAACCTGAACTGATACCATCACTATGCTCATGGTCATCGGTGTACACCCAGCCACTGATGTAATTCCATTGCAGGTATGACATGATGGTGCGCGACTGTCACGGAGCCCTGCCAACATCAGCCTCCTTTGTAGTTCCAGAGGACTACTTCACTGTCGGTCAGGGTGCCCACGAGCACGCTGCCCTCCAGAAGGCAGAGCTCCAGGCTGTGCCCTTGCGCAGTGCAACAGCCCGTGCAGCAGTCGCTGCAGCTGCCACCGCAGCCTCTCTTCCACCTGGTTCTCCCACTTCAGCAGTGCCGCTGCAGCGGGCCAAGAGCAGCTACAGCGACGGAGGCGCTGAACCTGCAGGCATCACACACCAGCAGCTAGTCTGCCAGTCACTGTGCCCGCCGCCTCTACGTGAAGCAATCTACGAGTCTGTGCCATCACAACACCACAGCACCACGGCCCCTGGTAGCATGCTGCCTCTTGACCTGACCAGGCAGCGCCTCACAGCACGTTGCTCAGCTGACTCGCTTAACTTTGCTCTCCCGACGCCAGCAAGCTGGCCGCCGCAGCAGGCTTCGTTTGCAGAACATCAGCAACAGCACTTCCTGCGGCAAGAGATGCTGCAGCTGCATGAGCAGTGGTTGCAGGTAGAGCAACAGCAGCAGCAACAGCTGCTCAGATCGGAAACCTGGCAGCAGGCTCAGCTTGGGTCTCAGCCTTTCGGGCTGAACCTCCGCCCTGAGTCAGCGGCCCTGGCAGACATGCAGCCAGCTATGACATTTGGGCATGTGAGGGGGGAGCTGCCAAGATCCTGGGTGGACAGTCCGGCCTGCCACACAGGCCCTTTCGACAGCTCTTTGGGCGTCCAGATCTCTGCCAGCATACCAAACCGCAGTATGGGCCCAGCTGCTGGCAGGGAGGCCTTGGTGTTTGCTCCGTCGTTTGAGTACGACCACAGCTGTCAGCCATCCGGCTTCCCGCCCAGCACCTCCTGGAGGGGGCATGGCATGGCTCAGGCTGGAGCTGGCGCTCTCTCGAATGATGTGCCCCATCCAATCCCTTCCTGCAATCCATGGCCAGCAGCCTACCTGGGTAAGCTCCACCCTGAGGCCCAGGCAGTTTGACAGCTGTAAGGGGCTGGTATAGCTCCTGTTGCTGCTTCCTCGCAGCAGCAATCCTTGAAGTCAGAGATTGGCTGTAGGAGGTAGTTTAGTGCTCCTTCCTGCCTATCGTGCTTGCAGGTGACCATGATGATGACAGGGGTATGACACAACAAGTGCTCAGCGAGTTTGCTCCCGACGCTGCTTGGGTCACGTCAGCTGCTGGCTCAGCTGAGAGGCAGGGGCCAGTCTTGCAAGGGTGCGATGAAGGCCACCGACGCACACATAGCTCAACAGGGTGCAACGGGGAGGAAGCTGGGACGGACAAGGCTGGCAGTTGCACCCCTTACTGGCAGCAGCATGCTGGGGCAGTAAAGTGCCATGTAGACCTCACCGGAGCTTTCGACGTCTCACAGTGTGCCACTCTGGCCAGCGCACAGGTGCAGGTGGCAACCTTGGCTCGGACCCTCCCCAGCCCACTCTGCACCCCCCTGGGCTGCCAAAAGCAGAGCCTGAGCAGCACACCTTCCTCAGCAGCCCTCAGAGGGGAGCACTCAGCTCGCGTCAGTCCTGACTTTGCCCAAGTAGTGGCTGAGTTCCTCCCAATGTCCACCCCACTCACTGGGGCCATCCCACAAGATGCAGCGCAGTACCTCATGTCACCATTGAGCTCCCAAGGCCTATGGCCGTTGGCATTGCAATCTTCCCATTGAGTTAACTGAGCATGGAAGGCTGCTCTGGGTGGGTGGGTGGGTGGGTGGGTGGGGTGGATGGGGTGGGGTGGGTGGGTGGGGCAAGGGATCCAGCTGAGCACTCCTTCCAAGTACACACAGTTTTCTGACATTGCAGACACCTACACCACAGGGTTGTGCATTAGTTGGAATGAGCACAATCGCAATTGCGCTTGCCTGCCTAGAGGTGCTGTGAGTGAACTGCATGTGCGTCAGCACTGGCATGCTGCTGACGTTGTGAGCGGCACATTGTCGTTGCTCATGTGCATCACGACCATGGTGTTGGCTGACTGCATACAAGGCAGCTGCACCTGTTCCACTGTGGTAAAGAAGTGCACCCATTGTGTATAGTACCACACACCTTCCATTTAGAGGCATACACATGTGCATTGTCATGCATGTGCCTCGAGCATCCTGGCCATGAGCTGCTGACCGGTGGTTTCCCCCTCAACACCCAGAGACATAGAACCACAGGTGCTTTTTAGCCCTGTGAAAACTAGAGTGTAGCATGCATTCTTCTGGTTTTGATCTGTCGACTGCAAGGTTGGACCTGCACGGCTGAAGGCCCATGCGTCAGGGAACGGGGCATGACTGCAGTAGCTGCTCCTGCCAGGCGCCAGGCGACCTATACCTGACCTATACCTGGTCTTAGTCACTATAATGCACTACGACCAAGGCTGTAACAGAGCACTTGTGTATTTTCACACAACCGTGTATTTTTCACGGGAAACCCAAATTGCTTGAAAAGGCCACCGCCCGTCGCACTGCGCATCGCGTGATGGCTAAGAAGGAGCGGAAGGGTAGCGACAAGAAACATAAAGGTTCGTGTCCCCAGCCGACTGTGGGCTACGTGAATTACGCGCTGTGAGATAACCCGTCGCTTCTGTAGGTTCCATCGCAGTGTCTCGTTCCGCCCAAGGCAAGCAACGACAGGAGCGTCGGGATGGCTGGACCACGCGTAGACGTCAGGTGACGGCCCCGCCTTATGTGTATCCGCACTGTGTATCCGCACAGCCAGGCAGGTGGCTGGACAGGGACTGCAATGCAGCATTGAACATGCAGCGCATTGGGGAGAGCAGGTGGCGGCCGCTGGAGCTGTGCTACTGGCCAGACCAGGGAGCTCTGCCAGCCAAGGGCAAGGAGTACCCTGGCCTGGGCTACAAGCGGCTGCGAGACAAGCCACCCAAGGACCAGGAGCAGCAGCAGCCTGCTGAGGCACAGTAGTGTGTGTCCCCCCCTTTGAGCTGTTATCAGCTTACAATTAGTGCATGTTTTGTCATGCCAACTCTACATCATAGCCCTCGGGTCAGGCAATAGTGTTTGTGGTAGGCGGCTCATGTGCCATGTGCACTGGGTTTACTCCACACAGCCCAATAACACTGTTTGAGTCGGGTCTAGTTAGTGGCTGCTAGTGGCTGCTAGTACTTCTGATCCGGCTCAAATGGAGGCCCTAGTGAGGGACAAGAGGGCTGGAGGGCTGCATGAGAAACCCAAATTGCTTGAAAAGGCCACCGACAGTCATGCATGGTGGGGCTCCCTGGGGGTCCATATTGGCTCCCTTCCAGCCCTGCTTGCTAATGCAGTGATCAACCTAGCTGGTTAAAACCAGGTACTTGGTCAGAGATGGGGTAGGTTAGTTATTGCCGACCTCAAGTCATGATTCATATGGTGTTGCGGACATGGTGCCTTTCATATGCAGACCTTTTGTAGCTATCTTTCACAGCTCAACATGCACAAAGGTACTCGTGTACTTCAACAACATACTTGGGGTTAGCTCTACACTGCATCCTCATGGGCCGCGAGGAAGTCTAGGGATCAGTCTATAGCGGAGTATAGCGTTTGTGGGCCATCTCCCTTTCTTTCCCAGTGACTTGGGAGTGTTCAGTGTACCTACATCACTAAGTTTTGAGTACAATGGGTCGTGCATCTCGTCGCTGTAACTTTAGTAGAGGGTGACCATCCACAGTCAGCACATCCTAGGTTTTCAACGTTTATTTTGGATCGGCGCCATGCGTGTGCAGACAACGATGTGGAGAAGGCGCCCGTGGATGCAATTGCAGCCCCTAACGTCCGCTCTGCTTCCATGCAGATGTGCACATCGATTGCAGCGACACACAGCAGCTCAGCAGCGCTTCCCGCTTCCGCTGACGGCTTGCATAGCAACGCAGCCCAGCAGTGCGCTTCGCCAACATGCCTGGCCTCCCGGTTTACACGGCCTGAACTATAACAGGCTCATGTGTGGAGCCGCTGGCAGCTCACACAATGAGAGCCAAGAGCTGTTGCCGAGCAGGCCACCAGCCCCAGCACGCCAAGCAACAGTAGGTCAGCAGACTTGCAAGCAACCACCGTCATCCAGGTCGAGTGTGGAGTGCCTGCGCCTGGACCAGACATGCTGCTGGGATGCTGCTGCATCCAGGCCTTCACCATACCCACACTGCTAACAATTAGCAGAGTTGTGGTGATACCTTTCGTGGTGGCAGGTGCGTGGTACTCCATGCTGTATGAAGCCTCCCAAGCACATGCTGCCTGGGCCATGCACCAGCGCCATGAGGCCATGTGTGACTGATTTGGCATGATGCAAGCCTGGTGACACACCATCTGCTGTACACTATTCACCGGTTGATCTGCTGCCAGCCGCTGATCTGCTTCATGCTGCTGACTGCATTGCAGCCTGGTACTGGAGCTCCCCCTGGTCCACCTCCATCGTCACGCTGCTGTTCGTGTTGGCAGCCCTCACCGACTGGCTGGACGGCTACCTGGCACGCAAGCTGGTGAGGCCCAGGGCTGCTGGACGCTCACACCCAGATCAGGCTAGCCAGATCAGACAAGCAGGCTGCTGAGGCCAGGCAGGCTGGAGCTGTGCGCTGGCCCAACCCAGCTCAGGGGCTGCAGCCAGTGGTCAGCAGCCCATGCTCCCACCTCCCACTTCTGACTGCACCCGGGACTGCCAGCATGAACCCCAGGGGCTGAGGCATGAGGGCGAATAGGAGTAAAGGCTGATGGGCCTACACCCCAGCCCTGCTCTATGCAGTCACTGTATATAACTGAATGGTTGTTGGGAGTGGAGCGAGCTCCTGAGCCAGGTGCCTTGCAGATGGGCAGGTCAGGTGCAGGTTGTGAGTGAACCTCGCATGGAGCTGGGTGGCCTAGGGGTGCAGCCCGGCAGTGTGTGTGGCTCTTGGCTGTACAGAATGCATCCTCGGAGTTTGGCGCCTTCCTGGACCCTGTGGCTGACAAGCTGATGGTCGCGGCAGTGCTGGTGCTGCTGAGCACGCAGCCGCTGACCTCAGGGCCCCTGACGGGCAACCACTGGCTGCTCCCTGTGTGCACCTTGGGTAAGCGCCAGCAGGGGGGAGGCCAGGACAGCAGCAGGGGGCAGGCCAGGCCAGAAGCTGGGGGCGGGGGAGCAGGCTAGCAGCGGGGGCGGCAGACCAGGCGAGAAGGGGGGCGGGGGGCCAGGCCAGCAGCCACAGCAAGATGTGACAGCTCGTATCCCCTCTATTCACCAACTTTGGGAAGGGTCCTAGTGGTCTGGAGGGGGGCCTGTGTGCATGTCTGGCTGTTCACCAGGTGGCGTCTCAACTCGGTTGCTGCACTGCCTCAGGACAATGCGCCCAGTCTGCCTACCTTCACTTTACTGCAGCCATTACTGAGGACCCTGCTGCTGTGAACCTTGTGCTGTTGCTGCTGCTGCTCATCGACGGTGGTTGCAGTCATTCTGGGGCGGGAAATCAGCATGTCTGCTTTAAGGGAGTGGGCTGCTGGGATGGGGGGCGAGGCACGCAACGCCGTAGCCGTCAACAGCCTGGGAAAGTGGAAGACAGCGACTCAGGTGAGCGCTGATGTAGGAGGCTGTCACCCTCCTGCCTGCCCAAGTATCAAACGCCGCTGCGCAACGACATTGCGCGACGATGGCTGCTGCTCGTGCAGATGGCGTCGCTCACGTTGCTACTAGCAACGCGCGACGGTGGCACAACCAGCTTCGCCGTGTATGGCGTGTCGCTGGGGGCGGGCTTGCTTGTGGTCGCCACATACCTCACAGCTCACTCGTTGGTCGCCTATTCCCGGGCGCTGTGGCGGTTCATGGTGTAGGGCGTATTCATGATCAGCGCCGTTGCGATGGATGGCTTGGCGTTTGATGACAGCTGTGGGCTGACAAGGTCTTGGGGAGGGCAGCCGTGTGTCCTCACGGCTGAAGGCCCATGCGTCAGGGAACGGGGCATGACTGCAGTAGCTGTCACACAACCGTGTATTCTTCACGGGAAACTCTAATTGCCAGAAAAGGCCACCGCCCGTCGCACTGCGAGACAAGCCACCCAAGGCCCAGGAGCAGCAGCAGCCTGCTGAGGCACAGTAATGTGTCCCCCTTTGTTGAGCTGTCATCAGCTTACAATTAGTGCATGTTTTGTCATGCCAACTCTACATCATAGCCCTCGGGTCAGGCAATAGTGTAGGTGGTAGGCGGCTCATGTGCCATGTGCACTGGGTTTACTCCACACAGCCCAATAACACGGTTTGAGTCGGATCTAGTTAGTGGCTGCTGGTGGCTGCTAGTAGGTACTTGGAAATGGAGGCCCTAGTGAGGGACAAGAGGGCTGACAAGGTCGAGCGAATTCTGTAGTGGCGACGTCGTTTCGCCGCGTCTTGGGTGTAGCACATTGCGGAGAACAAACGAATGTGGGCAGCACGTTGAGAAATGCGAAAAGTGAGAGAGGCAGTGCTGAACTGTTTGTAGACATTCTCTGACTAAGAGTTTTTCACGGATCTCGACTGAGACACCATGCTACGATCAATACGCAAACTATACATGCAACATTCCAGGGACTGTGTACAATAGCAATGTCACGCAATGTGACTAGTTGTCGTCGTCCCCAACCACAGTGATCTTGGCTGCTTTTTGCTTAGCACCTTTGCGTCTACTCTGGCGCCCGTCTCTTCTCCTCAGACTGCCTGAGGTCCCTTCATGACTGCCTCCTGCCCTCTCAGAGGCAGAGCCCATGCCACGAGCATCATCTCCTTCTTCATCTGTTTTGCAGCTGCTATCGTCGCTGCTGCTGCTGCTGCTGCAGCTGCTGTTAGACTGCACTACTTCTGTTTTAGCCCTTGCCATTGCTTGTTCGGCAGCGGCGACGGCTTGCTCGTCCTTAAGATCAAATACCCCACAAGCTAAGTCCTGCACACAGGGTGGCTTGGCAAGCCACTGAGACGGTGGGTCACTTGCTAAGTGCGGCAGCAGCAAGCAGGTGACGAGGAGCCTCCACCCACATCTTTCCACAGTGTTGCGCTGCAGCCTCCCCAACACTCACCATCTCTATGTGAGCACCACCTTCGTCCACATGTTCAATGTCTAAGTCTGATGCCGGCCGCACCTGACAGCCAGGCTCAGGACAGCACAGGAGCAAGTGTTGAAGATGAGGTGTCATCCACATCAGGCTCCGCTGTGCCAAGAATGCTGGCCTTGCCCCCCTCCATCCCTCATCCCTGATCCCCTCCCAGGGACTGACCTCCAGCTCTCGCTCCAACGCTTTGTTTGCTGCTTGCAGACTGGGGATGAACTTGCGAACTTGGTCAAGGACTGCATCACAGGCAAGATAAGGGTACACACCATTCCCAGCGAGCATTGGAGCAGCGAAACAGCGCACAAGTTAGCACCTGAACTGCGTAGAATTGGACCAATTTGGGGCTTGTCGCTTGGGAACCGGGGCGACGTCACATCGAGCTTCCGTTCTGCAACCCATTGGCACACGTGCGCGGTCAATGTGCATCGCCGGCGTATTTTGTACCTCAAAGAACGTACCCAAGGAGGTAGTCGTAGGAACCTCGAGCCGCTCGCGAGCCGCGCCTGTCATTTCTACAGAATACCTCATGGAGGGAAGCCGACAGGGTCGTCCCTGACATGCAACGTCTGATCCCGATGGCCTTCCAGCTCCTGTCAAGTCGTGAGTGTAAATGCTGATGCTGGCGCTGCCTGATGCTCCCTCTTCGACCTTGCTGGCCCGGTGTATGTAGCTCCCATTACCGTCTGCAGCCCTTCCCTCAGTGTCGTTGACTGCGTAACAATGCCTGCGCGGCTTGTGTACCTGTGGGTAGTGGTTGGAGAGCTTTACATTTGCTAACGCCCTAATCCAAGCGCCCACAGTGAGGACTGACCTGCACTAGCATGCCTGCTTGCCAGCCTGCACTAGCCTGCCAGCTGCAGAGCATGGCCTCGTCAGGGCACTGAAACAGGCACATGGGGTCCGCTGCCACTCAGCACCAGATCGAGAAGTCACAATGCCCTGGAGGGGAAGGGCAGCCGTGTGTCCTCACTGTTTTTCCTTATTCCTCGCCGTGCACTCGGCCAGTCTTGCTAAGCCCGGCAGACTGGGTCCTACTGTAGGGAGTGGCTCTGCAGCTGGGTGAACCAAAACACCCCTGGGGACTGAAACAGATGGCTGGAAAGGGACTGCATCTTGTCCCTTCACCGGCCCTAGGCAAGTGGTACCCTGGCCTGAGCTTTAAGAAGTTGCCGAGCACCCAAGGCCACAGCCCAACAGCTTGTAGCATAGTATTGTGTGCATTATGCACTGTCCTAGCTGCTGTTGCTTACAGCATCGTATGTATCATGCCAGCGTCTATTGCCCCACCTTGAACAGGGGTGGGGGCAGGGGGTTAGGTATAGGTCCGGACAACAAATATAGAAATGAGATAACGGATCCCCTGCTTGTAGGGAAGGCATGCAGTAAGTGCAGGTGCAGAGCCGAGCTCCCCAGAGCCGTCCAGGTGTCACCACCGGTTGTGCCACCACGCATGCAGGTGTCTGCACTGTAGGCTGGTGGAGAGGCCTGGGTAGGAGCTGTGCACTTGGGAAAGACCTGCAGACCTGAGAGGACCTTAGAGGCTGGGCAGAAACAGGTCTGGTGACGAGACCAGGATATGAGGCTGTTTGAGTCGGGTCTAATTAGTGGCTGCTAGTGGCTGCTAGTGGCTGCTAGTAGGTACTTCTGATCCAGCTCAAATGGAGGCCCTATTGAGGGACAAGAGGGCTGGTGGAGCAGAGTCATCGGTAGAGACCTGGTCCTCAGTGGAGGCCCCCGTGCTGTGTGCTCTCCTCCTCTTGTGCCCCTCAGCCTCATGCGACACGTCGCGCTCTCATCATGGACTAGGCGGCAACCTTTCTGCGCATGCGCACTGCGAACGCGCCATCGACGTCGTGCACGTGTGGCAGGGTAGCGATGCATCCCGTCTTTGTAAGAACGGACGGTGACACACCACGACGCTGGAGCTCGTCCGCGGTGATGGGGTCCAATTCGAATTCCGGGTGCCTCTGCAGGAAGCTCGTGCTCTGCTGCTCGTTCTCCTCGTCCTCGATGCTGCACGTGCTGTACACCAGGACACCGCCCGGCCGCACCAAGGCGCTGGCAGCGTCCAGCAGCTCCGCCTGCGAGCCGACAGAGCATTGTGAGTTGGTGGCCGTAGCGCAGCTAGTGCCACAGTACCTGCCTTGCTCGCAGCGCTCTGTTTGTTGCACAGTCTGATGGAGGCTGGGCGCCTGCGTGGCTGCCAAGGCTGCTTCCACTGGTGGCTCTACACCCAGGCCACCGCCACAACCCTCGCTTCACAGCAGTGCCTCCCACCCTCCCCACCACTGCACCCTGACTGCTGCACTGCTGCCCGCCAGCACTCCCTGCCCTTGGACCCCCCTTTCCCTGACATCAACCCCTCCCCCCCCTGCCTTTAACCCCTCCACCCCCCTGCCCTTGACCCCTCCTCCCCCTGCCATTACTCCCTCCTCTCCCTGGCCCCCATACCTCCTCTCCCTGCCCTGCCCACCTCCTTCGCGCCGGCTTGCATCACCCGTCCCCTTGCCTCACCTGCAGCCCCAGCATCTCCTGCAAGTCATCCAGGTCACGCCGCCACCTGAGGTCCGCCCTCTTGGCCAGCACGCCACTGCCGCTGCAGGGGCTGTCGACCAGCACCCTGTCATACAGCTGCGCCGGCAGCAGCGCCCGATCCAGGGTCCGCTTGGGTCCAGCTCCTGCTGCGGCACCCCTCGCGCCGGTCCTGCGCCCGCCACTGCTGCTGTCGCCGCCGCCAGTGCCAGGGCTGGACACAGCCTCCACAGTGCTGCTGTCATCTGCCTCTTTGGCGGGCTGAGTGCTTGGTGGCAGTGAGGGGGAGGTGGCGGCAGGGGCAGTGCTGGCAGGGGCCGGTGAGAGGTGTGCGCGCGCAGCCCTGGCGAAGTCCTGCAGGCTGGTGGCTACCGTGGTGAGCAGGGGCTGGGGCAGGCCGGCACGCTGGGCAGCTGCACCCAGTGCGTTGATGCGGGCCTGGCTCACGTCCAGGGCGGTGATGTGGCCCTGCAAGGGGGGCGGGGGGAGGGGTCTGGGAATGACCCTGAGCCAGGCGCCTTGTACCCCTCCACCCCCCCCTGCAGCCTTCCCTTGACCACTGCAGCCCCTCCCCTTCCCCTCTCCCCCCCTGCAGCCCCTCCCCTCCCCCCCCCCTCCCTCTCCAGGGCCCCCCCTGCAGCGCACCTCTCCCTTCATCAGCGCTGCAGCAAACAGGGTCTTGCCGCCTGGGGCCGCGCAGCAGTCCAACACCCGGTCCCCTGGCTGCGGGTCCAGCGCCCCCAACACCACCAGCCCTGCGGCTGTGTCCTGCACCACACACCGGCCCTGGGCCACATGCCCCTGCACACAACACAACAGCACACATACACAGACCAGGTGAAGCATCCTGCAGGGGCAGGGGCAAGTGGCAGGGGCAAGGGGCAGGGGCAGGGGCAGGGGCAGGGGCAGGGGCAGGGGCAGGGGCAGGGGCAGGGGCAGGGGCAGGGGCAGGGGCAGGGGCAGGGGCAGGGGCAGGGGCAGGGGCAGGGGCAGGGGCAGGGGCAGGGGCAGGGGCAGGGGCAGGGGCAGGGGCAGGGGCAGGGGCAAGGGCAGGGGCAGGGGGGGGCACAAGGTGTAGGGTTGGAAGAGCGTCTGCTCCTGTGCCAGTGTCTGTTTCTGCGTGTGCCGCTGTTACTGCTGCTGGGGTGCACCTGAGACAGGAGCAGCTGTAGCCCGCTGGTCACTTCTAGGAAGTGTGAGGGCACTAAAACCGAAGCCTGCACCTCCACCCCTTCCAACCACAGCAGGCCCTGCACAGCAGCAGCAGCAACAGCAGCAGCACCGAGGGCCTGGCACCGGCCCCCTGACAGTGCATGTCACACCTGCTCTACAGGATGCACCATGTCCACATGCGCCAGAGATCAATGAGCCATAATCAGGCCTAAGATTGATTAGTGCCCTGTTTGCATTGATTTGGTTTTTCATTGGATAATCATAGGTTTATCATTGGTTTATCATCTTTAAATATACCCAAGGCAACATTTACAATAAGTAGCATGTTCATTGCACATTACAAATACACAGATCGCTTACGGAAGCCCAATTACTCAAGTACACTCAAACTCGCTTATGAGGATGAATAGCCAAGACAGCTGTTTCAGACTTTGGAGGTAGCTACTATGCATTGTTGAAGGCCCTGTAGACACGCCTGTGTTTTGGAATAGCTGCATCAACAGCTTTTGTGTGACAGACCAATAACTGATCTATGATCTACCTTCCTGACCAAATCAGGAATCGCATTGTATAATCTCCCTTCAAGGTGTATAGAAGCACAGACAGCATTTCTGGGCAGGGAAGGGAAAGGGCACTTTATGGTTTGATTATTGAGCATAGTAAATAATCACGCTTGTGCTAGCTAAGCCAACTGGTGGGTGCCTGGATGGGTTAGTGGGTCGCCTAGGTTGTCAAGCAGGCGCGCGGGTGGGTGGGCAGGCGGTTGGTCTGTCAATCAGTCGATTGGGTAGGCAGGTAGCATTGTGGCAGCTGACCTGCAGGGTGGAGGCGGTGATGCCTCGCAGCCCATTGGCCCGCACTGTGTAGCGGGGCGGCCTGCACACCATACCAGGGGAGGCAGGCCAGGGGTTAGGCCCGGTGCGTCAGGCCGTGCAGGCCACTGCACTTGGTCAAACACTCTTGACGAGGCATGTCCTGCTGCAACTGACTGTGCCATTGGCCAGCAGCACCCCACTGACAGCCTCAGGTCGGGGGGAGGGGCTCAGGTTAGGGGAAGGGCATCAGGTCAGGGTGGGGCAGCTGCCTACATGTTGTTGCGGCGCATCAGGTCCTCTGAGGCGTCACGCCCAAAGCGCTGCAGCCAGCGGGTGACCATCCAGGGGGGGTGGGAGTGCACAGTGGCAAGGCAGCGGGCCAGCTCCCGGCCTTGCAGCTTGCCCTGCAGCTCAGCCTGTGTCAGGCCAGGCAGCAGGGCCCCAAGCAGGGGCGCCCACAACAGGATCACACCATGATCACACCAGGGTCACACTAGCAGCCCACTGAGGTCACACTCGCCACAATTCAGGCTACAGCTGAGGTTGCAGGGCTGCCCACCCACCCACCCACCCACCCACCCATCCACCCACCAACCCCCTACCTCCTCCCCACGCCCATTGCTTGCCCCTGCCTGCTCCCGGGTCAAGGTGCGGCTTAATGCAGTGGGGTGAGGTCCACCAACCTAACCCCACCCCACCCCATCAACCGCTTCACCCTTACCCTTCCACCCCCTATTCCCTCACATCTCCTGACCAGACACTCCCATCCCCACCCACCCATCCCACCTCAGGCGGCCGCCCCACCCACCCCACCTGGCTAGGACAAGCCCTGGCTTAAGGCCTAATGTGGTCTGCAGGGCTCCAACAGCGCTCCCTAGTCTCAAGGGAGCCTGCCTGCCCCTGCATCAGTGTGCGGCTCCCCTGCCACAGCCCTGCCCACCTCGGGATCAGGCAGCCGCCCCGCCTCCATCAGCCGCACAGCCCCACGCAGGATGCCATTGGCTAGGCGGGCAGCACCCTCGTGACCCTCCACCTGCTCGGGGCAACAGCACGACAAGGCGCGGGACGCAAGGGCCTATGAGGCCGGCACAGGGCCAGCAGCCTTGTGTGGCAGACACACGGGTCCTGCTCCTACTGGCCTGGGTGAAAGTAGGGTTAGGGCGGAGGTAGGTCATGCCATGACGCACTAGGTGACATAACAGTCACACTCCATTGGGCGGAGCATCCATCCATAACCCTAACCCACGCCCTGACCCTTACCACTAACCCTGACCAGCTGCCCAACTGCCCAACCTGTCCCCGAACTCCTTATGACTTAGACTTGACCATCGGCCTCACACACCACATGCAGCCTCATCCCTACCCTACCCCTATCCCTATCCCTATCCCTACCCCTGTTGCCGCCCTACCCTACCCCTGCATCCCATCCCGGCCCTGCTCCCGCAGCCCCATAGCCGCCCTGCCCCACCCCTACCTGGCCCTGGACCTTGTCACCTGCCTGCAGCTCACCTTGCGGGCGATGTCCACAAACTCACTGATGGCATGGGGTGCCAGGTGCATCTCAGTCAGCTCATACAGGCCCAGCCGCAGCACCTGCGCTGAAGGGGACAAGGAGGCAGGTGGCCCAGGGGGAGCTGGGGTGGGGCAGGCAGACCTTGTAGGGTCGGGGTGAGGGGGCAGGAAGGGGTAAGCAGGAGCAGGACAGGGTTAGGAGATGTAGGTGTCTCAGCTGCGGCTCACCCAGCCCTGTCTTGCCCTGCCCCGCCCCGCCTCGCTAGGAAATTTGTCTGCCTGCTGACCTGGCGCATGCCTGGTTCCAGTGATACCACACTGCGCCGTGACAAGGCCGCTAGCAGCCAGTCCAGGCGGCGGCGCCAGCGCGTCACCCCAGACACAAGCTGGATCAGCGTGCGCTGTTCCCTGCATCCACACAAATCCAGTCAGCTGGCCAGCATCCTCCTTTGCAAGCCAGCCAGCCAACCCAGCCAACCAGCCAGCCAGCCAACCAGCCAGCCAGCCAGCCAGCCAGCCAGCCAGCCAGCCAGCCAGCCAGCCAGCCAACCAGCCAGCCAACCAGCCAGCCACCCTGCTTAACGTGTACAGAATGGGCCATGAGCAACACCACCACAACTGCTGACATCATACCATGGTATTCCGTATTGCCGTGCCATACCGTGCAGTACAGTGCAGTGCAGTGGAGTGCGGTGAGGGGCGCCTGACTGTGTCCGGCCCCACTCAGTTTAGGCTGTGTGCATGACACTACGCATATCCAACAGCAGCCCACACAGCCCCCAGCACTGCTACCAGCACCGCACACCACACTCAACAGCAGCATGACCCACATCGTGGCCAACTGGCCTTGACCACTCAGCATGACTGCAAGTTCGTGGCAGGGCCCCAGTCAGCACAGGACGCAGGGCTGAGAAGGGGTTGACCTGGTCTTAGTCACTATAATGCACTACGACAAAGGCTGTAACAGTGGTGCTTGTGGATGAGCACCGCACCAGCCGGGTCAGTTCAGCAGTGAATGGCAAGCAGCCCTGTGAGGTGGAGCTGAACACACTCAGTGCCACAAGACCCGCAGGCTGGAAGCCCCCAGCAGGGCAGGTGGAACCCCGCCTGGTGCGCCCAGCCTGGAGCCAGGAGCGTGGCCAGCCAGTGCGGGGCCTGGTGTGGTGCCCTGTAGTGGCCCCCCGCAAGCCCCCACAGGCCCCACGGAGCAGCCAGTCAGCCACACAGCCAGCAGCCTCAGAGCCAGGGCCCAGCACTCCCCCTCCAGCCAAGCGCAGCAAGCCGGCAGCTGAGCCCACCAAGGGCAGAGGCAAGGGCAAGGCTGCCAAAGCCAAGCCAGCACCACAGCCAGGCAGGTGGCTGGACAGGGACTGCAATGCAGCATTGAACATGCAGCGCATTGGGGAGAGCAGGTGGCGGCCGCTGGAGCTGCGCTACTGGCCAGACCAGGGAGCTCTGCCAGCCAAGGGCAAGGAGTACCCTGGCCTGGGCTACAAGCGGGTGCGAGACAAGCCCCCCAGGCCCAGGAGCAGCAGCAGCCTGCTGAGGCACAGTAATGTGTGCCCCCTTTGTTGAGCTGTCATCAGCTTACAATTAGTGCATGTTTTGTCATGCCAACTCCACATCATAGCCCTTGGGTCAGGCAATAGTGTAGGTGGTAGGCGGCTCATGTGCCATGTGCACTGGGTTTACTCCACACAGCCCAATAACACTGTTTGAGTCGGGTCTGGTTAGTGGCTGCTAGTGGCTGCTAGTGGCTGCTAGTGGCTGCTAGTAGTAGGTACTTCTAATCCGGCTCAAATGGAGGCCCTAGTGAGGGACAAGAGGGCTGAGAAGGGGTTGTGCAGCCGTAGCTCAACATACATGTGTTGCGCATGCAATCAGGCTGTTGGCCTTGCAGCCTGTTCTCCCCTCGGCCACTAACCACTCCAGCAGCTTCTGTGTCTGAGCACCTTGCCTTGTGGGCTGCTGGGCGGTGTTGTGAATGTGCTGAGCAGGCAGGGCGGGATGGCCCTAGGCTGGGCAGTCTGGGCTGGGCACTGACCTTTGTGTGAGGGAGGCGCTCTGGTGCATGAGTTCCGACCTGCAGGCCAAGCCAGGGGTGCATGGCTGCATGGCTGCATGGCTGCATGGCATCTTGCAGCCTCACTACTCCCATCACATGCAGAGCTGTGACAAATAGAGTTCCACTGGCTGCCCTCAAGCGTTGCTGTCACCAGCCTGAGGACCAGGACCAGACCTGAGGACAGCTGGGTAGGCCAGCAGCCAGGCCCCATACCATGCTCACCACAGCCTCCAAGCAGCCAGGCTCACTCGCCTGCCCTTCCTCCCCTTGACCCCAATTCACCCCGCCAGCTTCAGGCCCCTCCAGGCACTGACCGCTGGCCACTCACCTGATATGCCCCTGGCGCAGGCTGCCACTGAACCCAGAGCTGCCTGTCTTGCCCTGACCCCGGCCCTGCCCCTTGCCGCGCCGCTGCCGCCCAGCCTGCTTGGCAGCCTGGCCTCCCTGCTGCTGGTCTGCTGGCTGCTCCTCCTCCTCCCACTCTTCTGTTAAGCTCAGCTCTGTGGCCCACCCACTGACGAGTCCGGCAAATGCACCCTCCTCAATGCGCAGCAGCTGCAGCCACAGGTGGCAGGGGCACCAGGATAGGTGGCAGGGGCAACGGGACACAACAGCCTTGGCTGCAGCTAGAGCCACAGCAGGAGCAGAAGCAGCAGAAGCAGCAGGAGCAGGAGTGGCAGCTGTTATGGGGAAGTCATCCAGCCCATCAGTCTTCTGTGTGTAGTGGCTATGGGCCTATGGATGGTGACATGTTTGACAAAGGTTTCGTGTGACATGTCGCTCTTAAGCTAGTTCTCTAGCAGTTTATGTAACGCAAGATCTGTGCTCCTTAACAACAGCAGCAGCAGCAGTTAGAACAGCAGCAGCAGCAGCAGCCCAACATGCCAGACACCACATACCTGGAGGACAGCCACTTGGCGAACTCGCCCTGGTGCTGCACGCTCCACAGTCAGGCTGTCTGCGCCACTGCCCTGGCTGTCGCTTGAAGCCACCTGGTGGCGGCCCTCCACTTCATTTTCCAGCACAATAGAAGCTGCTACCTGCCTGTAGTCCTTCGCCTGGGCTGGGGTGCTTTGATTTGCAACAGCCTTTGCTACAGGAGAATAGGCTGCACTGCTGTGCACGTGCGTATGCTTAGCTGCTGGACTAGCTGGAGGGTCAAGAAGGAGGCGTCGAGCTGAAAAGGACGCTGGTCGCCGCCAGGCGACTTGCGGCGCTGTGAATGCGCGGTGCATGATAGGCTGCGCTGCGTCTGCAGGTCTAGAACACGGGCAGGAGCCGACCCGTGTCTCTGCTCGTCAGACCAGCAGATGCATTGGTTAGCGCGCCAACTCAACTAAGCACCTTTGCTACAGCCCTCATACAACTCATGAGTTGTAATCAAACACAGGCTGCGAGATCGCTGTTGTAAAGGCTACTGATAGTGTGCCTAGTGCCCACTTCAGCTCAGCCTTCTGGTGTGTGTGCCTCCAGGTCTACTACTAGCAAGAGCTCTACACCAAGGGCCTATACGGCATGATGCATGACGCCGGCATGCTGGGGGTGCTGACGGAGGAGGGGGTCACCTCCTTGAAGAAGTTCAGGAACGGTGCCCTACCTGACCCAGCGAGGCCGGGCCACTACATTGAAGGGCCCAAAGACAGCCATGTGAGTGCTCCTTGCAGTCAGGTGCTAGCCAGTCCTCGGGTGCTCCGTCAGCTGCCATGTGTGCTGTCACCTGCCTTGTGAGCCAGCAGTCAGCTGCCTTGTGCCTGCCTTGTGAGCCCACACAAGCTAATGAAGTGCCTTGGTATGTGCATATGGTGGCTACAGGTGGCCAACCGATGGGATGCATTGCTGCCGGACCCTCGCCGCCAGAAGCTCGCTAGCCCCAAGCACAACTTCGCGCAAATCGTGCACACCGATGGAGTCGCCATCAGCGTGATGTTCCTGCGGCCCAAGCCTGCAGCTCCACCCGCAGAGCTGCCGCGGATGGGCAAGGGCTTGGGCGCAGTCAACCCACTGGCCCATCTTCACGCGGAGTGGCTTGGCGTGGACCCAGGCAAAACCAATATGGCCACTGTGGCGCACCAGGAGCGCAGCGCTGCCGGCACAGTGGTGTCCGTGCGGCACTGGAAGCTTACAGCCGGTCAGTACTACCGGGACAGCGGCATTGCGCGGCAGGCCCAGGCGACGAAGACGTGGCTGGCCAAGGTGGAGCCGCAGCTCACAGCCCTGTCGCGGGTCAGCAGCAAGCCCAGCTCGCTGGCCTCGTACCGGCGGTTCGCCGACACAGTCCTGGCGACGTACAACGCCATGTGGGCAGAGGTCTCAAAGCAGCGTAGTAGTAGACCTGGAGGCACACACACCAGAAGGCTGAGCTGAAGTGGGCACCAGGCACACTATCAGTAGCCTTTACAACAGCGATCTCGCAGCCTGTGTTTGATTACAACTCATGAGTTGTATGAGGGCTGTAATACAAGCTGCGTGCAATAATACAAGCTGCGTGCAATAATACAAGCAATCAAAGCATGATTGTCGGCGCCGCAGGGCACATCAACGCCGTGCTCGGTCGCTTCGGGCCCGGGTTAACGATAGCGCTACAATCCCACCTTAACACGTCTAGCGCAGCCTGTGGTTATGCATCGCCGGCGCCAGACGCGAGCGGAACGCAGGCCGAATGGCCCATACATGTGTGCTGCGTACTGGAAAGGCTCCCTGTGGGTGCAGAACAGTAGTGATGGTAGACGTAGTGTTTGCCTGCATCTGCTTTCTCAACCTCACTTGGGACAGCGGTGATCATAGTGTCATACAGTGGAGGAGTGTGCTATACAATGCAGGTTGTAGCACGGCCAGCCCCGGATTGGGAATCGCAGACTGCAGCATGGCAGCGAAGCACACACATCAAAGAGGGAAGGGTTCGAGATTACCCCGATGTGGTGAGGTGCATGAGGGCAGCAGGCAAAGCAGCTGGAGCCATGCTACCAGGTCCCTTAAGGAGGCCATTCCATCAGCCCCCCCCTCCTTGAGTAGCCCAGCATCGTTTTGGATCAGGTGCTGGAGTGTAGCCCATGATGTGCTTGCACAATCTGCAGACTAACATCCTCAAGCCCGGAGGCGGAAGCGCCAACGGAACGAGCAGACTACCTGCTGCACAGATTGCATCGCAGGTCAGCCCTCCAGGTCAGCAACCCAGGCAGGAGCCGCTGATGACCTGTAGGCCATCAACATTGCTTACCCCTCCTAGCCACAGGACGCATTTGTTTCCATGGTGCTGCCTGGCAATGGCTCCATCAGAGGCAGGGCTGGGCAGAGGCAGGGCTGGGCAGAGATCAGAGGCAGGGCAGAAGCTGGGCATGACTGGCAGTACCCTGGCACCATGGCAGAGCCCTCTTGTCTTCCCTTCAGTTACAGGTTCTGTTACATTCCCCTCCACTCTTGTTCTCCATGTGGTCCATCTCACCCTGCCTTCTATCTTGACCAGCCACCCGAAACTGCCTGCGGCCTGCAGTTGCAAGCAGCGGCCAGCCAGGGCATCCCTGATTGGAGCGGCTCTCAAGATCGTCGGTGGGTTTTGTGTCTGATGGGTTGGGCACAGCAACAGACCAGGACTGCAGCAGGTCAAAGCCATGCAGGAGGTCACTGCACCAGCACAAGGGGGGGAAGGAGCAGCAGGCTCAGGACTGACTGGCTCTGTAGTTTCCCCTCTGCAGTAATTAGGCCCAGCAAGGTGCTGCACTGTGCACTGCTCCCTTGCTCTCTGCTGCAACCAGGTGGTCTGGTACTGCCATTGCACATGGGCACAGCTAGTTGCTGGTGCATTGAGAACAACCTTGGTGCTTTGCCGGGGACAGCATGCTTGCATGGCCTGGTCTTGGCACAGGAGCATGAAACGCCACCTTGACCAGCGGCTGTACCTGCTGGTCAAGCAACAAATGCAGGGTGCTCGTCACCCTTGGCACTTCCCACACAGCAAGCTGCAAGCCGAGGAGACCTTGCGGTGAGCCTGCATGGCCCTGGTTGGTATTGCAACTGACAGCCATGCACACAAAGGGAGCTGGTGTAGTGCATCACTCTCTAATGCTTGTGAGCTGAAGGAAAGCATGGGGTCTCATGTGCTCTGCAGGGCAGCGGCCGAGCGGGTGCTGGTCAGCGTCATGGGCCGCCAGTATCCCGTTTTCTTCATAGGCAATGCGCCCATGGCATGGCTGCCCCTCCTTCCTTCAGGTCGAGCTTGCATGTGCAGCACAGGCATCGCAGGTCACTGCACACGCTCGTCCTGTGTATGTTTTCAACACATAGGTGTGCTCGACACTCGACATGCCTCTGAATGCCAGGGGTCAATTGGCGGCTTGTGCTGGTTCGCAGGCGGACGCATCTTTTTCATGCTCGCCCAGGTAGTAGACGATCCGTGGGGCCCCATAAACCTCGTGCCTGACTCCGGTGCACTCGACTGGGCGTGGGTCACACGACGAGAGGCAACGGCTGAGTACTTTAAGGACGCGAGGATGGCGGAGCTGTTGGGTCGCATGTTGCCCGAGTAAGGTAGCGGGAGTGGCGTACTGCCAGACGCCGCGGCATTACAGCTTCCTATGGCGGCGGTGAGATAGCGGACAACTTTCTCCATAGCTGCGCATCTCCTGCGCACGCTGAGTAAAGAGCTGTCAAGCTGACGTGCTTGCTGACACCACCGACATGGGCCAATGTCAAAAGTTGCATCAAAACTGGCGGTGTCAAGTCCTGGACTAGGCTTCGGCATAAAGCCAGACTCCTGCGGTCCCTTGAAGGACGTACTGCGTCGGCAGGCGCAGATGCCGAGCTGCCATAGCAGGCGAACCGCACAATTGTACAACTTGCGATGTGCGCGGACACTGATCCGACAGCCAGGGCTTTGTCCACTTCGCCTGCAACCACGGAGCGGACCAAAAGCTCAGCGTACATTGGATCCACCAGCGGTGCGTCGTCTCGCCCAATGTACTGCTCCATTTGCCCAAGGCAGGCGCACGGCCGGGGTAGCAGGTGCAGCGCGAAATCCTGCCCCAATGTAGACCACAAGCTGCGCAGCAAGGCTGGTGCAGCGCCATACATCAGCAGTGCCGCAATGTGGGCTGCGAACAGCGGGTCGCCGAACGACAATGCGCCAAACTGCTCGACGAGGCGTACCGACAGCGCCGCGCTGCACCAAGTGGGCCCTAAGCGCCAGGCGGGCGCTGACGTCGGCCTAGGCCTGTCGCACTTGTCTTCCTGTTGCTCGCCGCTCTGCATCTGCCCCTCGTTGCTGGTCGCAAGCTGCACACTAGCTTGCTGCTGTTGGTTCTCAACAGCTGGACTGGCCGAGACAGGTGAGGAGCAGCCAGGGTCCCATCCCAAGCCCCAACACGCGGTGAGCACGGCTAGCGACCACCGGACCCACAGGTCTAGCCACTGTCCACCCCCATCCCCTTCATCTTCCCCTTCCTGCTTTTCCCCCTGGTCATCTCGCTCCTCCTCTGACGCGGCCTCCTCAACAGTACTCAATGCCCCTGCTGCACCTCGCCCCATCCCACGCGCCCGTCGGGAACTTGCGCGGCTCACTGATGCTTTTGGCCTCCGCGGTGGTGGTGCGAACCCTCGCCGCGCATCTTTAGCTGCGCGCACAAGCTCCGCGGAGTCATACAAGTATGCAGCTTGTAGCGCAGCCTGAAGGTTAGCAGCAGGTCCGGCCGGGCAGCAAGTGGTCAAGTAGCGCGAGCCGAGGACTTGCAAGCCAGCTGCCAAGCCCAAAGCCAGGCCCACTGGGTTGCAGGGCGAGGCTGTGGGAATCCTCCTATCCAGCATCCCTGATTGGCTGTGGTTGCTTGTCGCTGCCACAAGCTGCTCCCGGTCCTGCACAGCTCCCCGTGAGTGCGTCCATGCAGCCGGTCGTGGCTGGTCTGGCAGCTGCAATGTTTCTGTTATCAGCCAGGTTGAGGGCAGGGGCAGGCGGGACCCAGCACCAGGCTCTGTCCACGCCGCCGCGCCCAGCAAGTGGGTCAAGGGCAGCGCCCTTGCTGCCTCGCTCGACTGCTTCCCGCCATGCATACTGCCGCCATCCGCCCCACCCTCGCCGTCTCTGCTGCCACTCGAGGGGTGAGGGTGTGTGGGGGAGGGGCCGTCATCAGCAGCCACCATGGACAGCCACGCTGCAGCATAGCCAGCGAAGAGTGTGCGGGAGGCTGAGGCAAGGTCCGGCAGGGGAGGTGGGGGGTAGGGGGCCAAGGGTGGGTGGGAGGGGCAGCCGGGACTGCCACCAGGGACCTGGGCAGGGTGGCCCCCTGCCCTCCTGCCGCCACCCCTGCTGATGTCCCTGGCACCGCTGCTTGCACCCCTGCCGCTGTCCCTGGCAAGGCTGCCATGGCCGCCCCTTCCATTGCTGTCCGACTCTGAGCATGCGACTGGATGCTGCGCTTGGTCGCTGACCTGGTCGTCCTGGTTCATGGGGCTGAGGCCACAGGTGGCAGAGTACAACTGGGGGTGGGTGTGTCGCATGGCCGACATGGCAAAGGCCGCAGCAGGTAATGTTAGGGCCAGCTGCGGGGGACTGGTAGCCAGGCGCAGCGCGGTCAGGCACTGGCCCTCTGCCCCAGGGGGAGACAGCAGTGGCACTGCCAGCAGGGCGTCCAGCAGCGCCAGGGCCTGAGGCTGGGAGGGAGGTGGAGGGCCGCAGGGGAGCTCACAGGGCGACAGGGTCACAGCGGAGGGCGGCACTGACCCCTGCTGCTGCCCCTGCCCCTCTGTTGGCCAGTTTGCCTGATATACCTGGTGCTGTGATGGTCGCTGCTGCTGCTGCCCCTGCTGCTCCTGCTGCTGCTGCTGTTGCTGCTGCTGCTGCTGCTGCTGCTGCTGCTGCTGGGTGTGCACAGTCCAGAGAAACAGGCGCACCAGGTGTGCATGGCCCTGCAGCCCCGCGGCCTGCCAGGGGCGCCAGCTGCAGCCGCGTTCCCTAACTGGCAGCCGCTGAGCCTGCAGCCCCTGATGCCGCGCAGCAGCCAGTACAGGGAGGGGCAGCACTGCCAGCACCCGGTCGGCCAGAGCCCTAGCGCCCAGGCTACTGGCAGGCAGGCGCTGAGCAAGAGGTCCAGAAGCTGCTGCTCCTGCTGCTGCTCCTCCAGTGGAGGGGGCACCCTTGCTGCTGCTCCTGCTGCTGCTGGCTGCCTCCACCACACATCCCACAGCCATCAGTGCATGGGTGAGCTCTGCTGCCACCGCCCCCAACACCCGGCCGGCCACCACCTGCATCACTGCAGCCCCTGCCCGCCCCCTGGCCTCCTTCCTTTCCACCCCCTGCTGATGAACGCTGCTGGCTGTAGCTGTGGCTCTGCCACCGCCCCAGTCAGGGGCGGCGCCAGGGCCAGCACACAGTGCAAGACACAGATCCACCAGCACTGCCCCCACTGCTTGCTGCTGGGCAGGCTGCAGGGGCGGCCGCTGCAGCAGGCAGACACTCAGCTGCTCCACAGCAGCCGTCAGGGGAGGGCGCACCCTACAGCTTCCTGGTCCAGAGTCAGGCCCAGCTGCCATCTCTGCCCCATTTTGAACATCAGGCTCTGACTCAGCCCTTCGGAATGCTGGCACGGCTCCTGCCCCTGCCTCTGTCCCTGCCCCTGCTGCCCCTCCTACCCCTGCCCCTTCCCCTGTTCCTGCCCTTGCTACAGCCACCACGCTGCAGCCAGGAGGGCCAAGCACCCCCAGCGCTGCAGCTGCAGGGCCGTGCCCCTGTGCCCCGCTGCCCCCCAGCAGCCCGCTGTCGTGCATGCAGGCGGCCAGCTGGCCAAACAGCGGCTGCTTGGGGTCCAGGCTAGCCCAGTAGGCGGCGCTGAAGTGCAGGGCAGCGGCAAGGCAGGCCAGCGCGGCGCCAGCGGGGGGCAGCAGCAGCAGCGGGTGCAACGCCTGGCAGTGCCTGCGGGAAGGTAGGGTAGGGCAGGGGAAGGAGTTGGGTGTCAGGAGTGCTAGGGTGGGTAGGTGGGGTTAGGGTTAGGGTTAGGGTTGGTCTGTGCTCCGTGTTGCTCCTTACTCCGTGCTCCTGTCATCAGGTGGTTAGGGGGGCGAGGGTAGGGTTAGGGTGTGCTTAGCCCAGGTCATTTGGTTAGGTCAGGGCAGGCAGGCTGAGGAGGGGCACCAGCCTGGCACACACTGGGTCCACAGGGGGCCGCTAGCTTGCCAGGCGTGCCCCAGGTGCGTGCCCACATTGCACGCATTGCACTGCTGGACTGTGGGTCACAAGAGCTGCTGGAGGGCGACAGCAGGCAGCTGTTCAGGTCAGGCTCTCTTCCCTCGCTTTCCTATTGCAGGCGCTGGGCTGCTGCCCCAGCAATGTCCAGCCTGCCCTGCCCAACCAGGCAGCCATGCTCCAGCACCAGCGGCCTGTGCGCCCTGACACTCCGTTTGCCTTCTTTATTAGCCAGCCAGCACCTCCTAGCCGCCACCGCGACCAGCTGTCCCTGCAAGCAGCTTGCTATCCCAACCGCTGCTCCAGCCATGCTCCTGAGCTGAGCTGAGCCCCTTCCTAAGCTGTACAGCTATAGTGGGCCCTGAATGAGCCATGCACCGTGAAGCAAGCATGGTAGTCAGGTGCCCCTGTGCCTGCCCCTCACCATTGTCGCCACTTGTCCCAGCTGGGGCAATTCAGCTGCCCCGCCCCCCAGCCCACCACCTGCCCCCCCAGCAGCAGGAGGGCGGGGCCTTGCAGCCACTGCATCACCGCATCCTGGGCCAGAGCAGCGGCAGTGCCGGGCAGCAGCATGGGCCGCCCTAAGCTGGCATCCCCTGCAGCCACCCTGAGGGCGTGGCTTAGCAGACCCGTCAGCAGGCTGAGCAGTTCCGCTGCCAGCAGCAGGTGGAGGGGCAAGGGCAGAGGCCTGGATGAGGCAGGGCAGGGGGAGGGGGAAGGGGCGGTGGAGGGGTCAAGGAGGGGGGCCGGAGGGGGCAGGGGGGGCTGCAGCAGGGGGCCTATCAGGGGGTACATGTCCTCCAGGTCCCAGGCGGTGACCCCCTGCAGGGCGCATGCCCGCCACACGCGCAGACACTCCACAGCCACCACCAGCTGCTGCTGCTGCTGCTGCTGCTGGCCCCCCTGCTGCTGCTGCTGCTGCTCTGACTCATACGCTGGCCGTGGCAGCTGCTCCTGCTCCGCCGCCTGCTGCTGCTCCAGGGTGGTGCGCCCGTCAGTGAGGCGGTTGTGAGGGGCCAGGCTGGTGCATGCAAGCATGAGGTGGCTTTGCACCAAGGCCAGCACGCCTACATCATCACACCATGTCACACAACAAACCAAGGCTGCTTGCATGGCTGCCCAAGACAAAAGGAAACTTGCCTGACTCGCCAACAAATGAGTTGAAGTCAGAGGCTGGGTGAGTCAGCGGGCGGCTGCCTCACCTGTTCCAGCCCAGTGCTGCTCCCAAAACCCCGCCTGCCCCGGCACTCCATCCCCCTCTCACCTGCAGTGCGGGCAAGATGCCCGGCTAGGCCACAGGCCTGCACCATCAGTCTCAGTAGCCTCAGCGCCAGCACCAGCAGCCCGTCAGACCCGCTGCCATCCCCCCACTGCTGTGCCAACCCCCCTGACCCTGCGACCCTGGGCCCTGGACCCCCTGCACCCCCTGCGCCCCCTGCTGCCGCCCCTGACTGAACATCAGAGCAGGGCCAGGGGGCTGCTGCTGCACCCCCTGACACAGGCTGGGGCCCCGCCTCCCTGCCGCCTTGCTGGCCCACAGCCGGCTGCTGCCTTATCACAGCAGGACCTGGCTGCCTGCTGCCACCAGGGGCACTGGGCAGCAGCAGCGCCCGCAGCATGTCAAACAAGCCCGGGGTGCTGCAGGCGGAAGGCAGCAGCAGCAGCAGGCAGCAGCAGCAGCAGCAGCAGCAGCAGGCAGGCGGCAGGCAGCAGCAGCAGGCAGCATCACGGCCAGCTAGGGCAGCTGCTTGGATGAGGGGGTGAAGGCAAGGTGAAGGTGAGGTGAGGGACGGCAAGGGAGGATGAGGAGCAGGGGCAGGGGTGCTCACAGGGGTGGGGGTATGGGTCACGTTAGGGGCCCAGGACCAAGGTCAGAGATGATGCCGTGCGGCTTGCAGGCCGGTGAGTATGGTGGGTGCGGGGCTGGCTGCAGAGCAGCAGTGCAAAGCCGGCTGCCCGCACCGTGTCAGCACCAGGGCGGCGTCGGGGCTGTGCCGGGCGCAAGCTGCTAAGGTTTGCAGGCAGGCCGCTGCCCCTGGGCCCCGCAGCGCCATGCTCTGCAGGAGGTACAGCAAGCGCGGGACCACCTGCACACACACCCACCCACACCCACACCCACACAGCATTACACACCACAGATGACGGCATGGCACACTGTCACTCATCCCAACATCACTGATGTCAATGATGCTAGCTGGGCCGTGACCCAGTGACCCAGAGTGACCCAGATGTGACGACCAACAGGGAGATGTACCAGCGAATCTGACCACATTGCACACCCACCGCAGTGATTGGTGGAGTGTGCTGTGACTGTCTGGCACAAAGTGCCATCGGCCTGGTGGCAATGAGTGGGCAAGCATGACAGCATGTCAACCACCCACACATACCGATGATAAAAACAAAACATCACACTGCCACACTTCCTGGCTGCCTTGACAACTACCTCCACAACAACACCGGCTGTGTTTGACCATTCCAACGCACCGCCTGCCCTTCCCTGGCAATGTTCCAGGCGCCTGGGTGTCTGGGTGTAGAGCGCACGCCAACAAGGGGCCCCCCTGCTGCTGCCCACCCCTCGCTGCTGCTTCCATACCCTGAGTGGACCCTGCTGCTGCTATCAGCTGCCCTGAGGTATGCTTGCTTTGGGGAAATGCTGATGGACCTTGGCACAGCAGCTAGCCATGGATCAGCCCGGCTGCACCTGCCCACCCGCACCTGCATCTGCATAAGTCCAGCCACAGGGTCCTCAGTCGCCACATCTTCTGCTGTCTGCTGCTCCTCATCCAGCCCTGCCTCCCCGCCTCTTGCTCCCACCCCCGGCCCTGGACTCTTCCCCTGCTCGCATGGGAAAGCCTCCCATGTGGCCCCCGCATGGGCGCGGGCCAAGGAGGCCGTCCATGCACATGGCCAACCTAGCATGGGGCAGCTATCCGCCGTCTCCCATGTCATGGCCTCCTCAGGGCCAGGGCACACCAGGCAGGCCACGGCTGCCGCGGCTGCTGCTGCCACCCCTGGCTGCGGACTGTCAAGCGCAAGCCGCAAGTGTGACGCCACCCCCAGGTCACACACCAGGTACTTCCACACCTCACTCCATGTCACACATGGCCTGTTGGGGCCAACAGTGGAGCCGGGGGGGGGGCTGCCGGTCGGGTTTGTGGGGGTGGATGTCTGATCCATGCCAGGAGGCAGTGGGACAAGCAAGAAAGCAGCGCCAGCAGGATTCGAGCCCAGGACCTCTGGCCTAAACCCGCCAGGCGCACTAGCCTGGGGAGCTGCCCAGCCGCATAGGGCCTCGTCGAGCTCAGAGACAGGCAGAGGGGAGGGCCTGGCCCACTGCAGGAGTGCAGCCAGGATGTTGAGCGCCACGACTCGGTGAGCCGGCAGACTCGAGCGCGCCAGCAGCAGCAGCTCAGAGACGGTGTAACCCTGAGGGACGGACCCCTCGTCCTGCAGTGGGTGTACGGCAGGTGCCAGTGGTGCCGGTGGCCACAGGGGATCAGCCCCGCAGCCAGGGGGCGAGGCGCGGGCAAGGCCTAGGGGGTGCTGTGCTGCTGAGTCAGCAGGTGACAGTGGAAGGAACTACAGCAAAGGCAAAGACTGGATCTTCCATGGCCAGCAGCCCCCCCTTGCTGCCAGCCACGCCATTTTAGCGTCATGATTGGCAGCGGCCAGATGAGCCGCTGTGCCTGGTGAGTGAAGCTAGAAGGGACCCACTGCACACAGCCAGGCCCTTCTCTCACCTGCCTCAGCTGGTCCCTCAGCAGCACCTGAGCTGGCTGCAGCACTTCACCGGCCGGCTGGCAGCCCAGCACCTCGCCACCCAGGCCCCACCGCAGCCGCCCCACCAGCCGAGGGTCAGCGTGCAGCAGACCGTCCTCGTCACCTCCCTGGCCCCCACCCTCCACCCCTGCATGCACACCTGCTGCAACACTGCAGCTGCTGCTGCCTGCCATGGTCCCCACTGCTGCTGCTGCTGCTGCTGCTGGCCTGGGCCCCAGCCCTGCCTGGTCATGCTGGCTGCTGGCCCTCACACCAGAGGTGTGACTCGGCCCTGCACCCTCACATGCTGGTTGGGGTACCCCTGCCCCTGGCACTCCTACCGGCCCTGGGGCGGGCGCGCCTCCCCCACCCTTTTCCATGACCGTCGCTTGCCCAAGGTCCCTTTGTGGCTCAACCTGGGGACCCCCTGCTGCTGCTGCTGCTGCTGCTGCTGCTGCTGCTGCTGCTGCTGCTGCTGCTGCTGCTGCCCTGGCCGCCCCCCTCTTCCTCAGAAACTCCAGGGTGGAGGGGGGCAAGCGGGTAGCCAGGTCCTGCACCGCCTCCTCCCGCTCAGCAGGGGTCATGGACCCCAGGCGGGCCAGGTTCTGGCTGTGGATGCCCTGCGCCTCTGGCAAGTCAGGGTCGAGAGGGGGTGCAGGCAGGGCTGAGAGGGAGGGACGGGAGCCCACTGCAGGGCTGACATTCGGTTGGCGATGAGGGTGTGCAGCCGAGCTTTGGGGTGCTAAGTCCTGGGGGCTGGGGGCACTGGCAGGGACGACCCCAGGGGTGTTGCCCAGGCGTGTGTGTGGGTCAAGAGGTGGGGAGGGAAGGGTGGCAGGGCGGATGCCAGCGCTGGCCTTGGCTGCTCGCCCCAACGAGAACTGCGGCAGCACAGAGGCAGGGGAATTAAGGTGGCATAGAATGCACACAGTCGAACTTCCAATGCCAAGACCTTGCTCATGAGCCACATCGTTGCAGGTGAGATGACAGATAGGCAGGAGAGCGAGGTACGTTCACATGGAAGACGTTCCATACAGGTCAGCAGATGCCATTCAATGCATGGTGTTTGATAAGGAGTGCGTGAGCTGTGTTCACCCCACCTTGGACAGCTTCCGGTGACTGGCCTGGGGGAAGGGCTGGGCACCAGCTGCACCAGGTGCATCCCCTGTTGGGGCGGGAGAGGGGGGTGCGGCGTCAGGCTGGCGCTCCACTACCTCCCCCAGCACCGTGGACGCTGGCACGTGCACAACTGCCCAAGCAGGTGTGTGGTAGCAGGGGCAGCAGGGCCACGGTTGCATGGGTCGGGCCAGGTCGCAGTGATGGTGGCAATGGTATCAGTAGCCATGTAGATGCTGCAGGCACTGCAGCAGGGAACATGCTGCTACTGTTAACTTGTATACTGTGCCTTGTATGCTGTGCCTGGCTGCCCCTCACTGCATGTGCATTGCTGCTGCTAGCTTCAGCGCTGCCATGGTCTGCTCCATGCCCCTGAGGTCCTGGAGGCACAGCACAGCCGCACCTCACCTGAGGCAGCTGCGTCTGCCTTGCGAGGTGTCTGTATGGGTTGTGGCTGCTTGGCTGATGTTGACACAGGTGCTGCTGCTGCTGCTGCTGCTCGGGTGATGCGCGTAACCTTGGCGGCTGGAGCCCGTTGGCTGGTGATGAATTCCTCCTGTACTCATGTCAGCCTGCATGGTTATTGCGGCATACTGACTGGTTGGCCGCCGCTGCTGTTGACGCTACCTGCTGGGCCAGAAGCCCCTCCTCCGACTCGACCAGCAGCGGTCGGCGATCCATCAGACCTAGTTATGCGTCAGATCGGTGGCACCCATGAAAATCCGGACGCTTGACTGTGCTAGAGTGAGAGTCAAATGTGCCGTGAGTGAGCACGGCTATCTGTATGCCCGCATGAGCAACTGCCAGGTACGCGACAGGGCACGAGTAGTTCAACAGCGGTCACAAGGGCTTATGCGATATGGACGATCGCTGCCAACGCTTCATGCTGGATGCACAAAGCTGCAAGCAGCCGGATAAGGAGATGAGCCGGCTGCGTAAGTTCTTGTTCAAAAACCAAGAGCACAGGTGAGACACCCTGCAGCTCACAGTGCAGGGCACAGCACCCGCCACACCGCCAGCAGTCACACCTAGCAGCATCGTGCCACACTGCCATATCGAGCTGCCGTTGAGGGCAGGGGCAACTGGCAATGGTCACTGCCATTGCCACTGTTGACGGCATGCTTACACCCTTCTGTCACAGGGGTCGGGCAATAGTGTCAGTGGTAGGCGCCCATGCCATGTGTGTGGGAGCTGCCCAATACAGACAAAACACCATCCGTAGTGAGGAGACCTTAGTATGCCTCTGCATTGGTACTTGTTGCCCGCTGAGTTAATGAGGGAGGTGCTGTGCGGAGGCACTAGCAGCCGAAGGGCCAGTGCTGTTGCATTACTCATTCAAAGATATTGTCATCCCAGTTGACGCAAGCCATTCAAGGTCAGCGAGCCATCAGAGGGCAAGCCATCTGACTAGTTACCTAGCTACCACTTTGCCCGGTCATGTAGGCAACATGGGTGAGGGTCACATGAGAAAGGTCCATGTGTGAATATCTGCATTCCGGCTTTGGTGTTTAGCGCTGGGCATGGAGGGCCTTTAAGAAGCAGGTGTGAGCAGCCATTGTGCCTGAGCTGCTCACACCTCTGCGCCGTTGTTGAGCTGCAGGTTCACAGACAGCGAGCAGGGGCACCTCTTCCAAGCGGTGCAGCTGCATGTGACAGCTGCCCTGGCAGCGGCGGTGCCAGCAAAATCAGCATCTGCAGTTTCCATGAAGCAGCAGCAGCAGCAGCCAGTCCAAGGCCATGGTTCAGCTAATCAGGGAGGTGGAGGTGTGGCTGCAGCAGCCGCCTTGAGCCTAGTGGAGGACTGTTTGAAAATGCCGTTCAGCGTCTTTTCCACGAGCCAGAAGAAGACCATGTTGAAATGGCTGGACAAACTGCAGGACAGCTCGGATGGGGCAGGGCAGAGGGGCACGCCTGCTGTGGCCGACGCTGTCTCAGGCGCTGAGTCCTGGAGCGTCATGGACACGGCTTCGGAGGGGTCTGTCAGCGTCATGAACGACGCGGGGGACGAGAAGGACGTGTCAGCCGGGAGCCCGGAGCAGTACCAGAGTATCCATTCCGCCTTGGCGCGGGGCTGTGCTGTGACTGTGCGGCTAGATGCTACGAGAACATGCATTGTGAGCATGAGCGTCGACGATCAATAACTAGACCTCAGGGTAGGGGCTCGAGGGGGAGGCTCAAGAAGTGGCACACCAAGTGGCAAAGCTGAAGTACTGGGGTCATCTGAACTTGCAGCCCTTGCTTCGTCCTCCTCCAGCCTGGGTCTGATGCTGGTTGCCTGGGATTTTGGAGTAGCATGAGGGCTGGAGGGATCAAAATTGGCATCAGCTCTATCAGGGAGTGAAACTCAGGCGACCCCAACTAACAAAAAATGACAGGAAATGATAGGAAACCGACCCCTGGTAATCAAAACGGCGCCGCGTCTCAGCCACGTGGTTTCTATTTATGGTTCGCACATCCCTGGATAGAGGACTCTGTCAGCTATGCGGTGCAGCTTGTACCGTTAAATATTGTGCACTGTGCTGAGTGCTATGGTGGCTCAAATCTTGACATTCAAATTCATGCCACTCTTGCTCATGCGGGCCTCGCCGCGACCGACCGCCGCAACCGACGTGGCCCAGTAGCCTTTGCAAACAGTCAGGGACAGTCGCCGCAGTCAGAACAATGTACATGGCACGCCAAACCGATGTAACGACGCCCCTCCACCCATGCTCGGAAGTATACAAGGCTGCTGCATTGCTTGACCGCTTCGTGAGTAGTACCTACTACCTGGCCACTCGGTAGGGCCACTCAAGGTGTGTAGGCCATTGCTACATTACCTTGCTCGAAATGTTGGGTCCGATCCCTCCCGCCCGCCCTCCTCTTGCGTGTCGAGCTTGTGTCATTTCCGCCCTGACCCCCTGCTGCTCAGCTGGAGGGGTGGGCAGCCCAGGGGCAGCACCAGCACCAGCTGCCTGCTGCTGCCAGGGGGGTGCAGCAGGAGGGGTGGGCAGCCCAGGGGCAGCACCAGCACCAGCAGGTAGGTGAGCAGCTGATGCTCCTGTTGCTGTCGCTGCTGAGCTGGCACCAAGTGTTGCAGCTGGCCTTGCATGTCTCACAGGAGGTGGGAGGGGCTGGGAGGAGGTGGGAGGGGTGGGAGGGGCTGGGAGGCTTCTGCGGGGGCTAGGAGGTGGTGGGGCCGCAAGGGGGTGCGAGGGGGCAGGGTCCAGGAGGTCGGAGTAGGCTAGTCAACTCCGCAAGGCAGAGTCGGGTCACGCCAAAGTCAATTACGGCGGGCCTGATTGATGAATTGCCGTGCTTTCTTTTCCAGCAGCTGTGTCGTAGAGTTACGAACAGTTTAATGACTCGGATTTTTGGAAAGTCACAGTGGTCAGCTTACAACATGCCGATTTGTGCAAGGAGGTACTTTTCTGTGTGACTGGCGTGAGAGAGGAACGCACCTCCCACATAACCCTGCGCGTTTGATGCAATGTCCAGTCATCACTAGCCCCACGACGGTCTTCCGACACCGCCTGCAGCAATGAAAGGCTCGCGGAGCAAGCCTGGCGGGCCGAATTTAGATTGTACTTCTGGCTCGATAGCAGGCGCAGCTCCATCACTGATGCCCTTACATACCACTAGGACAATCGGTTGTGAGCAGCTTAGGTGTGTCCGCGCTCGCTTGCGCCGGCATGGACTCTGATGCAAGGATTAACGCGCCGCTTGCCAGTAGATGCGGAGTAATTCGCAGGTGCTAATGCAACAAACGCTACTGAAATCGGTGCACTTTGTAGCGAGTACTTGCATGAAGATTACCAACCCCATGTTGGGACATCCTGAGTGAAACCCTGATTTGCCCAAAGAAGTCACCAACGTCTGAAAGCACAGCACAGCGGCACAACTGATTCGAAAGAAGCGGAAGAGCACTGCCAAGCAAAAAAGTGCCCGGCCTATTCTAAATACGTGCTACACCCCACCGCATCAGCAACCACTGGCCATGTCCCTCCTTGCGCCTCCTCTGACCCCAGAGCCCCCACATTTGCCAGCCAGGGAAAGCACGGCAGTTCCTCCCTGCCTACCCAGGCAAGCCGCCTTACCGCCGTGCCCGTAGGGAGTGCCGCAGTGGCAGCTCGCAGCACGTAAGTATGCAGTGCGAGGGGTGGCGCTGAGGGGCATAGCAGCCGCTCTGCGCGTGTGCGGCTCACCGGCACTGCAACCAGCCACACTTTGCTCGCTAGGCAGACGTCCATCAATTGGCTAAGCGGGTCCACAACGCTAGCGACATCCAGACCCCCGGTCGGCGGACCCGGGCCGGCGCCTGTGCGAGCCCAAATCCTGCGGCTATCCCGGTCGACCGCTACGAGGAGCGCAACCTCCGGCAATGTCGCAGTTGGTGTCTGTGCCTCGTGGAGCAAAGCCTCGATCCGGGCCGTGAGGCCGCTGCCTTGGTCACCGTCGCAGGCGGCCAGCAAGGTGACGTGAGCGGGGAAGGGCGCAGCGCTGCTCCCGGAGCGGATGCATGATGCGACGCGGATGCGGTTCAAACGTGGGCCCTTGCGCTGCACCCGCATGTGGCCGAAAGGGCAGTGACGGCACCTGGCAGTCAAGAGGTGTCAAGCCAGACAAGGAGTAGCGCAACACACGGGCAAAGAAATCAGTGAAGTGTTGCAGCCAACCACCACCCATGACCCATATCTAAAGCAAACCCACATTAGAAGCAGCCATCCATGACACAGTAGACCATTTCAATACTACGGTGGAGTGAGAGCAGGAGCCCTGGTGCTGCATGTCACACAGTGTCTCCTCTGGACTCCCTGACCAGCCTCCTGAAGCCAGCAGGCCCTCCCGCCCACTGCCCCCCGCACCTGTTGCTGCAGCAGGTGCCTCGACTGCGCAGCGCCTCCTCCGTAAAGCACTGGTAGCCCGACACAGGGTCAGTGTACTGACTGCGCCCAGCTGCCCCGGCCCGCATGTAGCACTCTTCCACATCAGGGGCAAGCTGCGGGTTGCTGCCATAACCTCCCTCCTCCTCACCCTCCACCCCTTCCGCCTCCTGTTCTTCCTCCTGCTCTTCTGTGTTGAGGGTGTCTGTAGCCATGGGGACGGCTACGGCTGCTGCTGGGCTGCCTGGTTGCGGCCTGTCCTGTGAGCAAGCTGGGTCGGCAGGGAGTGTGTCAGGCTGGGGAGGTAGGGGCGGCAGCAGCTGCCAGGGAAAGTTGGGTGGGATGAGCTCCCAGCGATCCTGCAGGACCGCAGCCTGCACAGCCACAAGGGGGAGGGAGGGTGCTGAAGGTTCACAAAGGGCAAGCTGGAGCCATGCGGTGGTGAGCCAGGACTGTGTACAGGGGAGTGGCCAGGCGACCTATACCTGACCTAAACCTGGTCTTAGTCACTATAATGCACTACGACCAAGGCTGTAACAGAGCACTTGTGTATTTTCACACAACCCTGTATTTTTCACGGGAAACCCAAATTGCTAGAAAAGGCCACCGCCCGTCGCACTGCGCATCGCGTGATGAATAGTGTAGGTGGTAGGCGGCTCATGTGCCATGTGCACTGGGTTTACTCCACACAGCCCAATAACACCATTTAGTCGGGTCGGGTCTAGTTAGTGGCTGCTAGTGGCTGCTAGTAGTACTTCTGATCCGGCTCAAATGGAGGCTCTAGTGAGGGACAAGAGGGCTGTGTACAGGGGACAATGGCTGAGCTGGGCCTGGCTGAGACCGGACTGGTCTGTATCGGGGGGCACCCAATCAGCTTCACCCACTGCAGTACATCCCCCCTTTGCTGGGCTGCTCAAGGGCTGTAGTCGCTGCTTGGCAGAATGCAAGTGGCTAGGAGCATCTGAGCTACTATTACTGACTACCCAGCTGCTGGCCTGCACTGCCGGACCTGTGAGCCACAGCACCTGCCTGGTGGTGCCAGTCCTGTCCCTTACCGTCTACCTCCCATCTCTGAGAGTCCCTGTGCTGCTGAATAGGGGGACCCAAGGGCAACTGACGGGCAGGCTAACCCCAGCACTTCTACAATCCAGGGTTTTTACCACACTCCATGCCACTGGCGGGTGGTTGGCGTGAGCAGTGGCTTCATGTTCTGTTGGCTGGCAGGCAGGGAGGCCCTCACCAGGAAGGCCCTGCACTCCTCCCAGTAAGCCCCTGGCTGCTCCAGGCCAGCGCTGCCAGGCAGCAGGAAGCAGGCGTTGCTCCGCACTGCTCGCAGATCCTGCCTGCAGCCCAGCCCAACACAATGAACAGCGCGATGGGTGGCACACAGGCCAGTGTTTGTGCCCCTTGCAGGACATCAGGTTGGCAAAGGACATGGTGGGATGGGGTGCACTGGGGTGAGGTGTGGCAGGTGTGGCGGTGCAGCCGCTCACCACCACGGCTCCCCCTGCAGCCTGGCCACCTCCCCGGCCACTGTCTGCATGTCCAGGCAGAGGAGGAGGAGGTCAGGGTCATACTCCGCTATGGCTTGTGGGCTGGTGGTGGCGGAGGGAGATGCAGCCTGTCCACCAGCAGGGTCTGGCAGATTCAGGCCATGGCTGCCACCTGCACAATCAGCCGACAATCCCAGTGTATGCTGGGAAGGGTCACCACGTCAGGTTGCCTGGGAGCACGCTATCCTGCAACCTTGTTCAACAGCCCTCAGCAGCCAGGTGCCTAGTCAGGCAGCCATCCATCAAGCCAGCCAGTGCGGGGCCTGGTGTGGTGCCCTGTAGTGGCCCCCCGCAAGCCCCCACAGGCCCCACGGAGCAGCCAGTCAGCCACACAGCCAGCAGCCTCAGAGCCAGGGCCCAGCACTCCCCCTCCAGCCAAGCGCAGCAAGCCGGCAGCTGAGCCCACCAAGGGCAGAGGCAAGGGCAAGGCTGCCAAAGCCAAGCCAGCACCACAGCCAGGCAGGTGGCTGGACAGGGACTGCAATGCAGCATTGAACATGCAGCGCATTGGGGAGAGCAGGTGGCGGCCGTTGGAGCTGTGCTACTGGCCAACCCAGGGAGCTCTGCCAGCCAAGGGCAAGGAGTACCCTGGCCTGGGCTACAAGCGGCTGCGAGACAAGCCCCCCAAAGCCCAGGAGCAGCAGCAGCAGCCTGCTGAGGCACAGTAATGTGTGCCCCCTTTGTTGAGCTGTCATCAGCTTACAATTGGTGCATGTTTTGTCATGCCAACTCTACATCATAGCCCTCGGGTCAGGCAATAGTGTAGGTGGTAGGCGGCTCATGTGCCATGTGCACTGGGTTTACTCCACACAGCCCAATAACACTGTTTGAGTCGGGTCTAGTTAGTGGCTGCTAGTGGCTGCTAGTGGCTGCTAGTAGGTACTTCTGATCCGGCTCAAATGGAGGCCCTAGTGAGGGACAAGAGGGCTGGGTGTCCCACCTGCAGCATGCTAGGCATGGGCCTGGCGCATTGCCCCTTACTGCAGGGCCCCTACTGCTCAGCCAGTGTGTCACCTGCCAGGGTGATGAGGCGAGGGATGTGACCACCGCCCAACATTAGAGGGGCAAGTCGCTCCAGGAACACAACCTTGCGCAGCTGAGCACCGCCTGCAGCCTCTGAGACCGGCTCCACACCCAGCGCTGCATGATGGGCTAATGTCTGGTGAGACTGAGCATTGCCGTTGACCATGGTGGTGCTAGGTGACTGGGCATCAGCCTCAGGCGTGCATCTGCAGGAGCTAGTTTGTGCCGCCTGCGTTTGTGGCCAGGATGACGGATCGTCAGCAGCGATACCAGCAGCTGTGCAGCGGGACAACATATCGCGTAGAAGCGAGGACGGCACCTCTGGCATAGGAGTTTGAACGGGAACGCTCCTCCGGTCATGAGGGTTGGGCGTCAATGATGGCCGTGACTTTGCCGCTCCTGGCATGTTGTGCACAAATTCACAATACAAGGTGCGAGTCAACGTGGATGAATGCACCAACCCAAATAATCATGAAGGACATGGGTGTGATTAGCTGTAATGGCTGTGATTAGTACCACAACTGCCTGACTGACCAATGGGTGTACGAAGCTGCATCACATTGGCTTGTGGCCGCCACTGATCAAAAAGTGCATACAGAGTGCGAAGACGAACCCCCCTGTGCATTTAGATAGTTGGCTGCCCAACATCACGTCGCTGGGGGTGATCGCCGACTGGCACTCTCCCAGGTCAGCCCCGCAATGCAAGTAGGCCGACTGGGAGGCTTGCGCATCAGCACGCGCCCCCTCGCTCAGCGTCAGGTAGCTTCGCGGCCCTCTCGATGTGGACTACGGGTGCAAGCCGTTGGCGACTTTTTCGACAAGCTGAAGGGCGGAAAGGGCAAGGGCGCGGGCAGTGAGGAAGCAGCTCGTAAAGCACTGCAGGTTGAAACTCACAAACCAGCAGGCAATGGTCCATTTGCACTGGTCATGTAGCGCCAGCACTCCTGGCACCGCCTGCAGGACACCTTTGGTGGCGGCAACCAGAAGAAATATGAGGTACATGGACAGACGTGACAGCAGCAAGCCGCAGCGACAGTGTTTGTCCACCTCAGCAATGACTGTGTGCAGTGGGTGAGCCAGGCAACCGGCAGTCGGTGACCGTGCCAGCAGACCCCTGCCCTTGGAACAGTGGGGGGCTTCTTGACTAAACGTGGTGCACCCTGCGGCGCAGGGTTTCTTTGGGCAGCAAGGAGGGCAGCCAGGCGGGGGCGGAGCGGGTGGGGGCTTTGGCGCTTCAGGCCGAGGAGGCGGCAGTGGCGGTTTCAGTGGCCTAGCTCCAGGTGGCTGTGCCGTGCAGCACACAATGATGACTGCACCCCATCATATCATCCCTGGCAGCCTGACCACATGCTCCCCCATGGAGAATATTGCCATCAGCACCGTCCCCACTCTCGGTGTCATCATGGCACACAGCACTACTGCAGCACCCTGCACCTGCATTGCACACACAGCCAGAGGTGGTGATGATAATAACCGTCCTACACCATTCAAATTGCCCGCCTGGTTGTTGTGCCTCGCCTTAGCCATGGCCTGGTTGCCTGACAGCTTGACCTTGCCTTGGCCATGGTGTGTTCTGCCCGTGTTGTGCAGGCGGCGCAGGCGGGGCGGATCCTGGCGACCGGCCCATCTGGGTTGAGGTGCTGGAGGCCGCGCGCTACGCCTGGGTGGTGTTCTGGAACTTGGCGCTCTTCCTGGCCTTTGCCAGCGTTATGCACAGGTGCTGTGTGCAAGCGCAGGGGGCGGGCTGCATGCACCCAGGGGCGGAAAAGTGTGACCTCCCCGGCCAGTGTGATCTGCCCAGCCTACACTCGACACTGCCACCCCACCCTGGACCTGGCATGCTGCCTTGTTAGGGCAGGCCCACAGGCCTGTGTAGATCAGCGACCAGCCCACACTTCACACAGCTACCGCTGCTGGCTAGCTATTGTGGTGTGCAGCGGGCACCTGAGGAGCGCTAGGCCCACTGTGGCCAGGGGTAGCACTCAGGGTGACTGCGTGCAGGGTGGCTGGCCAGCTCGGACCCTAGCCCTGCCCCCAGCTCCACCTGCAGCCTCCCTATGTCGCATGCTGTCCCTGGCAGTGAGCTGCTGCACCCTGCATTGCCTGCACCACCATCTGCTGCACCCCAGCTGCAGCTCTATCAGCCACACCAACAAACCTGTGCCTGGCATAGGCACCTGCCTGCCCTGCTGCCCCGGCTACCACCTCTGCCCTGCTGCCCGCCACTCTGCTCCCCCTACCACCGCTGCCGCTCCAGGTCGCTTGACTGGTGTGTGTCGGTGGAGCTGCTGCTGCTGGTAGGCGCGGGGCGGCAGGCCTTTGAGCGTGTTGCAGGCGTCTTCTTCACAGCTGTGGAGTGGGTGGAGAAGAATGTGCTGGGCTGGGACATCCCTGGCGAGACTGACATGATCCCTCAATACATGAACATCAAGATGTTCTACCCGGAGCAGCACGCCTACACCTTCGACCAGTACAGGTGACTGCCCTCCTGCATCGGGCTGTGGTCAGGGGCCGACCCAGGCCATCACAGGTCCGCTGGGCTACTGGGCTGGAGGTAGAGTATGGGAGCTGAAGGTGGGTTCAGAGCCAGGATTGGGGTGTAAGCTGGGGTGGGGTTGGGGCTGCATTTAGTTTGAACCAAAGTTAGTAGAGGCTAGTATCAAGGCTAGAGTCAGGCTCCAAGTCCTGATCCCAGCTCACAAACGGAGAGCATGGCTGTGGTTGGTGGGAGTCATTGTTTGCTCTCTAGCACTCCAGCTGGACCCATACAACCATAAGCAGGCAGCACCTCTGCTGGCTTGGGAGCAGGCTCCATGTGTTGTCCTGCAGCTCCTTTTCAAGCACCATGTGGCTGTGCATGATGTCATGTGTGATGTGTGATTTGGGTGTGTGGTGGGCAGGTATGACCTGACGGACCGAGAGAAGACAATCCTGAAGAACACCTACGCGCTGCGCCACTACGAGCGCATCGGCGGGTACCCTGGTGACGTGACACCGGAGGAGGTGGCAGCTGTGAAGACCAGGCACGACCCACTGGAAACAGACCGCCAGGTGCGATCCCTGTTTCTCACACTCATCTCACACACTAGCCAATATGGCCTGGCTCAACTTGTAACATAAGGTATTCATAGCTACCTAGCACACACACACACACATACGCACTGCTGAGATTGGCTAGGTCAGGCCAACCCCTGCTTGCCTGCTCTGTCAGTGACCCCCTGGCACCAACTTCCATTGTACCCACCTGCCTGTATGAGCTGGTGCACTGCCTGAGCCCTTCCACGCAGTTTGCACTGGATGGCAGTTTGCACTGGATGCCGCTCCTCCACCACGCTACCTCACTCAGCTCACTCAAGACTGTTGTGTCCCACCTGTTCGCTGTGTTGATTGGAGAGGTGTAATGAGTGAGATTGTGGGGTGTGAGCGCAGTTGTACCAAATCGCCCGCGCTGAGGGATGGCTCGAGGAGTACTGGGCGGCACGCACAAGATTGTACGAGTATGTAGTGGGTCAGCCCTTCGTCAGGCCACCGGGCGTGGCGCCCCCTGCGGCAGCGTGACGCGATGGGGACACTTGCAGCTATCAAGCCCAGCTGCCTGCACTGCGTAGCATGTGCTTTGGCGGCAGATGTGTCAGGCACCATTGTCAGTGTACTGCGACTGGGGCGGGTCGGTGACCCAGACGATGCTGCTCAACTGTGTTGCCTTTTGTTTCAAGCAGTTGTCGGACATACATGCAATGCTCCTTTCTGTGCCAGCATGCCGTTTGGCACAACACGGGCTACGTCACGCAGCTGAAGTTCTCTTGGCATGGCACATTGAAAACTATTGAGTTAAGACATTCTTACTGCACTCACTCATGTTCTCACTCACATTCTCGTGACAGGGCTGAGCCTCAGCTGCTGCCCATCCCCGACCCCAACAGCACCTGCCTCCTGCTGTCGTATGCCGACACAGCCATGCGCATCTTCGAGGTAATGGCAGCAGAGTGGGCCATGCATATCATTCATGCCAAGATCAGGGTCGTGGTGTTTGGGCAAAGAGAGCACTACCAGACCAAGTGGCAGCAGCCGCGGAAGCAGCAGCGGGCAACCAATGGGGGGAACAGCAGCAGCAGGTAGCGCAACAGCCCCTATGCCCGCGCGACTCCAGCGGGCACCCCTTGCTCTCCACACGCGCTCCAGTGTTGCATTGCAGTCGCAGTGCAGCCACCCGCCAGGCTGCCTTGCTGGGGGCTTGAGCACAGCTGCCTTGTCCTTGGCCTGGCCAGCCTAGGTAGGCTCGGCACCCTTGTCCTTGCAGACACGGCACTTGTTTCAAAACAACCAGTCCACCTCGGCATCGTCTGCGCCCACCACTTTCACTGCCACAGGCTGGATGCTGCTGCTGGCCCTGAGCCGCCCATTTAGCCCGCCCTCTCTCGCCTTGGGCGCCGCTGCCTGGCCAGACAGCTGTGACCCCTTCCCGGCCATGCCACTGCCCCCTGCCGGGCCCAGAGACGAGGCCCCTCTTGCTCCTGCTGTTAATGCCGCGCAGAGAGTGTGTTGGGGAGAGGCTGACACCCAGGAAGGAGGGGTGTGCTGCACCGTCTGCTGCCCTGCCCTTAATCTGTCCACCTGGGGCTGCTCCCATTGCTGCCCGTGTTGCTGCTGACCCCCACCTCGCTCCCAGTCCAGTCCTGGTGCGCCACTAGGGAAACCTGGCTGGCTGGCTGACTGGTCGGCCTGGCCACCCAGCCCCAGCCCGCTGCTGCTCCTTCCTGACTGCTGCAGGTAAGCGCCGCTGGGACCCAGCTCTTCTGCTCCCTCCGCCTCCTCCTCCTCCTCTGCTGCTGCTACTCTGTCCAGCCCCTGCTCATTGTCATGCTCGCTGTCCTCACCCTCACCCTCACCAACGCAGTCATTGAAGTGTGGGGTTGGGCCTGTCGTGGCCACTGCCTGGGGCACGGCAGTGGCTGTGGCAGTCAGCCTGCCCCGGCGGCCTGCCACTGCCTGGGCCGCGCTGCTGAGGTCCGACTCCGCCGCAGCCAGCAAGGAGCGGTGCAGGCTGCCCTGCAGACTGGCGGTGTCGCAGGCCAGCAGGCTGCAGGTGAAGGGCAGCAGCGCAGGGCTGTGGGAGTTCCTGGGAGCAGACAGGAGGACACACACAGCAAGCCCTTATCACCACCATCACATGGTGTTGACCACTCGCCATGGCTGTGTCCCACTACCAAACCGCTGTGACCCATGCTGACCTGCTGAGCACACTGCTGACTGCATAGTCCAGCTGCTGGGCGTCTGGGTAGGGTGCTCAGGCGTTGGCCTTACGCAACAGGTGCTTAATGGGAGATGCGGTGTGTGACATGTGTGGAAGCATTTGTCCAGGCCTTGTATGATGAGCAGGGCAGGCTGAGACCTACAGCCTGACATGCGGTGTGCATGGAAGCCTGCATGCATCACCGCCTGTACCAAAAGGTCAGTGGCAGCATAGAGGGTGCACCAGCAGAACAGGCCAGTTTGGGGTTCAAGGTTGAGTTCCCTGCACGTCTGTGCTGCTTAGGGTGGAGGGTCCCTCGACAAGTACCCCATGGGTGACAGCAAGCCCTGACCCATGTTCCACAGCAGAAACGGGATGGACGTGTTGGGAAGAAAGGGTGCAGCACCTTTCAATGTATGTTACTGGTGAATTCCAAAGCAGCAGGGTGTGAGGATGTGGGGGTCAAAACGTCACAACCCTAGCCCTAGAGTACGAGGATCCCACCGTAAGGAGGCTAAGGCCAGGATCAGGGCACTTGCCAAAGCGGTCTGGATACCCGAACTGAAGGAAACTATACACAACTTGCGCGGGGCAAGCTGTGCGAATGCTTCTTGACCCCATCGCACGCGCCGCATTGTGCGGCGTTCGCACCTGATGATGGCGGCCAACGCGCCGGCCAACAATGGCGCGCAGTCCGCCAGCCGCGCGTCTAATCTGCTCACGCCAAACCTGCCATTGCTGCGCTGCTTGAGATCAGCCAGAGCTGCCTCCAGAGCGCAACGTACCAGCCTTACTTCAAGCCTGGCTGACAATCTCGGGAGGCCTGGCAAGCTACTTGAAGGCTTGACGCGTTTGCAGCCGCCCATCACGCAGCCCTGCGCATCGCCCTGCACGGTGCTGTCCGACACCCCGTCGCCACCATCGCCCTCCGCTGCGGTCGGGCTGCAGGCGCGCGACATGCAGGAATCAGGGTTTGGTCTGGGCTGCCTGCGCTTCCTTGGCCGGTGGATCGGTGGCTCAGTGGCTGTCTGGTCTTGGTGCCGCTCTGGCTCCCCTGCCACTGCAAGGTGTTCAGGGCGGTAGCTGTTGCCCCCTGCTGGACCGCACCAAAGATGCAAGACGACGCTGTGTACGCGAGCCCCTTCACTGCCTGCTGCTGGTGGGTGAAGCTGGACGAGAGGCAACATGCCTGGGAGTTGCAGAAGCGCATGCACGGGACAGTGCACCAGCACAGTCTTAGCATCCTGACCTCATGGTCAGACAGCTGGCTTAGCCGTTATTCCCTGAGCCCAAGCAACACTGCAGAACACTGCAACATGGCATCTCCCAGCGGCACTGCAACCATAACAGCAGGGCGGGGCTGATGGCGGGGCTGATGGCAGGGCTAATGGCAGGGCTGGTAGCAGAAATGAGGAGCTCAAGGGGCACGCACCTTGGCCTGCCACATCGATGCTGAGTGTGCCAGGTCTCAGCCCATATCTGTCCCACTGGACTGCGATGCAAAGTGGGTGAGGGCACTGAGCCACTGACCCAAGCACCACTGGTGCTGAGCACACCACAACCAATCTCTCACCACGGTGCAGGCCTCGCTGTAAAGTCTTACTCATGGCAGCTAGCTTCCCATTCTGCATGTGGACTACATGGGCAGGGGGCCTTGGGCCTTGTGAAGGTTCAGGAAGTTGGCTAGTAGGAACAGCAGGCACTGCTGGGTCTGCCAGAGCATGAGGTAGGAATACATCCCAAGTTATAACAGCATCTGCATGCCACGCCTGGCATGGAGTTGGCAGGCTTTTCTGAGATGCTGAACGGGCCTTGACTGCACTTGTGGCACTGCCACGCCCATACTCTCTAGCACCTACGTAAGTAGAAGGGGGCGCTGTGAGCATGCCAACAGTTCCCACACAGAAGAAGATAGTCCGCCAACAACTTATGGCCCTTAGACAAAACGCGAGCATGCTGCGTCACCTGAGCCTGCTGCGTATTCTTGCACGGCCGAAACCAGAGCTTCTGATGGCTGCACATTTGAGTTTGCTAGTCGCTCCTCCAAGATATGCCAGCCTCCATCTTTCAATACATCCGGCATAAAGCGAAGCGCAAAGGGGTAGACAGTTTGAATTTGAGCGGGGCCGGTAGAGTAAATAAACGCATGTTTAAGCAAGCATCATTAGTGGTACGAGAGCGAATGCCGCTTGTAACGATAGCTACACCCAGCCTACTAGTATTTCACAGCTACCTTGCAACATATGGATGCCAGCGGAGGGGGCGACAGTTATCTTTTGAACTAGCGAATCCTGGCAGTTGCCTTAATGATCGTCAGTTAGGTGGTTGGGACGCTTGTCGCAGGGCCGCAAACACGCTGACTGAACATATACGCACACAACGCAGTCCATACCGCGCACTGAATGCCATAGCGCCCTGCGCGTAATGCTACCGACGAGTTATTGTGCGCCAGCCTTGCTATCTAGCTTCCACCGGTGGTCCACCAGCGAGGCCAGCGACGTCGGCAGTAGTAGTGAGGTGCGGCACCCATCCAACTGACAACAGTGCGCAGGGGACCATTCAGACCAGAACTGTTCTGCTCTTCATCACAGTGGCGCTGGTCGACGTCGAATATGCTGTCTCCGCAGCCGCTTGTGTCCAGCCCACACTCCATTGAGACACAGCATTCCGCGCCCGTTTGCATCACGCATGCCTCGGCCTCAGTCCCTGGTGAGGCCACCGTGACATCTGGTTGAGCACCTCGCAGTACACGGGCTTGCATGCTTGCTTGCGCCCGCACCCCTTCGCCGCTTGCGCTTTACATATCTCGACTCGTTTTCTTGCGTTACTGTAGTGGGTCTCCGTGTCCCGCTGGGATTGCATATAAATCCGCTGGGTCAAGACGTGCACATTGGCGGCAATGGGGGCGGTGTCTTCTGCAGCCATTACAGTACAGTGGTGGGATCCTCTTCAGCTGGAGAAGTACAGGAGCCAAGTCAGCAAGCAATTGACGGACCCCCCCAACAGCAAACACAGCCCCCTCAGCTGACCATTGCCGGCCCTATACAGTCTAGGATGCTGCGACAAATCAATGCCTTCAACAATCGAGAGGTGGGTACAATAGGGGATGTGTCTTTACAAAATGCAGCAATCCCTAATGTGGATACGTGATGTGAAGGTGAATTGCTTGTGATGCTAATGGCTGTGCAGGAGTTACTGAGTTTTGTTGCCACTCTGCACGCTGTGCTAGACCCTATAAACCTTGTGACATGTGTCTACCGGCTGGCGCACATGTTCAGTTCTAATCGCTCAGCTGATGCCAGGGCTGCATGGAAGGCCGAGCTGATGGCTGACACCACCTTCCAGCTCTTGCTAGGTAAGGTCAGGTGTCATTTGATATTATTATTATTATCTCCATGATCTGTTCTAAGGTTACATCACACACCACATGCATGCTCTGCAGGTACAGTACATTCGCAGCTCCTCACTGCGCACAGCCAGTTGTTGGCGGGGCAGCAGATCAAAGGACTAGATGCCCGCTGCGTTTCCAACCTGATCTGGGCGATCGTAAAGCTAGAGCTGGTCGGAGATACCAACCCACCTCTCCGCCATGGCCATGACATAGTAGCCACATCTTCGCCCCTAGTCCTGAAATTCCTGGACACTGCTAGCAGCCAGGTAGGCAGGACCCGTGCAGTGCACATCTAGCACTTGCCATGCTTAGCAAGTGCTACACCCCATGTTGAGCAATGTGTAAGGACCAAATGTGATGTGTCTAGTACCATGCCTGGCTCATGATGGATGCTACCCCTGTTGCAGGGGCTGGCCAACCTGCTGTGGTCCTACTCTAAAATGAGAGTAGCAGGTAAGCAGTGGCGCATGCCCACCATACAGCCACAGCATATCTGTGTGGATGTAGGAGCACAGTATCTCGCATTGCACCTTCCCTTTGTGGCAGGCCCTTCATAGCATTCGCACCGGCCCATGCCAGAGCTTCTCAGTCGCAAGCAAACACTGGCTGCAGGAATGCCTCCTGTGGAGGTCATGATGGCCATCATGCAGCGCATGACGCACTTGCTGTCCCAGCCAGACGCCGCCGCCACATTCGATGCGCAAGTGAGGGCTGTGTGAGCGATGCGGCTGCGATACACATGCTGGTGTGGGTGTGTGAGTGTGGGCTCCATGTGCAGCAGATGGAAGGATTGTTTGAATGTGCTTGCAAATCATTGCCCCTGCTATTGTGTGCCCCTGTAATGAACGCAGGCATTGAGCAACAGTGTGTGGGCGCTGGCTCACATGCGGTCAAGCCTTGGGGAGTGGGACCAAGTGGTGGGCCAGCCTGGCAGTGCCCATGCCTTCCTGGATGCAGTGGCAGCAACAGTTGTGGGACTGCTCATCGCTCTGCCCGTTAAGCAGCCGAGTGCGCTGCAGGTGAGCCGTGCATGAATACCATCACAGGAATATAAGTAGATATTTGCAGCAGGAAAGCACGCAACAGCGGCATGGCAAGTCACCCAGGCTGCCCGGCACTGCTGCAGGCCTACATGACCGAGCGAGAGAAGCGGTTCAGTTGCCAGGCACTTGTCAACATCGTGTGGGGCTTTGCCACCATCCTGGGTGATGAGTGCGTACGCCGGCCAGCTGTGCGCCAATTGTTCAGCCTCACCCGGAGGGAGGCTATCACACGGTGCGGCCCACACGCTGGACGTGTGAGCCGACCATTCGCCAGTGGCTCTGCTGGCAGGTGTTGCTGTTGACATGTGTCTTGGAGCCACCAGTGGCCTGGTCTAGAAGCCAGTGCGGGTGCTGCCTGCTCGCAGGCTCCATGCCACGGCCTCTGCCTTACATCTGAACCAACCATGGGTCCATCGCCTTGCTGGTGGCCTCAATTGCCAGGCGCTCAGCAATCTCATCTTTGCATTCGACCGTGCTGGCCTGCTGGACGGAGAGCTCCTGAACTGGGTCTTCAACGTGGCAGCCCTGCGCCTGAACCGCTTGGAGCACAACGGCTTCAAGGCTCAGGTGAGGATATGACCTAATATCAGGCAGCTTTTAGTGAGCATCAACAGCGATATCAGCAGCAGCTCCAGGGATAGTGTGAGGCTGCAATGGTATCCATGTGTTGTTGACAATGTGTGTCAATTGACAGTTTGCAGGATGCAGCATCTGTGGGATGTGTGCGGCTGCAATTGCCTAAACCGCAGCCATGCTGATGCACCCTGACTGCCATACTGGCGCAGGAGTTGTGCATGCTGATGAGGGCGGCCCACCAGCCCATTGCTCAGCCATGGGGCTTCCTTTCAAAGCTGGACGCTGCACTCCAGGCTAGACCTCAGATACTGGCAGGGTGGAGTGCCCCAGACTTGTTGGAGCTGCACAAGGCGCTCCTCCTGCTGCGCCAGTTTAAACAGCAGCAGGCCTTGCAGCAGCAGACTGCGCTGCAGAATCAAGCAATCATCCAGCAACAGCTTGCTCTGACGCAAACTGCTGCTGCTCAGCAGGCCCTGGCCCAGCAGCAGCAGACAGCCAGGCTGTTGGCCCTAAGACAGCAGCAGCTGCAACTGCAGCAACCGGTGATGCAAATGCAGGCATTTCATCAAGGCACACCGTATAACACTGAACTGCAATTGCAGCTGATGCTACTGGAGCTGCAGCAGCAGCAGCAACAGCCATTGCAGCAGCCATTGCTGCAGCAACATGGGGGCTGGCAGCAGTCATGGCCCACAGCAACCTCAGCCGCCATTACCCACCCCCTTGAATGCTCCACGCAGGCATGCCATAGCATGGATGCCCTGCAGCAGCTGCTGCGAACCTGCAATAATGAGGACACCACGCGTTTACAGTCCCTGCAGCAGCCAGTCTCGCCCCAGTTGATGGGTGAGTGAGACTTGTGGCTCACCACTTGTGCACTCACTAGCCTGCCCCTCCCGCACCAAGCTGCCTGCACTGACCCCACTGACAGGCTTGGAGTTGACGCCTTGGTGCTTACAATGTTGTTGCCCTTTCATTGCAGGCCAAATGCTGCTACAACAGAATGACATCCAGCTGCTGGCACAGATGCAAGCTTCTGTCATGCATCAACACTAGCCAGGAGGCAGTCACAGCCAGCCAAGTTTCTAGGCAAGCCATTCCAGCAACCACCACGATAGCATCTCATCATGGCTGCCATTTGCCACTGCAAACACTGACAACAAGGGTTTGGCAGCTGGTAGCAGCCAGGCCAATGTGGGAAAAGCGTCAGAGCTGTTTTGTACCCAGCAGTGCTGGGATCAGCCCACATTGCAACACCACAGGCAGCAGCATGCCAGAACAGAAGAAAGAAACAGCCCTCAGAAGAGTATCGTGCTTCCATGGGGGACCAGAGTGTGTCACCCGCTGCTATGTGCTCATGTGCCACCCATTACAGATGCCTTGTTTGCACGGTGTAGGCCATTAGGGAGATTACGCAGCCTAGTAGCCAGGTGCTGTGCAATGGATGTAGGGGGTGAGTAACTAAGGTCTTTACATGTGTGATGGAGAGAGATGGCACTGGGTGTGCACCATGAGTGAAGGGCTGGCAGTTGCTGAACCTCATGACCTGGCCTCTACACAGGCCTCATAGCCAGGGCGCATAAGGCATCGTGCGCATTTTTCTCCTGGCATGGAGCTGGCGGCATGGCAAGGTATTTGTGGCAGGATGGCTGTGGTAGACCTCCCTGAACATTACCTCCACAACGCCTAGTTGGCTGGTAGGTTAGGGTGGTTGTGTTCTATGTCTAATTATCGAAGACGCCTCGTGGTGGTGGGCAGGGGCACTTTGCGCAGGTCAGAACTTGCAAGAGTGATATGTACAAGGTAGGTGGAACCTAGGGGGGTGTCATGGACGCTTTCATCAGGGCCATCCCTACTCGTATGAATAGTTTCATATGAATTGAAGTTGTTGAGCCTGTTGTTGGCAATGTGGCTTGCAGCTAGTGACATCTACGTGCCAAGGAGGGTTGTAGTAGAAGCTGTATATTTGTAATGAGCTATTGAAAAAGAAGCAGATTGCTAACGTTGTTAAGTTGTCAACCTTCAGGCTGCTGGGGCTGATGGCTCCTCGGGCTGTCGGCAAACATGTTCGTGCCTGGTGCTGCCACCTGTGCTGACCAATCAACCATGAATCATCCAACATGGAACAACATGGTTTATGTATCACGGATAGCTTATGAACATGGATCACGAATAGCTGTCCTAAACACGCATTTGCCGCCTTTCCTGCTGATTCATGTCGCCCTCACCTTCCCCCCACTTTCCCTCACTTTCTTGGGTGTCCCATGCGGCACTAAATGCAGGCAGAACGGGCCAGCCATCAGCTCTGCCTTGGTCTAGAGCCGCTCGTAGTCCACGGAAGTCTACTTCAGGGCTGTCCTAGCGGGCCCCGCGGTCAGCGACAGCAGCTCTGCCTTCCCGACACAATGGGCAGGCTGCGGTCGGTGCACGCAAGCGCACCTGACGCGGGACCTTCCGGCGCCGCTGCTAAGCTAGTGCTGGGCCTGCTTGCGAGGCGTATTGATGTCCTGACATTGGCGGACAGGACTGGCCCAGCCGTGTCACACTCCTACAAATTAATCCCTGCGTCCTTCCCTGCGTGTTGACCGACCTTGTCCGATCGGGCTGAAGTTTTGATAGATGGTAGTTTGCATGATATAAAACATATTTTTCAGTAAAAATATTTTAAAAAGATCAAAGGCGGCTGCGCTGTGGCCCTGTGGCTAGAGTGCAGGGATGAGTGCAGGGATAGGTTGCGGGCCACAGCGCAACAGCTGTTGATTTTTTCAAAATATTTTTCTTGCAAAATATGTTGTATTTTTTGCAAACTACCATCTATTAAAATTTCAGCCCGATCGGACAAGGTTGGTAGCACGCAGGGACGGACGCAGGGATTAATTTGTAGGAGTGCACTGCCATCACTGCCGTCTACGGGAAGCCTTTCGTGCCCTATCCTACGCCGAACCCAGCTTACGCCACCTACCACCATTCAGTCTAGCGGCCGCGTGTCCCAGACAATCTGCTCGAGGCAGGCACCGTTGACCGCTGACATGCAATGCAAACACCGCTGACATGCAATGCAAACCATGCACAGTGCCCAGCGGTGTTTGGCGTCGGGGCATCGTCGCATGCTTCCGCTGAGTCACCTTCAAGCACATCACCATCAGCGCCTAAAACATGCGGACGCAGCACTCACAGATGGGGATCAACATCTTTCCGGCCGTCTCCTGTTGGACTGGGAACGGAGGGGGCACACCACCATCAAGGGCCTGCTTGAGCCCCAGGTGCCTTGCGCTACTAGTGCCGCACTCGCACTCGCAGTTCATCTCGCTGTATGCTTACCCCCGCTAAACAGTACGCTGTATGCTTCTGTGCACAGGTGCTGCACGACGTAAAGCAGGCAGGTCTGAATTCAACCGTCTCTCACTCCAACCTGTCGATCACAAGCAGCTTTGAGCACTGGTCATTGTGACTTGCACACAGTGCTGCATGTGAGTAAAGAGGAGATAAAGAGGAGATAAAGAGAGGACCCAGGCAGGGTGAAGGCACACAGCGTGGCACACACCGTCCTGTAGCGCAGGCCGGGCAGGCCATGCAGTGTGGCCTGCACACGTCTGTAGGATGTGACACGGCTGATGCACAAGCACAAGCTGGCCGCCTTGCGGCAGCGCGTCAGGGTGCTGTGCCCTGGGGCTGTGTCCAGCACGCTTTCTCTGACCACGTCAGCTGGGGGGCTGTCTTGACCCTCAGCCATGGCGACCCTCCCCACCCTCTTTCCTGCTTCCCTCCTTCCCCCTGCCCGCCCTTACCCTCACCCTCACCTCCAACGCCACACGCTGCTTTGCTGCCACACGCTGTCCTGCTCACCAGTTCTTCCACAACTGGCGCCAGAGCGAGGCTGTGAGGGCCCTGGTGACTTCGCCCCAGCTGGCAGGGGCTGCAGCGCAGCTGTTAGGCGCACCCCGCCTGCGCTTATATCAGGTAGGGCACAGATGGGGCTGCACAGGGCCTCTGCTGCCACTGCACTGCTGTGGAGGGGTGCTGCTGCTGCTGTTGCTGCTGCTCCTGATCCTGATCCTGCTGCTGCTCCTTCTGCTGCTCCTGTTGCAGATAGACGCTACGCACCACTTCTCACACCGTCACTGCTGCGACCATAGCCCCTGCTGCTGCTGTTGCTGGTGCACCAGGACTGTGTATTTTATAAGGAGCCTGGCTTTGGGATGACCAACTGGCACTCTGACTTGAGGTATGCTGTAGCTCCTGGTGGGCCTGGTGGCAGCTGCCAGGAGGTGACGGCTGTGTCGGGGTGGTGCGCAGTGCAGCAGGCTAGGCAGGGAGCCAGCAGACAGAGTTGATGCCCATTGCCTCGCCTGCTACTCTGTATGCTGCAGGATGGCTCCGTTCGACACCAACGACTTTGTGACGGCCTGGATCCCCCTGCAACCCATACACTGCCTGCCTGCAGAGCCACCCTCATCACGCATTGAGCCTGCAGCAGACCCAGACCTCTCCCACCCACCCCAGGCCCATCACACCCAGCCAGACCAGCTGTTGAAGAAGGCAGGCAGGCAGCAGGGCGGGGCACGCAAAGGGGAGGTCAGGGCCCAGGCCCAGCATTCTCAGCTGCTGTCCGCCCAAACTGCGGCGGCTGCTGGGCGGGGGTCAGTCAGTGGCAGGGCCGACAGCGCACTGAAGTCAGCCCTCCCACACACTGACGAGCAGCAGGAGCAGCGCTGGCTGCAGGGGCAGCTGGAGCGGAAGTCTGGCTTACTTTTTGCATCCGGTTCCCATCGCGACTTTGCCCTGCCGTTCTGGCACAGCCTGCAAGACATGGACCTGGGCGGCAGGCAGTACCGCTTGAGAGGAACAGGTCAGGGGCCTGAGGCCTGGGCATGGAGGGGTAGGCAGCACAACACAGGGGGATGTACGCAAGGCTCCATAGGCTGGATTGGCAGGACCAGGGAGGTGCGGGGGCGCAAGGGGAGTGCAAGGGAGGTGCAGAAGGGGTAGGGTGCAGTCACTCTGGAGTGCCAGTCCATCCCCTGGTGGGCTGAGCAGCCACTCAACTTCTTCCACATCTCTGTGTGCTGCTCCATGCATGTCAGCTCCAGTTGCACCCTCACGCGGTCGAGACCCACATGGTGATGCAAAGGCTTGCATGGGCCTGCGTGGCACCCACAGCTGATGCGGGGCCACTAGGGCGTGTCCGCTAATATTAGCTCTGGGCCAAAATGCTAATATGAGCTACAGCGGCGGCCTGGCGATCGAGAGTAATGTGAGCTAATATGAATAATAATATTAGCTGGGGGGGGAACCGCCCTAGGCACCACAGCAGGTTGTGTTTTTGCAAGGCATGGTGTGTGGCCTGCAGGCCCGATGGAGCTGGGAGACGTGTCCTTCCATCACGGCTGGCTGCTACACTGTGCGGGAGCGCAGCGCCGTGGCACCCGGGTGGCCCTAGCAGTGTCCTACTTCGCTGATGGGGCACGGCTCCTGCAGAGAGCTGCACCCACTGTGCACTCACACATGTTACACAATGAGGATGAGGAGTCGTATCAAGACTGGCTGCCAGATTTGGCGGATGGGGCTTTGGCACAGCACCCGCTGCTGCCCATTGCCTGGCCGTGAATGAGCCGCGATTATGAACCGTGAAACCCGCATTTGCTCGGAAAAGTCACAAAGCACAGCACCTAACGGCGTTATAGAGCGGGAAATAAGCCGGAAATGAGTCGTGAAAATGAGCCTTAAAATACTAAGTTTTGGAAAGTCACTATCATAGCACCTATGGTGGTCTTTCTAATGCGGGGGGAATTGCCGGAGGGGAACGGGGGAATGAGGGGAAGAGCGCAGCGGGGAAAAGCGCAGCGAAGCCAGTCCGTTTGCGCCGTTGGGAAATTCCCCCAGGGGAATGGGTGGTGGTTACTCCCTAACGGCCCTCCCCTCCTCGCTTTTTGCTACCCCTGCCGAACCCTGCGGTAGCAAAAAGTGTTCGGGGGAAAAGTGAGGAGGGGCTCAGCAAATCAATTCGTCACCAAAGTGTGTCACCAATTGTTTGAGCCTTGATCTTGCCCTGGCCTTGCACCAGCCCAGGTGCCGGCTTTGAGGGCTGTTGCATGCCCTGCCCTGCTACGTGTGCCCTGGCCTTGCACCTGCCCAGGTGCCAGCCCTACTGCATATGCCCAGCAGCATGACCCAGAGCAGCCCTACAGCAGCTGCCCTACCACCACCCACAGTTCTGGCCAAGACACCATATCCCTCCTTACTGCCACCACCACCAGCACCACCACTGGCAGGCAGCCATGCACCCAGAAAGGTTGCAGGCTGAGGAGGGCGAGAGGTGCACGGGGCGTGGGGAGGGCAGGGGCAAGGGCAGGGGCAGGGGCAGGGGCAGGGGCAGGGGCAGGGGCAGGGGCAGGGGCAGGGGCAGGGGCAGGGGCAGGGGCAGGGGCAGGGGCAGGGGCAGGAGCAGGGGCAGGGGCTGGGGCTGGGGCTGGGGCTGGGGCAGGGGCAGGGGCAGGGGCAGGGGCAGGGGCAGGGGCAGGGGCAGGGGCAGGGGCAGGGGCAGGGGCAGGGGCAGGGGCAGGGGCAGGGGCAGGTATAATATGTGAGCGACACAGCATCCAATACACCTCCTCACGTGCAAGCCGCTTGGCGAGGATGTCAGGATTCACTTGAGTGTTGACGGCAGCAACATTGGTGGGCGCCAGGCTAGCAAACCCACCCTGCTGCTTTTTGCCACCTCCGCTGAGCTTCAGCCAATCTCCCTTCACTCTTGTCCAAGATGACTCTTACGTGCATCAGCAGAACAAAGAAACATAGCTATTGGTTTACCGCACGATGATTGGGACCACTCCAAAGGCACATCAATTGTTGGCTGCAGGTGTATGATGAGTAGGCACCCCCTTCCACCACCCCCTTCCAGTCCACCTAGCCCTACTTCCCGCCCATCCCCGCCTATCCCATCTCTCCAGCTGCTGGCACCCACGGTGACCGGCAGTCTGCCAGGCACGCGAACGGTTCCGTTCCGCGCGATGGGCCTTTGAAGTGCTGCTTCACAACACCCACAACGCAGGATGCAGAGTTCTCCGCTGCGGTACACTGCGGTACACTTTACGCATGGAGCCCAGTTTTCTCAACACAGCCAGCTCAGTCGCACTCTGCCTGCTCATTCAGATGCTGCAGCACGATGTATCGTAGGTCAGCTCGCAAGGTACCGACTGGCACATACAACCCCACAACATTTTCACGCTCAGCTTCTTACCCAAGGTGCACAGCTGATTCACGCTGTCTGGTGCAAATGAGCACAGAAGGGTAAGGCACTCATCGTCCCAATGCTTGTCATCCCTCTTCTGATCGAACATGGGCATGGCCTCAAAGGGCTTAGTGATGGCGGGCCTCATACACACACCCCTTGGTGCGGGGGTCATGCATTGGGCACATGCACATGCAGTCTGTGACCACTCGACCTGGATCCCTGCAGCAGGAAGGAAACAGCTGTGCATGCTCTTAGAGCCGGGGATGGATGATGCAAAGGCATGTGCATCCCGCTGTGGAGCACTGCAAAGCTTCACCTCCTGTGTGCTCAGCTCCAAGCACCACCGATGACCCACACTTGCTCGTGCACGGTGAGCCTTGCTGGGGTCAGCAGCAGTAGCTGCCTTGTGATATGCATTGCAGTGCTGCACAAACCCCAATGCATTGCACATCCCAACACGATCTGCTAGGATCTCACCCCTCAGCCATTGCTTCACCACCCCTCCCCCTGAATTATGCCTGCCCTTGAAGTGAGCTGTAGCCCCATAGCTCCACCACACCGGCATGCTGAACCTCTGTGCCATGCCCCAATGCTGTCGCATGGCTGGGGCGCCCTTGAACTTCTCTGCACACCCATCAGACCACATGTACAACTGCCTCATGTCCATGTCATGCTCTGCCAGCAAGGAATACACCACCTGGTTTACGGCTGCTTGGGTAATGGTTGCCGATTGCTCCTTCCCATCTGTCATCACATACACGGTGTGCTCCTTGTAGGCCCCCTCTTTGTTCTTGAAGTATGCACACGCCACGAGAATGCCTATCCGCTGCGCATGCCAATGCTCTGACATGATCTCAACGCTGCGCTCAACAGCCACCTTCTCTGACCAATCACATGACATCACCACCTTCCCATCCTGGCCTGCCTTGACGGCCTCACGGTGCTCACGGAAAACCTGCAGCTGATGATGTGCCAACCGGTGGTGCCTGATGTACTCTGGCATCTGCTTGTTCAGCATGCCAACAACATCACTCAAGCTCACCCTCATGCACAGTAGCTCAACTTTAGCCTTGCCTGCTGCTGCTGCCGGCCGGCTGCCTACAGCTGATGATGGCTTTCCATACTGACGCACAGTGAGCATGACGCAGCCATCTGCGTCAGGCTGCAGCTGTAGCTTGTGCGACTTGCAATGGGGGCATGTGCGCAAAGAGCATGCATGGCCAGGCTGCTGGCCAAGCTCACAAGGACACAGGAACAACTGCCGCATAGCTGTGGCGCTCAGGGGCTGGGTTTTGCTGGGAGGTGGTGGGACTAGGATGGGGGAGGGGGGAGGGAGGGGAGGTGGCGAAGGCAGCGGGACAGGCGGAAGGCCAGGAGGGTAGAGGGGAGGGTAGAGGGGTGGGGGAAGGGGGGAAGGGGGTTTTGCTATCAGGCTGTGACCGCAAAAGGCGCAACAGTGTGGGTACTTGCTGTATCTGCTGGAGAACTTCAGCAGCAATTGCCCTGCAGCCAAGGACCAAAGGAGCAGATAAGGGCAAGGCAGTTCAGCGAAGGTCAGGCTATGGCCATAGCCAGGGCAAGGCTGGTGCAAGGCTGGGCTGGTGCAGGTCAGGGCTGAGGAGTGAAAAGCGCACCTTGCGGTGGCCCAGTCCTGCTGTTGCTTGGGCATGCTTGGGGGCATGGTCTGCTCGTCTGCTCCTCAGTGGTGTGTCTGCACGACACCACACACAGGAGTGGTAAAAGCAACACAACACTCGTTAGAGGGATGGCCTCGACCGGACAAACGCAGTAAAGGCCCTACCGCAGCGCGCGAACTAAAACTGCCCCAGAAACTCTGATGGTCTGACTGACCTCAACCTCCTTACTCCAACAGAGTGTGAAGTGGTGCTTCCACCAGGGTGCTAGGTGGAATGGGCCAAAACAGGCTGCAACCTGAGTGTGCAACTGATGTTGTTCAGCTGCCTTGCCATGTCAGCCCATCATCCAGCAGGGTCACTCACATGATGGGCTATTGCTCCTCGGCAGGTGAGGTCGCAGGCTTGGTGGCAGGCCTGGTGAGGATGGAGAGCCCCGGTAGGTGCATCAGTGCCGGCAGGGCTGGGTGGTGCTGGCTGGACCCCTGCAGCTGGGACTGTGATGGGTGCGATGGGTGTGATGGGTGGTTGGTCTGGGAGATGGTGGGGGCAGGGCGCATGGGCTGGCCTAGGCTGTGCAGGTGCTTGCGTCGGTGTGGAGCAGAGAGGGGGCATGGGCTGGAGGTGGCTGGCTGGCTCCTGCCCCAGCAGCTGCTGGCCCACGGCATGCGCAGCCGCAGCAGCCTCAGCACATGTTCTGTGGGCCAGTGGAACCTGTTGAGGCACCAGGTTGCTGCAGGCCCTGATGACTTCAGACATCATGGCTGTGACCTGGCCAATGGCTGTGTGACTGCGTCCAGAGCTATAGAAAGCTGCCTCCCCCTCCACATGGATCTCCACCCAGCCAGTGCTGCCAGCTGGCGTAGACCTCACACAACACGCACAGCGGGCAGCCTGGCCCCCCTGCCATTTGTAGGGGTGGGATTTGGAGTACAAGCCCATACATGCAGGCATGTGCACACGCCAGCTTCTAAAACCCCTCTTGGGAAATCTTGGGAAGTGTTGAGAAATTGGCAGGGGGTCCACAATTGAGTTCCCTAGCTATTGACGCAGGGCTGGAGACTTCGATTCACTTCGATGGTTGCCAGACTGGCATCAGCAGAGTGGGGCAGCACGGAGGATTTAGCCCACCTCTTGGAGCCCAATTTATAAGGGATCGGTGCAGTGGCCACTGCTGTGCTCCTACTGTGGTCTCCTACTAGTTTCAGAGCCCCTGGGCCAGCGCATGTTGGTCACGATGTTGGACATGAAGTCGGGCTCCTCGCACATCGCGCACTATCCATCGCGTTGAGCAGGGACTCACTGGTACTGGGTCAACGTACATCAAGTCCGCAGGCACGGTAGGGTCGGATACCCGACAACATGCCCGACCAGCTTAGCGTGTGGCTCAGCGCGGACGCATTCCGACGCTTCAATCCGCGTGTAAATCCGTGCAGAAATGAGTCCGGAAAAGCCGTTGTCCCTTATCGTTAGGGGGGTTGGTGGTTCAATGGGAGGGGTGACCTGGCCTGGTGTGCTGGCCTGGACCATGCAGCAGGCTGAGGATGCAAGGGTGGCAGCAGCTGCAGCAGCAGCCTGCTGGGGCACATTAATGAGCCCCCCTTCGATCTATCATCAGCTCACACACGCGCAAATTTCTCAAGCCAACTCTAGGCTATAACCCTGTCACAGGGGTCAGGCATTACTTCAGGGATTCTAATATGACTTTGCGCTGCTACTTGTTGCCCCGCTCGGCTGATGAGGGAGGTACAGCAGTTGTTATAGCAGTCCGAACCGAAGGCACTCTTACGTGCATGGGCATATCCTACAATTCTTGGTCCGTTGAATTTTTCGCACGCACGCACTCACCTTAACATACTCGCTGCACAGAACCTCCCCTCACTAGCATGTCACCCGAGGCTGGAGCATTTCGGTTCACCTGGCCTGACTATCTGTCCTGGCCGGCTGTCGGCCTTCACGCGCTCATACGCTGTGTGCAACCCTACAGCTCCACAGCAACCCATCTGAGACAAGGGCTCCAGAATCGCAGCTCGGAGTCGCCCTGGGGACAAGAGCTGAAATCCTGGGTTCTCGGCGCCGTGCAGCTAGGTGGTCTCATCAGCTGTACCAATCAGCTACTGAGCCCCGCAGTAGGTGGACACCGCATCACTGCACAAAACTACTGCCTGGAGCGCACACTACAACCATACACCTGACAACTATGTGCAGGGACCTGGAGGGTGCGACCACAACCCAGTCGAGCGATGTGCAAATTGTGTGAGCAGTGTCCCTTTCCTGCTAGTGGGCGCCCATGCACTAGAACAACGTCAAACGTGTGCTGGCAAGGTTAGTTCAGCGTGGTTGTGATGTGATGCAGACCCACATCATGGGCCATGATCATGGGATGTCATGGTGATCATCCACGACATCACACAGCACGTGTCACCTTGCAGCACTGAGCAAGCTAATGTTATTCATGCTGGAACCCATGCATGTACACAGGAGATAGTGCAAACATGCGCAACACCTGATGCTGCTGACTAGCACACCTGAAGATATTACTCTACATGCCTCATGCGTGCTCATGGCTGGGATGCTGATTGCAGGTCTGGGGTGCAAGCATGTGTGCTGTTGGTGCCGCATCAATAAATTTCCATGCCTCCAAAGGTCAGCAAAGGCGGCACTGGGCACGGCGTCTTGACTACTGGGTGAGTTACTGGCTGATCGCAACACAGGCTGCATCAGCTTGCTCCTTGTGCTAAATGCACACTGACATGCAAGGACATATCAGTAGCAACCATTGCCTGTGGCGCTACGTCTGCAGTCTATCGCCATGGCTTCCAACTTGATGACTAGGGCGCTGTACCCTGATACACCACTGGCAATCACAGTGGCAAGCTGCCTGGCCGTCCCTTTCAAGCCCTTCCTGGTCTCTTTTGCAAACTCTGCTGCTATGGAGCTCAAGTTTTTGCGGCGGTAAGCTGATGTTGCTGCTGGTGGTGACAAGTGCTGTGGCAAATGCCACTGGTGCTGCCCTACTGCACATCACATCACACCTTGGTGCCCTGTGGCTCTGTCAGTTGGCACGGGTTGCACTATGTTCCTGCATGGCCTTGTGTCAGGGCTGCACACCAGACCTGCTGCCCTGTGTATGCAGAGCCTGCCAAAACAAGGATTTGGAGCAGCCTCAACGTCTGCATGCAGCTGCTGGGGTGGCTGGGCTAGCCATGTTTGCGCTTGAGGAGTTCATGCCTGAGCTGCCATTAGTGCACTGTGCATGGCACTGCTTGTCAGCAACAGCTGTAGCCACAGTCAACCACCTCATGGCCGACACTGAGCAGCAGGAGCAGCAAAGGCCGCGTCAAGGCAGCCTACGGCTCAAAAGCTGAATGGCTGCTGTGAAGCAGTCATGGAGGCAGCGGCGAGTGATGCATCATACGAGTGATGCATCACAGCAGGGTATGGGAATAGGTGATGTGCTGATGGCGACTAGCGACAACGAAGTGAAAGACTTCTCCCCCTTTGTGCTCTGCATCTTAGGTCATGGAAGAGCACAAGCTGGGGTGCTCTGGACACACTTTCTCCCCTCACATTACCTTGCGTGCCTCAATATGTGGATCTCCAGGTCTCTGCCAGTGGGCAATGCTGCATAGTGTGTAGGGTTGGTTACGGCACTGCTCCTCGCAACTGCGGGCCTGCAGTCGTAGAAACCAACCGGAGTGACAAGGATGAATGACGGTAGGCGTCATCTCTGCTGTCCACATGTACCACTTAGGCTTCACACATTCTGTTTAAGCTGATTGTTGTCAGGCACATATCCTGCGAATGATTGGTTCACAGACAATGCATCAACAACTAAAACATCTGTAATCTTCTAACAAGGGACTGTAATGTCTTTTGACAGTTTGATTTGGTGAGCAACACCAGGTGTACAAGTGTTGTAGAGAATGGACACTGGACAAGGCCCACGACATGGGCGCAGTACTTTGCGTGCAACTGATGCTCACCTACTCCATCATGTGGCATAGCGTTTAGTATGCCAGCTGAGCCATGGTCTTAAACACTGATGACGGCCAGGGGCAAATGGCCATGGTCACTGCCACTAATGTCACCTATGACAGCCCCATTGTCCCTCACTAAAGCCTCCATTTGAGCCGGACCAGTAGTGGCCACTAGCAGGAATACTAGTGACCACTAGTGGCCCGACTCATATGGTGTTAATGGGCTGTGTGGAGTATACCCACTGCAAATGGACATAGTGCATGAGTGCCTACCACCTACACTATTGCCTGACCCGTTAGGGCTATTGTGTAGAGTTGGCATGACAAGACATGCACTAATGTAAGCTGATGACAGCTCAACAAAGGGGGCACACATTATTGTGCCTCAGCAGGCTGCTGCTGCTCCTGGGCCTTGGTTGGCTTGTCTCGCACCCGCTTGTAGCCCAGGCTAGGGTACTCCTTGCCCTTGGCTGGCAGAGCTCCCTGGTCTGGCCAGTAGCACAGCTCCAGCGGCCGCCACCTGCTCTCCCCAATGCGCTGCATGTTCAATGCTGCATTGCAGTCCCTGTCCAGCCACCTGCCTGGCTGTGGTGCTGGCTTGGCTTTGGCAGCCTTGCTCTTGGGCTCAGCTGCATGCTCAGCCTTTGTGGGCTGGGTGGGCTCAGCTGCCTGCTCAGCCTCGGTGTGCTTGCTGCACTTGGCTGGCGGGGGAGTGCTGGGCCCTGGCTTTGAGGCTGCTGGCTGTGTGGCTGACTGGCTGCTCCGTGGGGCCTGTGGGGGCTTGCGGGGGGCCACTACAGGGCACCACACCAGGCCCCGCACTGGCTGGCCACGCTCCTGGCTCCAGGCTGGGCGCACTAGGCGGGGTTCCACCTGCCCTGCTGGGGGCTTCCAGCCTGCGGGTCTTGTCGCACTGAGTGTGTTCAGCTTCTCCTCACATGGCTGCTTGCCATTCACTGCTGAGCTGACCCGGGTGGTGCGATGCTCATCCACAAGCACCACCCTCCCCGCAGCTGGTTTGAGCCCCTGGGCCGCAACACCGCATCAGCACCCCAACCTCCCCCAATACCGCCAGCACCCCAACCTCCCCCATTAGTCGCTTGATTGTCACTTTGTTGTTAGACTAAGCTAAGAAAACTATAGTTAAATTATTAAAACTAAGAAAACAATAGACAGGTGGCACGTTCATTCCAAGCCTGTGCTAACTACTAGGCTCTATGCGTTGTTGCGGGCCCGGCCATCAATGCCCCTCCGGTATTCTGCATCACGGTGCAGCCGCTGCCTGCCCTCGGGCAACCGGTCATCGACCAACTTGTAGCCCTGCTGGTACTCCTTGCCGACGGGGGGCAGAGCCTCCAAGCCCTCATAGCTGCACAGCTCCAGGGGGCGCTGCATGCTCTCCCCAATGCGCTGCAAGTTCAGGCATCCGTTGGTGTCCCGGTCCAGCTACCTGCCCCATGGGTGGGCCTGGGGTCGAGGGACTGGACCAGGTTCAGCAGGGAGAGGCTGGTCCTGGGCAGGGGGGGCTGGGGGAGGGGGAGGTCGGTTGGGCGGCACCTCATGGCACCACAGCAGGCCCCACACATACTTCCCATGCCGCTGGCTCCAGGCTTGGCGCACCAGCCGCTGGATGACCAGGCCTGCTGGGGGTACCCAGTCTTCGGGCCTAGGCCGGTTACGTGGCAGGTGCAGCTCACAAGGCTGGGGGGTATGCACAGACGAGCTGACACGGCTGGTGCGGAACTCATCCACGATCACCAGCCTGTCAGGTCTGTCAAACGTGCTGGGCTTGCTAGGCTGCTCCACCACCTTGCGAAACCCATCCTGCACTCCCATGGCCTTCCACCTACCCTGGCTGAAGCAGCCCGCTCTTAGGAACACCGCCACTCCCCTCTCCCGGCCGTTGTGCTGGTGTGACACCCACTTCATGCCCTCCACCACCTGCAGGTCAGGTCAGGTCAAGTCAGCTCTTCATCCAGCTCCTTGAGCTTGGCACCCAGCCAGGCGCTGCTAGCCTGCTCATACACCGCCACCTCACCAGGCAACAACTTAATGCCGCGGTGATGGGGGCCATGCATCATGTGCTCCAGCTCACTGGCAGTGGTGAGCAGATCCATGGCAGCCTTAATCTGTGCCAACAGCTTGGGTCCCCGGATGCCCAGCTGCACTGGGAGAGGCAGCTGGGCTGGGGCGGTTGCAGAGCAGGGGGAACTGCGTGTGGCAAGGCGGGGTTGAATATAGGGAAGGCAGGCTGGGTCAGGTGGGGGAGGTGAGCCTGGGGCTGGACCTGCTGCTGGGAAGCCTTGACCGGGCTGGCCTAGGAAGGACTGGAGCAGCATGTCATGCACAGGCATGCTGTTAGGCAACACTGTTTGCTGCCGATGGTCATGCGCTGGTTCATCTCAGCCACAACTGCGTCAGCTTGAGCTGGGTTGAGATCAGGCCCGGCTGCCTCCACAAGGCCACGCAAGGCAGCCTTGATGACCTGGCGCCGCTGACCAATTACTACCTTGACAGCTTACCCTTGCCCCTGGTCTTGCTGCCCACTGCCACTGCCACCTGCAGACACGGGATGGCATAGCACACGCACAGCAGCTGATGTACGGAGTCACAATGTCGCGTGGCGCACACTGCGTCGCGTCGTCAGTTAGCGTTGGGGTCCCTAGCCTTTCGTCGGGCTTTGCGGCTTACCGGCTGCGCTCTGTGCGGGGGAGACGGGGCGCTTGCGTTTCGTTTTCGGGGACATCACAGGGATCCAAGCGGAGTGGCCGTGCTGGAAGGTGCATCAGGTCGCCATCCAACCGGAGTGCCGGTAACCGGAGTGGGGCGGAAGTGATGTCCATCACACACTTTACAACGTTCTGCTGCCCACTGCCACCCCTTGCTGCCCACTGCCCACTGCCCACTGCCCACTGCACCTTGCAGCCCCCTTGTCCCTCACTAAAGCCTCCATTTGAGCCGGACCAGTAGTGGCAACTAGCGGGAATACTAGGGACCACTAGTGGCCCGACTGAAATGGTGTAAATGGGCTGTGTGGAGTATACTCAACGCACATGGGCATGGTGCATGAGTGCCTACCACCTACACTATTGCCTGACCCGTTAGGGCTATTGTGTAGAGTTGGCATGACAAGACATGCACTAATGTAAGCTGACGACAGCTGAACAAAGGGGGACACACACTACTGTGCCTCAACAGGTTGCTGCTGTTGTGCCTTGGGTGGCTTGTCTCGCAGCCGCTTATAGCCCAGGCCAGGGTACTCCCTTCCCTTGGCTGGCAGCTTCCCCTGCTCTGGCCAGTAGCACAGCTCTAGCGGGCGCCACCTGCTCTCCGCAATGCGCTGCATGTTCAGCGCTGCATTGCAGTCCCTGTCCAGCCACCTGCCTGGCTGTGGTGCTGGCTTGGCTTTGGCAGCCTTGCCCTTGCCCTTGCCTTTGCCCTTCTTGGGCTCAGCTGCCGACTCAGCCTTGGTGTGCTTGCTGCGCTTGGCTGGCGGGGGAGTGCTGGGCCCTGGCTCTGAGGCTGCTGGCTGTGTGGCTGACTGGCTGCTGCGTGGGGCCTGTGGGGGCCTTCGGGGGGCCACTACAGGGCACCACACCAGGCCCCGCACTGGCTGGCCACGCTCCTGGCTCCAGGCTGGGCGCACCAGGCGGGGTTCCACCTGCCCTGCTGGGGGCTTCCAACCTGCAGGCCTGGTGGCACTGAGTTTGTTCAGCTCCTCCTCACATGGTTGCTGGCCATTCACTGCTGAGCTGACCCGGGTGGTGCGGTGCTCATCCACAAGCACCACCCTGCCCCGATGCTGGCCTGTGCCCTTGGGTTTGCACACCACCTTGCAGCAGGCCCGCAACACCGCATCAGCACCCCACCCACCCGCAGTGCCAATGCCAGCTGCTCCAAAGAACACCACCAGCTGCTTGGCACGCCCATGGTGCTTCATGGACAACTCCGCCATCTCCTCCTCCAGCTGCAGCCATGCACACAAGGCACGCACATGGTGGCTGACATGGTGGCCACCACCTCCCAGTCCCTTACCCTGCCTCCTTCCCACCCACCCTCACCTTCTTGAAGAACTGTTCCAACGCCCGGTCCTGAGCTCCGTGGGGCCTCAGCCGCTGCCGTGCCCACTTGGGGTCCAGGTACACCTCCCACACTGCGTCCCAGGTGGCCAAGGTGACAGTGATGTGCTTCAGGTTGGCCTTTAGGGAGGTGCCAGCTGAGCTTGCTGCTGCCAGGTGCTGGAGGTGGGGCTTGATTGGAGCCAGCCACCGCTGGGTGGTGCGGCGGGCATTGTTTAGGCCGCTGTCATGCTTCACTTGGCCCTTGGTCAGCTTCCACTGGGCTAGCCTATCAGCTACCAGCTGGCCTGACGTCTCATCGCCTGTCAGGGCCTAACCAGTAGCCTTCTAAGCGTTAAGCTGTTAGTTTTGATGAGGTGCCCAGTGGTCGTGGGGTCGGCCCATGGAACGTGCCATCAGTGTGGGGTTGGTAGTCATCAAGGGTGCGACCGAGGATGCTACAACTGGTATGTAGAAGCTGAGTGAGATTACCCACAGTCCAACATGTTGTTCCATGTTGAATTAGTTTTGTTGGCCTGACGTCTCATCCCAAGGTTGGTTAATAAGGTTGGTTGGTTGGTAAGGCTGGTCGAGGCTGCGCTGACTGCCTGGGTGACGCCAGGGTCGATGCCCACCCCAATCTGTGTCTTTGGGTCAAACACGTACTCACGGCTCTCAGCTATGCCCCTGGCTATGTGGGGGAGTCGCACTGCATGGGCCGCTGCTGCTGCTGCACTTGGGCGGCTGCTGCTGCTGCTGGCAGCTGGGGGTGGGGCTGGAGGAGGGGGAAGGGGGCGCGTGTAATGGACGTACACGCTGACACCGCCTGTCTCCTCCGACCTCTCGAAAGCAAACTCCTTGTTGCGAAGCTTGGGTGTGTTGAACCACCTGGCCCAGTTGTTGCTCAGTGCTAGCTCTGAGGTAAATGCTGCTCGGTTCTCCTTGGTCAGACCCAGCTGCTTGCACACCCCATGCAGCACCCTGCTGTCCACCTTGATGAAGTGCACCCCCACCCTGGCCATGGGGGTGAGGGTGAAGGGGGGCGGGCAGGTCAGGGTTCGGGGTCCAATCCCACGCCTCTTGCCGCGCTTTGGTTGCCCTGGCACAGGGGGGGTGGGGGGCTGCTGCCACTGCTCTAGCCACCGGCACACATGCACTGCATGGCGCATGCGGCAGGGCAGGGGCAGAGTGTCCTGCAGGGAGCCTTGCTTCTTCATGCCCAGTAGGCGACGGTGCTTGTTGGCCTCCTCTATCAGGTCCGCCACATGGCCCTTGTCCAGGGTGGCGGCCTTCAGCTCCGAGCTGTGGGCGTTGATGCCATCCTGATGAACAGCTGCGCCTCCTCCCCGCTCCAGCCTAGCTGGGCCCTGGCTGCCTTAGCGTACAGCTTGACAATGCGCTCTGCAGGTCAGGTCAGGTCAGGCCAGGTCAGGCCAGGTCAGGTCAGGTCAGGTCAGGTCAGGTCAGGTCAGGTCAGGTCAGGTCAGGTCAGGTCAGGTCAGGTCAGGTCAGGTCAGGTCAGGTCAGGTCAGGTCAGGTCAGGTCAGGTCAGGTCAGGTCAGGTCAGGTCAGGTCAGGTCAGGTCAGGTCAGGTCAGGTCAGGTCAGGTCAGGTCAGGTCAGGTCAGGTCAGGTCAGGTCAGGTCAGGTCAGGTCAGGTCAGGTCAGGTCAGGTCAGGTCAGGTCAGGTCAGGTCAGGTCAGGTCAGGTCAGGTCAGGTCAGGTCAGGTCAGGTCAGGTCAGGTCAGGTCAGGTCAGGTCAGGTCAGGTCAGGTCAGGTCAGGTCAGGTCAGGTCAGGTCAGGTCAGGTCAGGTCAGGTCAGGTCAGGTCAGGTCAGGTCAGGTCAGGTCAGGTCAGGTCAGGTCAGGTCAGGTCAGGTCAGGTCAGGTCAGGTCAGGTCAGGTCAGGTCAGGTCAGGTCAGGTCCAAGTCCAGGGTCTAGTCACCACCATTACTTGCCTGGGTTGGAGTAATGCTGCTGCATGGCCACCGCCAGCTGCAAGGAGTGTGCGTCGACGGTGTTGGCGTCACCCGCCAGGTTGATGCTGCCAGATCCTGCAGCTTGGCCAGCAGCGCCTGGTTGCTGGGGTCCTCAAAGACTGGCATGAGCATGGGGTGGCGGTGCCGAACAAGGCGCCGCTGCAGCTGGTTGTAGACTGTCTTGAAATTGGGGTTAGCGAAGAACTTGCAGGAGTCTTTCAGCTGCCTGAGCATCAGGGGGTCCTCGCAGTCAAGGGGCAAGGGAGGGCCAGTGGGTGCTGCGGGTGCAAGGGCTGCCAGGCGGGCGCTGCAGCGCCCTGGGGGGGGCTGCGTGACTGGCTCAGGTTCTGACTCTGACTCCGAGTCAGACTGTGGCTCTGGCTCAGAGTCACGGTCCGTCTCGGAGTCAGAGTCAGAGTCACACTCCATGCTGGCAGGCTGGGCAGGGGCAGGCTGGGCAGGGGCACGCGGGGGGAGTGGGGGTAGGGGGGGAGCATCAGGGGCATCAGGGGGGGAGCATCAGGTGCACAGCCATATCCCGGGGTGGGGTAGCCCACAAGGCATGTCAGAAAGATTCTGAGCACAAACAAAGAGGCGATGACTCGGAGTGCTGGGAGTGAACCTCAGCCTGCAGCTGGAGGTGCGCCTTTAGCTTGCGCTTGGTCTTCTTGCAGCCGCGCAGCACAGCGCCACCCAGGACCTTGATGACCTGCGGACAAGCACAACTACCATTTTGACAGGACACAACGCGGGGACACATACAGTGCGGGGACACAAACAGTGCGGGGACACACAAGGCGGGGGCGGACCCGCACCTGACGTCTGCGCGTGTTCCAGCCATCCCGGCGCTCCCGTCATTGCTTGCCTTGAGCGGAACGAGACACTGCGATGGAACCAACAGAAGCGACGGGTTATCTCCCAGCGCGTAACTCACGTAGCCCACAGTCGGCTGGGGACACGAACCTTTATGTTTCTTGTCGCTACCCTTCCGCTTCTTCTTAGCCATCACGCGATGCGCAGTGCGACGGGCGGTGGCCTTTTCTAGCAATTTGGGTTTCCCGTGAAAAATACAGTGCTCTGTTGCAGCCTTGGTCGTGTTACAGCCTTGGTCACTCGACCCTTGCAGCCCTTGCAGCCCTGCAACGTGTGTCATCTGACCTGACCTAGCACCTGCCTGCACCCGTGCGAACAGACCTGCTCGGGCAGAGTACCACTATGCAGACATCTTTCACGTTTCGTCACGTGCTGACTACCTAGTGCACGGCAGACAAAGTGATGCCAGCTGAGAATCCTTGGGCGCAGCAACATGTCGGCTAGTGCCTACGTATGCAGCCATCGAAATATAAAGCAAAAGCACCAACCCGCACCATTGCTTGTACACATCGCCCTGGTCATTGCAAAAGGACTTACCCCGGCAAACATAGTAGAATGGGTTGGCATGCTGTGTGTCTGTGTTGTCAAGGCATGTTTCTCATCATGCACACATAACACACATGGAGAGATCATTGCAGCCAGGCGTCACCTGCAGAAGTGATCGTGCAGGCTGCTGATACTCCCGACATTGCTTGGAAGGGTTGTGGGCGCTGGCACGTCTGGCCGCTGCTGGAGCAGTAGCTGTGGGACGAAGCGATGCAAGTTGTCAACAGTTTCTATGTGCCCTTCTATATGCAAATCAGGCTCCAGCTGCCTCACAATTGAAACCTTACCAGGCAGGGTGGAGCAAAACAGCAGACGATGAGGTTGAATCTGCCCCGGCTTAACCCCCAATAGACCAGCTGCCTCCAGTGCGCCAGAAACAGCAGCTTGGCCCACTTCATCAATAACGTATGCCAGGAGCCTGACTTCAGCCAACCGTCCCATCTCCTTAACTACGTCACACGCTGCACGCCGTGCAGTGGCTGAGTCCTGCAGCTGCGACGGGTCCCACTCTTCCAGCAGTACTCCAGGGGCTGAAATTGTTATTGTCCTGACTCCGCTAAGCTGCGACTGGAGAGCGCGAGCCTTAGCTGAAGGCTGAGTAGACGGCATGGAGCTGTGGGCCATATCTGCATTTTGTGCTGCAACCTCGCTGCCGTTGGAGGCATTTGTGTTGCGCAGCTGCGCCGAGGGGCGACGCGGACGTGCGCTGCTCCCCCGTAGCTGGTACCATCCTGCCAGCAAGAGCCCAAGACCGAGAACACCTGTCGCTCCTACAGTGCTTGGCTGGGACGTGTGCAGCCAGGCTACAAGGCGCTGCCACAGGCTTCGAATCAATTGATGAAGCATAGGCAGAACTCGCGGAACTCGCGGCACCAGCGGTGTGTGCATGTGCAATGTTTGCATGTCTTGTCATGCCATGCCCGCATCCCGGTCCGGATTCCCGGATGGCCAGCGTGACGGTGACGTGCCGGCTGTTCATTTCTAAAAGCTGTGACGGACGTTGTTTGGGTCGTTGGCCTGCCGCACCCTGGCGCTCAGTCAGCTTCCACCTGGTCAGCTTGTTTGTCACTAGCTGGCCTGGGTCCCATACCTCCGAGGCTGCGCTGACTGCCTGTGTGGCGTCGGGGTAGATCCCAATACCAAGTAGCGTATCTGGTCAAGCATGATGTCCGCTTTTCAGCTAAGCCCTTGCCAATGCGGAGCATACCTGGGGCGTGTGCCACTGCTGCCGCCCCCGCCACTGCTTCAGCTGCTTTTGCTTTGCTGCTGCTTCTGCTGGGAGACTGCTGCTGAGAGGAGTTGGAGCAGGGGCTGCTGGAGCGGCTGCCTGCTCGGGGTAGGGGAGAAGTGCTGGGGAGGGGGCGTGTGAATTGCATGCCCACACCAACACCACCATGGCAGACACAAAGCCATGGCTGGTCCGCTTGCCCGTGTTGCCTGGGGGTGAGGGTGAAAGGGGGTGGGCAGGTGAGGGTGGTAAGGTGGTCACCCCGCAAATGTGAGACGGTCTGGGGCGCGAATCTCCGTGTAGCTCGCGACAAAGTTTTGACGCAGTTGGGTGTAACAGGCGTATCCGGCACCCAGCAGCCGCAAAACACTAGCTCAGATCGGCGCCCGCCCAAACCTGACCTGTGCTTTCCGCTCCTAAAAGACTCACGCACATCATAAGGCGAGTCTGGCAGTCCTTCTACGCACGCCGTAAGCCAACGGCACAAGTGCAGTACGCCTGCTTGCATGTCAGTGCATGGAGCATATAATTCGTGCATATGCGCACAAGTCAGCAAGCTGGCACCCCTTACCTCACTTACGTTGCGGCATGACTCTATGTAATTGTAAGCTGCCTTATGACAGCGCTACATCATCACTTGGCAATATGTTGTCGGGATGCCTCGGGATGGCTCTGGCTTTCAGTGTTACATGTGCCGTGGTGCCTCAACCTTCTTCCTCAACTTCAGCAGGCACATGTCACGCAACTCATTCTTTGATTTACTTGAAACCCCTCTGATGTTATTGTGCTTGCACCATGCTTTCAATAAACCGTCTCTTCCCTGTAGGCATCACTGGCAGTACTAAAATACACACATGCTACAAGGATGCCCACAGTGTGTGGGCACCAGTGCTCTGATTGAATCTCTTGTGGCCGCTGCACAGTGAAGCGTTCTGACCAGTCACAAGATATGACAACCATGCCAGGGTGACTGCTGTGACTGAATGTGGCAAGCTGGTGGTGTGCTATATGGTGGTGCCAGATGTACTCTGGCAGCTGTCGATTCAGCAAAGCCAATGCCTTGTAGACCACTTCATTGGCACCTGATTGTCATTCTTGTAGACCACTTCATTGGCACCTGACACATAGCTTCAACCACAGCCCTTACTACTTACTTGTGGGCAATGAAGGTGGGAGGTGGCTGCTGTGGCTGCTGGGTGGGGGTTGGAAGAGAGGGTCGGGGAGGGGAGGGTGGCAAGGGTGGCTGCAGCGTGGGGGAAGGCGGGGGGGAGGGGCATGGAGACACTTGATTCTGGTGCTGGTCATCCAGCTCGGGGGGCAGGGAGGTGGGAGGGGGCTGCTGCTTCAGGGTCTGGCCATGTAGAGAGTGTGGCGGGGAGGGGGGAGGAGGTGTGGGTGCCGGGGTGGGGAGGGAGGAGGAGGATGTGGAGGGAGGCAAGAGGGGGGGAGGGAGGAGGTGGGGTGAGGTGGGGTGGGGAGGGAGGGAGGAGGGGGGGAGGGAGAAGGGGGGAGGAGGAGGTGGCTGCCGGGGTGGGGAGGGAGGAGGGGGGTGTTGCTTCTGGTGCATCGTGACGCAATCTCTATGCGCCAGGGGGGCAAGCCCTGCACGTTGGCATGCATCTACCACGCAGCCCATCAGCACACTAGCGCGGCCAAAGACAATTCGGTAGCGGCCGTGGCACGCATCCTCCCCCACTCTCTCAACCGTCACAAACCCATTCTTATTCTTGGCTGCAGTCGTGAATCCACAAAGAGCACACCGTCTAGCATCTAGCTCATTACTTGCAGCCCGGTGATGGAGATAAGGGTGATTTACTGATGGCATCCTGCACACACAACCACAAAGACACACCACATGGCACACACCACAAAACATGCTTATTAATTAGTTCTAATTAATCAAATCTTAAGGCTCACGACAGTTGTGTGCTTCCCTCAGCTGCTCATGCCTGGCATGCGTTTCACAAGTGTTCACACGAACATCAAACTGACCTAGACAAGGTGAGGTAAATTACAACCTTACTCACCTCTTGCTCACTGTTTTCAAGAGCTGATTCCCTTGCTGCACTCCTGCTTGGAAGAGCCTTGGGCTGCTGTGGGTTTGATGCTGATCTTCACAACAGCCAAGCACCTGTGGAGGTCAGCAGATTTGGTTGCATGTGTTGACATTGTATGCAAAACGCCCTAAGAAACAGAACCCCGTGCTTACCTGAGATGTATTCGCGAGTTGCCCAATCCAACGGCAGCAAAGGCTGCTCGGCACGGAAATGCCCCGGCCACCAATTCATCTCTCCTGTTGCGACACGCATATAAACAGATGGAGAATGACATTGCGAAGCTAATCAAGTCGTCGAGACAATGCAGTACAATCGACAAAAGAGGGCCTAACCTGCTAGCGACACCGTTGTGAGATGTAGAGCCCAATGGTGGAGGAATTACATGCAGCGGATCAAAGACGGTGCCAAAAAGTGAATTGCGGGGCCAATGGCGGGGGTGACCAGGTAAGGTCCGGTCAGGTCAAGACATGCAGTTCTGCCTTCCAGCCAATGCACACGTACGACTCACTACACCACCTGAATGGTTGAGTTCGGCACACTGGTGACCTGCCAACCTCCAGCATGGATTGGACATGGACCTTGGACTTGGACTTTGGGCCATTGGCTGGCGCTTGTATCGATATTTTTACCTGTTAGCTGCACCCGTGGGTAGACAGTATGATGGTCAACTAGCGCGGTCAAAGAAATGGATGAAGCGTGGCGGGGTTTTCCTGCGGGCCGAGGACCTATGACCCTTGAGTACCTCGGCACGGGAGTGCCGCGCTTACACCAGAGCAAGGAAGATCCCAGGTCAAACCTTGTGGGTCCCGCGATGGGAGTTTTGGGGGCGAGCGCGCAGCCCAGCACTACGCAGACGCAGCGGGGAGCCAGAAACCGCACCTCCTTGTCTGGTCTGGGGTCTGAGCTAGGCAAGCTGCGGGCTGAGTTCAACTCCCTGCAGCAACAGCTGCACCAAATGCCAGCTTCCACTCCAAGGCGGGAGTCTGTTGGCCCAGCACCAATATTAGAAGTACAGGCCCCTGGCAGCTTCACATCAGATGCCATGCCGACAGTGCCAGCACCTGAGGCACCAGCATTGGCTAGACTGGCGCCTCCTGCGCCAAGACCAGTTCGAAGCCTCATGGCACAGGCAACAGATATGGAGCTGTGCTCAAGCAACACAAGTGTGCAGCATGCTGGCAGGTTCTCAGCCCCAGCAGCAGACCTAGCGGCACGTGCAGCCAGCATTGCCGACTGCCCGCTTGGGGGACGTGAACAGCAGAGTGGTGGCATGTTTCAGTTTCCAAGCAGTGTGCCCGATGACAGCCAGACATGGCGTGCTGCTAAAGAAATGTTTTTGGACACGGAGCTGACCTCTCTCTGTGAAGAGGTGCTTACAAAGCAGCTGCAGCGTACCAAGGATGGAGCAACGGAGCAGTCCCGTATTCAGGAGCTAGCGGGTAAGCAGGCAGCCATAGTATGTTGAGACAATGCAACTCTGCATGCAACCACATGTGCCTGACGTCCTTGCCTTGTTGTAGTGCTGGTCAAGCACCTACGGAAGGCAGTGCGAGAGCTAGGCTCACGCGCATCTATGTACGTGGATCAGTGCATTCGGCTGGAGAGGGAGCAAATGAAGCAGGTCGGGTCAGCCTCCAACATGACATATGGGCACAATTATCCACTTAGAGATTGTGACCATAATATGCTGTAGCTCGTGTCCCGGTGCCCTCACCTTCCAACAGCCCAGACAGGGACTCAACCACAGGCCCTGCCGCCTCACAGCAGATATCATTGGCATCAGCCTGGTCTGCTGACAATGTCGGTGGATTCTGCACAGCCCTGCCTCAGCCCACCAGCATGATGGCTCACAGGCATGCGCAGTGTCAGAGCACACTGCCACGCCTCTTGCTGGTGTTGATGTTGGGCGTGTGGCAGCTGACCATTCAGTAGCATGAGCATCCTGACTTGGACAGCGCGTTTGAACGGCTTATGGACCATGTGCCAGGAAGGCTGCATCCTACGACCTGCCATCTGGGATACTCACCACCAGACTGTGGCACCAATCCAGCTCCAGATGCTGCTGCACTCCAGTCCCTCAGCGCTGCCACCCAGCACCCTGCTGGTGCCACGAACCACCCGCCTCTTCCATCACAGCTCCAGAGGCGTTGATGCTGCATCTCACCGCAGCAGATGCATTGCACTTCCCCCAGGCCCAATCAGGCCCATCAGGCTAGGCTGCTGCAAAGGGCGGCATGGGAGTGGTGCTCACTGTATGTCTGGGCAAGCTACTGCCCTGTGTGCTTGCATGGGGGCACCTAAGGCGTCACTTCCTATGCCTGGCATGCTGCTAGCTCTTGACCAGCCACAGCGGATGTTAGTCCGTGTCTACTGAGCTGTGACACACGGACTGTATCTCACTGTTGCCCACATGCGCAGGTCGAGGGACTGCAGCTAGCAGGGAAGAGCGCCATGCGCAGCCTGGAGGCTGAACTGGCAGGCGTGAAGAAGAGCCTGGCGGGAGTGGAAGCTGGCAGCAAGGCAGAGAGAGCCAACCTGGGTGCTGAGCTGGAGGGAGCGCGATTTGAGGTCAGCCTGAAGGATGCTGTCACATTAAGGCGCTGAACCCACCACCTCTCTCATCAGCTCAGTGGGAAACAAGTGCTGAAGCAATTGTGACATAATCATGGGAGCTCTCACTAATGGGTGGTGCTTTGTCTGTATGGGAGCAATCCTCCATCAGAACCTCAGTGTTTGAACTGGGCGCTTGACCCAGCAGCAGCTACTAAGCTGTCACACTACACAACCGTGGCATGGCAGAGGTTGGGGTGATGATGATAATAGCACAGAGGTGGACTGAATGCCCTGCACTTGCCCTAGCCCCCTGATCTGTACCAGGGCATGGCGTGTGTGCCCTGGGCGTGGAGCTCAAAACCTGTAATGTTGGGGTCAACGTGTTCTGGCAAGCCCAGCTTGCAGGCACACATCCTGCAGGGCCCGTCTCTATCCTGCCCCTGCTCATCTTAACACATAGCAGCAGAGTGCCGTTTGCTGATGTATTGCTTGCCCCTCTGTGCTCCGCAGGCAGCACGCATGAAGAGGGAGTTAGAGCGGGTCACCGAAGAGCGTGACAGGGCAAGAGAAGAGGCAACCCGGGCAGACCAGCAGAGGCAGCAAGCAGAGCTAGAGCTGAAGGTCAGCGGCACTGTCTCCTGCACCAGTCTTGTCCATGCAAGCCTCCACACATGTGTCACCCTCCCTCCGCAGGAGCTGCGGAAGATGGCCAGCCAGCAGATGCGCGAAGTGGCCGCCACGCAAGGGGAGGTGGTGCGCAGCATCAGTGACGAGAAGGCGGCAGCAGAGCGCAGAGAAGCAAGCTTGAAGGTAACCCTACAGATGGCTTGCTGATCCTGTGGGCAAAACTGAGCATCTGTGCAAGTGGTAGGACGGTAGGATGGCAGCCACCCTACAGCTACCCTCCTCTCTTGCTTGCTCGCCTACTGGTGTTTGCATGCCGCTCTCTTCTCCCTTCCTTATTTTCTTACCACTAAACAAAGACTGACTCAGCTTCACGTGTCTCATGTGCTGGGTGGTGTGCACGCAGGAGGAAAGCAGCCGGCTGACCCAGCGGCTGGAGGCAGCCAGCTCGTGTGTGGAGGCACTGCAGGGCGAGCTGGCCCTGCTGCAGCAGGTGCACGAGTCTGTTCGCACGGCGCTGCGCACAAAAACCATGTCAGAGGAGGAGGCTCACAAGCAGTCCCAACAGGTGTGGCGCAGGTGGCTGTGGGTCATGGTGAGGTGGGGTTGGGTTAGGTGAGGGTTAGCTAATCTCCCAACCTAACCTTCGCCCTAACCTGGTGTCCGTCGTTACTCTCTTTGTGTACTGCTGTAAACAGCCCATGTGCTGTGCACTGCCGCAGCTGAGGTCGGAGCTGCCTTCAGTGAAGGCCCAACTGGCCCAGGCAACTGGTGACCTGGCTGTGGCGCGGGCAGCTGTCGAGGAGTCACGCAGCCAGGTCCAGCGGCTGTCAGCAGAGCTGGTGTCAGCCAATGCAGCCATGACAGCATCTCAGCAGCAGGTGGCGCTGCTCAGCAACAGCAGCAAAACGCTGCAGGCTGCAACAGAGGAGGAGCGAAGAAACCTCAAGGTGAGGAAGCGGCTGGAAAGAGTGCGATACAAGGGCTGAACCTGCTACACCATCAGGTCCTTTGGCAAGACATGGAGGACTAGTGCAAGCATGGAGCACAGGACTGCCCCTGGCTTGACTGAACTGTGATGTCACACTTGCCGCAGACACTTCTGGCAGCTGCAGAGCAGCGTGAGGCCGCACTAGCTGAAGAGAAGAGTGCATTGAAGGCAGCTCTGGCAGCTGCCCTGACGCTGCGGGAGGAGAGTGAGTCAGCGATGGCACAAGCACAACGGGAATGCCTGCTGCTCTCCAACCAGTGCATGAACCTGAAACACCAGGTGAGCATGCAGCATGGCCCCTGCATGTGCTGCATATGGTAGGCAGTTGTGGCCCAGGACAAGTATGAAGAAGAAAAAGAAGCAGAAGATGGCTCACCCAGCTTCAGCCATCAGCTGCTAGGCTGCTTGGCTGCCGCCCTCTCCCTCTAGGCGAATGGCCTACCCATTGTATAAGGGTGTGACATGCTGAGTTTAAGTTTATTTATCCAGGTTGAGTTTGTTGCTGGGCAACAAGCAGAAGCTGAGCGGCAAGCGGTTGCATATCAGAGCGAGCTGAAGACAGCAAAGCAGCAGCTTGACGCAAGCCAGGCGGAGCTGACCACAAAAGAAGACCAACTTGGGGTGATGGAAGGTAGAGCTGTCAGGGCCAGATGCCATGGCAAGAGACACATATGTGCACAATGCGCAACAGCGCACACATCCTGATTGCCATCACCATCATCAGCCCAAAGCCATGCGACAAGCGCATGTCCTGTCCCTTGTCATCATCGTCATTGCCATCATGACCTTGTACACTGTTTGCGCCTGTGCATGGCATTTGCCTGTTGGCTTTGCTGCAACACACAGCTTCATAGGTTCAGTCCTGTTCCCCTGTGTGCTGCCCTGTGCTGCTGATATCACTTCAGGGGAGTTTGCGGCCCTGAAGGAGGTGCTGGGTGAGGCAGGCGGCCAGCGTGATGTGGTGGCCAGCTTGCTGACCAAGATTTCGGCGCTTCAGACAGCCGTAGCTGCTGCAGAGGCCACACGCCGCAAGCTGCACAACGAGCTGGTCTGCATTAGAGGCAATGTGGGTTGCTCTGCCTGCCTTTGCATGTACCCATGCGCCAAGCCATGCAACCTGAAGCCAATGCAGCTCAGGCAGACCAGTACATCATTGCAATGAACACCATTGGGCACTGCACTCTTCACCTTGAAAAGATGAGGAGAGCGTCATCAACTGTCTGTAGTGAGGCTGCATGAGCACATGGTGCCGGTGCTGGTGCCAGTGCAGATTCGAGTGTACTGCCGCGTGAAGCCCCACCCAGCCTCAGTGGTGCGCTGCGCTCCTGACCAATCTGGCGTTGCCATTGCAGTGGACGGCAAGGAACACACCTTTGCATATGACAGGGTTTTTACCCCGGGCACTGCACAGGAAGATGTGAGTCTTCACTGCTACCCGCCTGTCATGTTTCATATCTGGCACCCTGTACTTCTGCCTCCCATCAGGCCACGAGTCTGCAGCCCAGGCTGCCACTAGCTCCCTACTCCCTGACTGTGGCAAGAGATGCAGGATGAGGGCATGTGTGTGTTGTGTTTTGAGGAGTGCAGGTGTTTGCCAGTGTGTCCGAGCTGGTTCAGTCAGCCTTGGATGGCTACCACGTGTGCCTCTTCTCATATGGCCAGACCGGGGCGGGCAAGACCTACACCATGCAGGGCACAGACTCCCCAGCTGGCCGAGGCATCATCCCCAGGGCCGTGGAGAAGGTAAGGGATGGGGGGGTGCATGCATGATCACAAATGCACCTGCCTTGCTGTCTGCAGCTCACTGTCGCCAGGTAGCATTTCCTTGACCCGGGCTCTCCCCTTGTCCTTGCTGACACAGATACTGGACACAGCTGCGCAGCTGCAAGAACAGTGCGAGTGGGAGTACTCTATGGAGGCATCCTTTGTGGAGGTAGGAGTGCTCCTTCGTAACCAAGCTCCTCAACATACCGACAGTTGATTGAAACCGACTACTGAGTAGTTTTGATCAGCGCAGTATGTGATGGTTTTAGTGTTCTGTGGCGCACTCCAGGTGTACAACAACTCGTTGCGAGATTTGTTGGGGGGACCCTCCTCGCCCTACATCAACGATCAGTCCGCCATCAAGCACGACGCCGCAGGCGGTCACACGACCGTCACCGGGGTCAGCAAGGTGCCAATCTCCGATGCCGGCGCGGCCGATGCTCTCATCCGCCGCGCCGCAGCATCCCGCGCCTGTGAGGCCACCGCCATGAATGCTGAGTCGTCGCGGAGCCACAGCGTGTTCATGCTCTACATCACCGGCAGCCACGCGGCCACCAACACACGTCTGCAAGGCTGCTTATGTCTCGTCGACCTGGCCGGCAGGTGTGGCATTGGACTCGACCCCAGGGCACCACAGCTCCAAGGCATGCGATGGCTCCACAAGGAAGCCACGCCACCGCAGCACCCTCACGCCACAGGCAACACCTGAACTCATGTTTGCAGCCCTCTGTTGTTGCAGCGAACGGCTGGACCGCAGCCAGGTGGAGGATGCCCGCAAGAAGGAGGCGTGTGCCATCAATCAGTCCCTCAGCGCCTTGGGCGACATCTTTGCTGCTCTCAGCTCAAAGAACGCCCATGTCCCCTACCGCAACTCCAAGCTCACCTACTTACTTCAGGTACTTGGCTTGTGGCACAGCAAAGCAGTGCTAGGACATAGCACTCGGCGAATGCCTTGCCCCTCCCCCTCCAACTCCCCATCCAGGCAGCTGCCACCATGCTGTGCAGCACTCACCGGCCCTGTGTCATGGCTTCAGCAAGACTGCTGCTGTGTGGTGCCTGGCAGCCCCAACAATCGCGCCCCCCTGCCTGGCTGTGGCCTGTCAACCTGCAACTGAGCTGCCTGCCTGCCTGCCTTGCTCCTGCTATGCAGCCATGCTTGGGTGGCCAAGGCAAGACGCTGATGTTCGTGAACATAAACCCAGAGCCAGCCTCAGCCTCCGAGTCCTTGTTCTCCTTAAAGTTTGCCGCCAAAGTCAACGGGTGCGCACTGAGCCCCCCTGCTGAGGTCCCCTGCTCTGTGCACTGCATTCAATGCGCCCTGCACTGCCGTACACTCGGCGGGGCGGTGCCTGCTGCCATGGCTGCTGTTGTGTCATGTGCTGCGGATGTTATGTCGGTGATGAGGGGAGGACAAGCTGCTGCTTTCGCTGTTGCTGATCCTGATCCTGACAGACCTACATACACAGCCAACTACCTTACTCAGAACCAAGCAATGCCTGCTACTCCCTGTTGCCCTTCTGTGTGCCATAGTCTACTTGACAGGTCGAGGTGTTACACCGTCTAAGAGTGTGACCCTGATATATGACCTGCTCTGGCCGGCCATGTGCTAACCCTGCCTGTTGGGCCTTCCCTCCTGCTATTAGGTGCGAGACTGCCGCAAAAGGAGGTGCCAGACGCAATGCTGGTGGGGCAGGTGCTTTGGCTACAGGGGCGCAGGTTCCATCACAGATGGCGGCAGCAGGGGCCGTGGGGGACAGCAAGCGCATGAGCTTGCCTGGCGTAGCGAGGCAAGCAGCTGGGCAAGTGGCAATAGCAGCAGCAGCAGCTGCTGCAGCAGAGCCTGTGTCAAAGCGGGCAAGCTTGCATGGTGGAGCAGGTGGTTCAGGTGCTAGCCACCAGACTGCCGGTGCTGTGTCTGGGGCAGTGAAGCGGCCTCCTCCTGCCCCTGCTGCCTTGGGTCAACAGTCCGGCACCTTGCATGCAGCCAAACGTATGAAAATCTAGCATTGTGCATGTCAGCATGGAGCAGTAAACAATGCAACGAGAGAGGTGAGTTTGTGAAGGGAGCTAGGGAGCGGCAGGGGTTGATGCAGCGCAAACAGGGCCTGGCAGCCGGCCCAGAAGGGAAGCAGGGTGCTGAAGCGGGGCGATGAAGCAAAGCCAGTCTTAGGCAGTTGTGGCTCCTGCATCTGCTGCTGCTGCTGCTTAGTGGTGTGCGCCAGATTGAGGTCATAGAACTCGTAGCCCTGAGAGAGATCAAAGTGCAGGTTCAGGACTAGTCGGTGGCAGTGGCATGGACTCACACCATGACGGGCAGCACTGCTGATGGCACGTTGGTCGGCCATTGGTTGTGCATGTGTCAAGTAGCAATGCGCCACTGTGGATGCATCTGCATGTATTGGAATGGCATGAACAGGCATGGCTGTTTGTGGCCATGCACGCGAACGTTTCTAAACCCCATTCTGCATGCAGTGGTGATGAAGCAGGCATGGATCATGGGCAGTGTGGTAATCAGTAGCTGAAAGGAGTTGTGGCATGTGCCTGCCCATACATGGAATTCAGGAGGTATTTAGCCATCAGCAACCCCTTTAACACGACCTGCAGACTCTGTGATACTTGCATAGACCTGGCAACACCTCAAGACCTGACACAGATGAGACAGGCCTCTTGTCCCTCACTAGGGCCTCCACTAGGGCCTCTTGTCCCTCACTAGGGCCTCTTGTCCCTCACTAGGGCCTCTTGTCCCTCACTAGGGCCTCAAGTACCTACTAGCAGCCACTAGCAGCCACTAACTAGATCCGACTCAAACAGTGTTATTGGGCTGTGTGGAGTAAACCCAGTGCACATGGCACATGAGCCGCCTACCACCTACACTATTGCCTGACCCGAGGGCTATGATGTAGAGTTGGCATGACAAAACATGCACTAATTGTAAGCTGATGACAGCTCAACAAAGGGGGCACACATTACTGTGCCTCAGCAGGCTGCTGCTGCTGCTCCTGGGCCTTGGGTGGCTTGTCTCGCAGCCGCTTGTAGCCCAAGCCAGGGTACTCCTTGCCCTTGGCTGGCAGAGCTCCCTGGTCTGGCCAGTAGCACAGCTCCAGCGGCCGCCACCTGCTCTCCCCAATGCGCTGCATGTTCAATGCTGCATTGCAGTCCCTGTCCAGCCACCTGCCTGGCTGTGGTGCTGGCTTGGCTTTGGCAGCCTTGCCCTTGCCTCTGCCCTTGGTGGGCTCAGCTGCCGGCTTGCTGCGCTTGGCTGGCGGGGGAGTGCTGGGCCCTGGCTCTGAGGCTGCTGGCTGTGTGGCTGCCTGGCCGCTGCGTGGGGCCTGTGGGGGCTTGCGGGGGGCCACTACAGGGCACCACATCAGGCCCCACACTGGCTGGCCACGCTCCTGGCTCCAGGCTGGGCGCACCAGGCGGGGTTCCACCTGCCCTGCTGGGGGCTTCCAACCTGCAGGCCTGGTGGCACTGAGTGTGTTCAGCTCCACCTCACAGATGAGACAGTCAGCACCTGCTGCCTGCACTGCGGCTGGCTTTGCTGTGGTAAGCACCGACCATCGCTGAGCTGGTGGTTGCTGACCCTAACCCTTGATTGTCAGTTTGTTGTAAAACTAAGCTAAGAAAACTACAACTAGACTAATTAAACCAAAACAACAATAGACAGGGGACAAATCCCCACTGCTGCTGTCAGTGTTAGACGAACAATATGAGGCTGACAGCCTGTGTACTTATGACAGCATCAGGCGCCGCTGCTGAGGGTCACCAGGATTGCCCCCACCTATTCAATCATGTGGTTTAACGTTTAGTATGCCAACTTGCGGAACACGCGGATCTGGCTGCTAGCACTTTGCAGCCTTGACATACCGTAGTGATACGCCCTGTTGGTGATTTCACCAAATTCAAATTCTGATTTTCTAGTTCGGTAGTGGTTGGGCAAACCGCCTCGGGAAATGACGTCCTTATTCGCTCTGTATCAGCGCGAAGGGCAAAGGAGTTGCTCTGCCGCGCTCACAAGCCCGAAAGCCCCAGTCAGTCAGGCGCGCGGCCAAAAAGTGCGACCGCGATTAGGGCCGAAGCACAATGGTCATACCCATATTTGAGGCGTTGCGGGACATGCACACATCGCGATGACCATTCGTCTGGCCTGAGCTGATCCACAACAACAAGCTGCACCACGAGTTTGCGGGCACCGCCCCTTGAGGAGGCGCATCTCCTCCGGCGGCAGCTACGTGGGCTGTTTCCCTCTAGCTATGAGGGGTGCCACTGCCAGGGCATTTGCCTCCCCCAGCAGGCCCTCCTGGGCTGTTACGGCGCGCAAAGGCCGGCCACGGGCACGTGCGTGTGAAAGAGATTATTTTCAAATTTTCTCCTTTTTCTCGGGCCGAGAAAAAGGACAAAATTTGAAAGTTGTCGCTGCCGAGTGAGGCCCCTAAACTTCGACCATTTGCAGCGCTGTACCACTCCCCGGGCTGATGCTATAGCACAACAGAATCCTACGGGGTCAGACCAGTTACAGCTGCAGCCAGTCGTGCGGGCAGCCAAAAAGCGTAGCGGGAGAAAAAATTGAATTCTTTTCTCGCACGTTCGCGGATAGGCCCTGTATCACCATTTGTTTGAGATGCGGCTGTCACCAAATTTGTAGCAGCACCCTCAAGTTCACCACAACTTTATGGTATATGGCGCCAAAGCTGAATCAGAGCTTGCTGACCTCGATCCTTCAGCCCATAGATGCTGCGAATTGAGAGGCAGCTGTCGCACGCGATGTGACAGCTTTCGCAGCCGCCCGCGAGGCAGCTGCGGCTAGAGCGATAGCAGAGGCGGGTTTGTCGCAGAGGGGGCGCAAACGATCAACGCGCAATAGGCCCCAGGTCCGGAGGGAGAGGAGGAGGGAGAGGGGTGGGGGACGGTGGACATGTGGAGGCTGGCATGCAGGCCGCCCTGCACCTAGAAAGGGTCCAGGCTGAGGAGGGCGAGAGGTGCACGGGGCGTGGGGGGGGCAGGGGCAGGAGCAGGGGAGGGGGCCGTGGCAGAGGCAGGGGCAGGGGCAGGGGCAGGCAACCTCTTTCTGATAGTGATGAGGACAACATCGTCACAGAAGCTTTGAGGGTTGCCGCCACGGTGGAGGCTGATGGAAGCGATAGTGCCAGCAGCTCAGCCAGCAGCAGCTCTGATAGCGGTGAGGGCGAGAGTGATAGTGAGGATGATGAGGCTGTGATGGAAGCAACTTAAGTGCTCGAAGGCGGCTGCCCCACTAGTGAACAAATACATATGTGGACAATGTGCTGTTGCTAGGTGTTGCACCTGGCAGAATAGGGAGTCACCAAACATGTATCACTTCAATGTTTGAGCCAGGCGCTGTCACTAAATATGTGCCAATAGGGCCTTTGGGACCGTTTTTCCGGGTTTCACCAAATCAGCATATCACCAACAGGGCGTATCACTACGGTACTCATCCAAGTTATGGAAAATTATTTCATCCTGTATATTGCATACACCTCAGATATACATATATAAGCATATATTTATAGGGAACGATCCTCGCCTACACCCACTAATATCCTTGAACTCATTGGCAACCAGCCTGCTGCCAGAGCCCCCACAAGCTATGGTCGGCTCAACGCAGACTGGGCCTGGCAGCTGGCCGAGAAGGATAGCTCTTATAACTCAAAACCAGAGTTGCACGGCAGCCGTCACCCTGTAGCCACTGCCTCCTCCCCGCCACCCTGAGCCTCATCCCCTGAGCCTGGACTCAATGGCCGCCAGCCGCTGCCCCTGCTGCCCCATCATGGCCTGCAGGCTGTCCAGCCGGCTGTCCACATGGGCCTGCAAACCCTGCAGCAGCAGCCGCACCTGCTCCACCACACTGCCCTCAGTCACACCGGCGCTTGAAGGAGAGCCCAACACCGCCTGGCCTGTCTGCCCAGGCAGTGGCTCAGCCCCCTCCCCCTCCCCGCCCTGCTGCTGCTGACAGCTGTGCCTACACCTCGGTTCTGCCCTGACCTGCTCTGCCCTGTCGTCACCCTGCGGATGCAGCAGCTGGCCAGCTGTGTGCCCCGGCCCTGACAGCCCTCCTGCACTGTACACCACCGCTACCGCCAGCTGCAACTGACCGAGCTGCCGGCACTCGTGGCCCTGCCGCGTCAAGCTGGTGATGGGGTAGGCAGGGGGCAGCAGGGGGGCGCCTACCCATTGCCCCGCCACCCCTGCCTCGCTGCTCCCAATCTTTTGTGGGTAGATCGCCACCCCTGCCTGCTGCAAAGCCAGCTGCACCGCATCATGCGTCTGCCCTGCACCCTGCCTTTGCCCGTGCCCTGCACCCTCCGCTCCTCTCTGCCCCTTCTCAGCCCCTTGTATCGTATGCAGCCGCACTTGCTGCTGGGCTGCATGCCAGGTTAGCGCCACGGCCTTCACCCAGGTGGTGCTGGGTTCGAATCCCGGTCCCGTGCTGATTGCCACCTCGCTCAGCCACACCAAACCTTGGTCAGCGCTAGCTGACACCAGCTGCAGCGAGCCAGGTGCACGAGAGCTGCCCACCACCAGCAGCCAGGTAGCCATGCCAGTAGGTGGCACAGCCACAGTGCCACAGGGGCAGGCGGCCAGCAGATCTGGGCTCAGGTAGGGAAGCGATAGTGCAAACAGGGGTCTTCTACTGCCCTGCCCTGCCACCTCCTTCACCCCACCCTCACCGTCTGCTGTCCAGGGCCCAGCTGGCTGCAGGTGCTGCTTGAGGTCTGCCTTAGGAGGGTTGCGGGGAGGGGGGTAGCAGGAGAAGGCGAGGGGCGCCCCGCCCTGCCACTGGCTGCGCCTGGGCCAGACCATCATCAGCTGGGCCCCAGGGCTGTCAACCAGACCCTGACACCCTGGCACGTCAGGCTGGCCCCTCCCCCTTGCGCTAGGTGGCGGCTGCTCATGCACAGGCACATGCTGCCTTAAGCAAGCTGGCCGCCTGTACTCCTGGTGTTTGAAACTGCAGCCATGGCTTCGGCCTGCACTGCCCTCAGTGATGGGGGTGGGCCTCTTGGCCCCTGCCCCACTCCGGACACCCTGGCCCTGCATCATGCCCTCCAGCGTAACCTCAAGGTCGGGGCAGTCAGACAGCAGCAGGCCCCCCAGCAGGCTGCCCAGGCCCCCTCCCCCCAAGGCTTGGTGCAGACCACGCAGGTCCATCACAGCCAGGCCAGGGGAGGGGGGGCCGCAGACCTCTGACGCAGGCAGGAGGGGGCGGCCTGGGGGCTGGCTTGCAGCAGGCTGCTCTGCAGCAGGGGGCCTGTGATGCTCGCTGCCGCTCCCGGGCTGTGCAGCCACACCTGCAGCCCTGCAGCCCGCTGAGCTTTCTACTGTTGGCCTGGGTGCAAATGCATCTGGAGCCCCTCCTGCAGCTGAACACACTCCCTCTGCCGCCCCTCCTGCTGCTGCTCCAGCTGCTACCCCTCCTGCTGCTGCTGCTCCTGCTGCTGCTGCTGCTGCCGCTCCTACTACCCTCCCCCCAGACACCCTCCCCAATGCCGCTGTCGGCCCCTTTAGGCCTCCCTCAGCCGCCCCTGCTGCTGCCGGCGGTACCGTTCGAGCACTGGGAAGTGAGGGGGGCAGAACCCCAGGGTCGCCCCCCCGGCCACCCACCGCATGGAGGAGCAGCGACCCCTCCACAGCCACCAGGAGACTCCCCCTCGGCCCCTGGGTCAGGCCAGCCACCGGGCCCCCCCCTCCCCCCAGCAGCAGGCGGCGGCTCTGGAGCAGGCGCCAGCAAGTAGGTCCATGCAAGGGCTGGGTGCAGCTGGAGGGGGGCACAGGGGGTGGGGGGCTGCTGGCACAAGGCAGGGGGGCACCTGGCGAGGGTGTGCGAGGGGCAGGGGCAGGGGGCAGGGTGATGTCTACTAGGCAGGCCTCAGCTTGAGCCGTGCAGGTGCCGGGCCAGGCTGCCTCCCAATCCAGCACCAGCAGGTCAGGCCCAGACCCCACTACCAGGCACACCTGCTGCTGCTGGCTGCCGCCGCTGCTGCTCCCGCTGCTGCTGCTGCTGCTGCTGCTGCTGCTGCTGCTGTGCTTGCAACTAGTAGCCAGGTTATCAGGTCCTTGTGCCCAGGCCAGGTGCAAGAAGGTTGAGGGCAGGGCATGAGGGGAGGGCAGGCTGGTGGCGCCCACCATGTGGCATGCACCCCGCACTGTCACGCCGCTGCTGGCCTGCTGCTGCTCTGGATCAGGCCACTGTTGCCACTGACTGTGAGCAGGCGGCGGTTGGGGAGGTTGGCGGCTGGTCTGGGTCAGGCCCCACCCCTTGGTGTCTACCTCCACCAGCAAGACTCTCTCCTACAGCCTCGCAGCAGCAATAGCAGCAATGGCAGCAGCAGCACCAGCCGCAGCCGCAGCAGCGGCAATAACAGCAGCAGGCCCGCAGCACCAAGACATGCAGCAGCAGCAGCAGCAGCAGCAGCAGCAGGAGCAGCAGCAGGAGCATCCAGCAGCCACTCAATGCTTTAGAATGTTCAAATCTGCTTGGCAAATGGCTTGGCAGCGGCATGGCAGCGGTAGCAGCAACGACAGCAGCGGCAGCAGCGGTAGCTGCTTCCATCAAGCCCCCAGCTTTCCCTCTCACTGCATCTCATGGACAGCTGCTCACCTGTGTGGCCACTGCCAGCAGGGCCCTGACCTCCGGGTGCCAGGCCAGGCAGCATGCCTTGGAGTTGCCAATGGGCAGCTCGATTTTGCCTAGTGCCTCAACTTGGCTGGCTGCCATGGCAAACACTGTCACAGCAGCCTCTGTGAGCGTCGCCACGAGCAAGGGACACGGTTGCGGGTGCCCTGGTCCTTCTTGGATGACAAAGGATTGGACAAGACCGGGGAGGGGGACAGTATTGCCGCAGCTGAGCAGTAAGCGCCCGTCATGATACACTGCTGCTTGGGTCGCGCTTTGGGTCATGAGTGGGCTCTTGCTCCCTGCCGCACCGGGCGCGCCGTTCAGAAGCTGCACAGTGGCGGGCGCCAACACGCGCATCGTGTTGTCTAGTTGTGACCCAGCTACAGACTCCCGGAAGAGGGAGTTTGGGGAATACGTGCAGAGCCGCACAGTTGGTTTGTAGGTTGCGGTCGCGCCGCAGCAAGACTTACCTGAACCTGCGACTAGAGCCGCGTGCCTGTCCAAAGCATAAATCTGCTGTTGCGTCTGCAATGCTGGACATCAACCTCTTCCGCGTCGGTGTGCAAACCGTCAGCCATCGTTGTTGCATATCAATGTGTGCGATGGCAGCTTATTACGTATAGAGCTTGTGCGGGTGCAGAGAAAGGTGGAGATCCCGAACTGGTGCGCGAGTCCCAACGGCGACGCTATGCAGATGTAAGCCTGGTAGACCAGATCATCGAGCACGACAACCAATGGCGATCAGGTAGGGCGGTCAGTCGCAGCCCATGCCGCTACCCACTTGCACAGCTTTGACCCCCCGTTCCCTGTGGCCCCTCACAGTCCGCTTCCAGCTAGATGGCTTGCTCAAGGAGTTCAACGCACTGAACAAAGAGATTGGATCCATACGAAAGGTGTCGCCAGTACACAGGCCTTGCCTGCAGCATACTATATAATCCATGAGCTACGTAGAGCTGCTCGCAATCACGCAGCCATGCAAGAATGTCAACTAGGCTGACAGCTGTACTGGCGCACACTAACACGGCGTGCAGCTCAGCATGCATCGTGGCATGCCCTGTGTTTTGTCCATGCACCTGCTAAACGTCCGCACCAGCAGTGGCTGGGTAGTGCATGCAACATGCAAGCCACAAACCAGCAGCGTAGTTGCTGCCATAACTCCTTGTTGTTGCAGGCGGGCGGCAGCACAGACGAGCTGCAGGAAAAGTCCAAAGACTTGAAGAAGAGCATCCAAGAGGTGGAGGAAAAGGAGAAGGAGGTGATCACGGCGCGGGACAGCAAGCTGGTGCTGGTTGGGAACCTGGTGCATGACACCGTGCCCATCAGCGATGACGAGGTGTGGCTCAGACCGTGTCGCATCACCACCAGCACCACTGCAGGGCAATGACCGCAACATCATGGCTGCAGCACGGCAGCACCAAGGGGTCTCCTAGTCACTGGCTGCTTCAGAACAACCATCAGGAGACAAGCCGTGCCGCCCGTCTCCAGCACATGCCTAGGATAGAATCCTTCTCGCATGGAGTATGTCGCATGTGGGATGGTGCCAGTGTTAGGGGGCTGCAGGGCCGGCGTATGTGTCGGGTGGAGGGCGCTTCAGTGACAGCCTGCTTGGCGGTAAAGCACACCTCTGGTGGTGTGTAGTGTCAGCTGTCAAGCATGGCTTCCAAGAGGGGGTCAGACAGGTTCGTAGGGTGTGGGGATGAAGATGGTGTCATAGGCTCTTAGAGCGTTTTAAGGGGACTGATTTCAGGGCCAAGCTGCACTGCGTCCACACACACACCAACCACAGCGACCAACATGGTGCTGGTCTCCTCCCAGCTTGAAGCTGCCGGGTGCAGTCTGTTGCTGGTTTTGACTTTGCTTCCTGCTGCTTGCTTGGCAGGCCAACAATGTGATTGTGAAGGAGTTTGGAGAGCCGCGGCAGGCCGAGGGCAAGCTGTGGAACCACGTGGACCTGGTGCTGGTGAGCAGCAGCAGCAGCAGCAGCAGGAGGCGGGAAGGGTTCAGGTGCAGCAGGCGATTGACCGCTCAACAGCCTCACATAAGCAGTATGCTGCAGAAGGGGGTTTTGGGCCGGCTAACTTGCCAGGAGACTAGTGGTGGTGGTGGTGGTGGTGGTGGTGGTGGTGGTGGTGGTGAAGATGATGGCTGGCAGCGGGCCTGTGTGTCTGTCAGCTTGGCCAGTGGCATGAACCTGGCAAACTCCTTCCTTCCCTACCTTGTCGGCTTGAGGGCCAACCACAGCATGCTTGCCTGCCATGCAAGCGCAGATGCTTGACATTGTGGACATGGAGGCAGGGGCAGAGGTGGCAGGGGGCCGGGGCTACTACCTGAAGCGTGAGGGAGTGCTGCTCAACCAGGTGAGGCGTTGCCTGGGTGGCAGGCAGGGAAGAGGAAGGTGGGCGGGCAGGAGGGCTCTGAGTCCGGCAGGGAGGCAGCTGCTATGCAACTGCCCCATGGGCCTGGTAGCCATTGCTTGCCCCATAGCACCCGATGACCAGTGTGTTGCTGGAATGCACCTACGCTTGATAGGTGACCGTCTAGCCTCGATTCACTGCCTGCCGCCAAAGGCAACCTTCGGCTCTCTTCTCTAAACAGTGTTGCTGCTCCCATGAACCCTCATGCCCGCCTGCCTGCCCGCCCGACCGCCTGCCTGATTGTCTGCCTGCCCTCATGCTGTCCCAGCCTCCCCTGCTGCCTGCCCTGCCCTGCCCCGCCCCCGCAGGCACTCATCACCTATGCGCTACAATTTGGCTACAGTCGCGGCTTCTCCCCAGTTCACACCCCCTTCTTCATGCGCCAGGAGATCATGGCAGAGTGCGCCCAGCTGAGCCAGTTTGATGAGGAGCTGTACAAGGTCACAGGTGAGCAGCAGGCCGCAGCTCCTAGAGGCGGCGCCTCACCCTGGCCTTGATCTGCTGTGTGAGACACTGCCCAGCCCTGGACTGCCGGGCTCCAGCCGGGCGTGCATGACCATCACCCAGCCCAGCCCAGCCCAGCCCAGCCCAGCCCAGCCCAGCCCAGCCCAGCCCAGCCCAGCCCAGCCCAGCCCAGCCCAGCCCAGCCCAGCCCAGCCCAGCCCAGCCCAGCCCAGCCCAGCCCAGCCCAGCCCAGCCCAGCCCAGCCCAGCCCAGCCCAGCCCAGCCCAGCCCAGCCCAGCCCAGCCCAGCCCAGCCCAGCCCAGCCCAGCCCAGCCCAGCCCAGCCCAGCCCAGCCCAGCCCAGCCCAGCCCAGCCCAGCCCTGCCCTGCCCTGCCCTGCCCTGCCCTGCCCTGCCCTGCCTTGCATGTTGTGTGCAAGCGCTGGTCTGGCCTCCACCCTGGCTGTGCTTGCAGGCGAGGGTGACGACAAGTACCTGATCGCCACCAGCGAACAGACACTGTGCGCCATGCATCGCAAGGGCTGGTTTGAGAAGCAAGACCTGCCAGTCAAGTGAGTGGGTGGCTGCATCAAGCGCAGGAGGCCAAGGGACCTGACTGGCCAGCCTGCCCCTCCTAGTGCCCAGGCTAATGCCCACTGGCCTGGGCTGGCCTCCCCCTACCTTGAGTGCTGCCTTCAGACCTTAAAGTCAGTGGAGAGACCCATGCACTGCTGCTGCTGCTGAACCCCCAGCCCCTCCCAGCTGGAGACATACACCCAACACAGGTTCAGTCTGTCGTTGCACTCATCCCCAGCTTTGACAAACCCTGCCTCTCTGCTATCTCTTACCTCCTTCTCATCACCTTCCCCTCCCCCACCACCTGCTCCCCTGCCCCTGCCCCTGCCCCTGCCCCTGCCCCTGCCCCTGCCCCTGCCCCTGCCCCTGCCCCTGCCCCTGCCCCTGCCCCTGCCCCTGCCCCTGCCCCTGCCCCTGCCCCTGCCCCTGCTCCTGCCCCTTACTCCTGCTGCCCGGCGGCCCCCTCAGGTATGTGGGCTACTCCACCTGCTTCCGCAAGGAGGCCGGCAGCCACGGCCGCGACCAGATGGGCATCTTCCGCATTCACCAGTTTGAAAAGGTGGAGCAGTTTTGCATCACCAGCCCGGAGGGCAACGCCAGCTGGGATGCCATGGAGGAGATGCTGGGCAATGCTGAGGCGTTTTACCAGGTCAGCACTGTCGCCCAGCGGGCCACCTGCTCATCACTGGCATTGACCCTGGTGCAACCAGCTGGGCACTGCCCCAGGGAAGCAGGCTGCAGGGGAGGTCTCACAAAGAGCCCTGCCCTTGGCCCTGGCCCTGGCCCTGGCCCTGGCCCTGGCCCTGGCCCTGGCCCTGTCATGCGCTACCCTGCCATGACGTGACACATACAGCCAGTTGGCTGGACCCTCCGCTGCTGCTGCTGCTGCTGCTGCTGGGCTGCAGTCCCTGAACATCCCGTACCATGTGGTAAACATTGTGAGCAAGGAGCTGAACAACGCAGCGTCGAAGAAGTATGACCTGGAGGCCTGGTTCCCCGCCAGCAAGGCCTTCAGGGAGCTGGTGTCATGCAGCAACTGCCTCGACTACCAGGTGGACGCCTGCCTGCCCATCGCCCTACCTCCTTTCACCCCCCACAACATTGACATCACCACTGACGCTTGCACTCCTGCTGCCGCTGCCACCACCCCTGCCTGGCCCTGCTGCTGCCCTGTTTCTGCCCCAGCTGCTACTGCCCCTGCTGCTGCTGCTGCCACTGCTGTCACTGACACTGCCATCAGCTGTCACTCCAGCCATTGCCACTGCGCCAGCACCATTGCTGCTGGCGTAGCTCCACGCTGCTGACTCAGGTCCATCCAGCCCTGTGTGCCCACCTGTGCCTGCTTGCTGCCCTCAGTCACGGCGGCTGGACATCCGTGTGCGCACCCCCAAGAACCAGGGCCCCGCTGAGGCCTCCACCAAGGCCTTCGTGCACATGCTGAACAGCACCCTCACCGCCACGGAGCGCACCATGTGCTGCTTGCTGGAGAACTACCAGACGCCTGAGGGGGTCACTGTCCCCGAAGCCCTGCGGCCGTTCATGATGGGCATTGACTTCATTCCCTTCCGCAAGGTAAGCAGCCGGAAAGCAGTGGGGGGTAGAGGGGCTGGGGTGGTGGCTGTCAGGGTGCTTACAGGAGGGGCAGCCGGGCACAGAATGTGGCAGCAGCAGTGGCAGCTGTGGCAGCTGTGGCAGCAGTGCTTCGTGCCCGTGTATGCTGGTGTGCTGATTGACTTGATGGGGTCAGGCTGACGCATAGGCCATTGGGCCCCTGCGCATCATGCCAAAATACGCCACGGATCCCATGAAGGGTGTGGGTTCCTGATGCACTATCAAGACTTGAAGGCTGCTGGGCTGTAGACAAGACACACCTAGGGGCAGCGGCAGCCGAGAGCAAAGCACTGACAGTCTCAGTAGCAGCAGGTACTCAGTCAAGTGATTAACTCAATCTGACGTTGTATTGATAGGTACCTGCTGCCACGTGATTTGAGCACAGTAAGCTGGGGCCCGTATGGTGGCTGGGGTGCCTGGTGGTTGGGTGGGTGGCTGACTCTTCACTGTAGCAGTTGCAGTGGCAGGGAAGGCGGTAGGTCACTGGCAGCAGCAGAGGCAGCAGCAGGGGCTGTGAGGTGCTGGGGGGCAGCTTGTGAGTGAGGCTAAGCTGAGGAGGTCTTGCCCTCACCAGCTGAGACTGGCTGTTGTGCCATGCCTCTTTGTAACTCTGCAGACGTACGATGCGAAGGGCAAGTTGATAGACAAGCCCAAGCCAGCCACCAAGGAGGACAAGTAGGGCCCTGGGTAGCTCTTCACAGCGCAAGGGAGCTCATGACTGTCGGGCCCTGCCAGTGCATGGTGGTCTTCATGTCTGCTGGCGAGAGCGTCTAGGTTGGCGGCAGCTGGAAACACCTACTGCGTCATGTCAACGACATATGGTTACTTGGGCTCGGGAATGTAGGGCGTGTAGGACGCAGAGTATGGGGCGCCGTGCAGCTTGGCTTATGGTCGGGTTATGAAAGTTGGGCTGTAGCAGTTAGGCCGGCTTAACTGACGTGAAGCATACCTCTGGTGACTCATACGCCGCCAAAAGCTGCTAAACACGAGCTGAAGAGAACCCACTGAGTTTATGGCATGCATCACTTGTCCTCCATCCATGCATGCTTGCATGGCATTAGGTCATAGGCTTTAGCTCTGTTGACTTCGCACGAACCGTAGCTTACAAGGTAGTTAATGCACACGTGGAGGCCTCAACTTAACTCAACTCGCTTTCATCACAGGTAATTGTTCCTGTAACGTTGCGAGCGCGGACGGTGGCGAGCGCTGGTTGCGGTGAGCAACAAGCTGCTACAGCTGCACGCAGGGTTCCCACCACCGTCGCCAGTCCGGCATATGCCACGAGAGAGCGCACGAGCATTATCACACGCTTTGTGGCAAACCGTGAGTTGGGCTCTCCCAGTATCAATACTGAGCAGCAGCAGCAGCAGCAGCAGCAGCAGGACGGAGGATGAGGGTCGGGTGGAGGGTGGAGTGTGATGAGCAGCAGTCCACCAGTCTGCTGTAGATTGCTGCTGGCACCTTGCGTAACCCCCCCTGGCCAGATGTGACACGCAGAGTCATTGTACGAGGTGCTGGGCATAGACCAGGCTGCTACTGAGCAAGACATCAAGCGCTCATACAGGAGGAAAGCGCTGAAGCTGCACCCAGACGTCAACAAAGCTGCAGATGCCCAGCAGCAGTTTATGGAGGCCAAGATGGCATTTGAGACTTTGTCTGACAACAGGAAACGCGCTGAGTATGACAGACGGTTGCGCATGGTGGGTGCAGCCGCATGGATTCCATGCCAGAAAGGTGGAGACAAGCTCGAGGGTGGCCTGCTTATGTGAGTCGGCTGATGTGCACGCTCAACAGGGCAAGGGCGGAGCTTCAGACTGGCGCTCAGATGGCTATGGTGGCAGCGGTGGCAGGACCGGAGGAAGCAGGGCACAGAAGCCCGAGTCATCCTACAGCCTTGTGAGTGGCCAAGCTGCACCCATTTCCATAGCTTTGCTACTTCAATGACGCCAACTCATATGGCAGCACGCAGGCATCATCGCAGCAAATGACCACGTCAATCTGATGCATGCACCTAGTTTGGTGCACAGCCTGATGATGGGATGGTGCTGCGGCTGGTCACAGGAGGATTTGCTACGGGACCTGAACAATGAGCTGTCTGCGTGGGACAAGGCACGCAGGGCTCGCAAGGCTGCCCGAGCCAGCAGTAGCAGCAACAGCAACAAGTCACAGAAGGGGCTGCTGGAGGAGTTGACTGAGGTTGGCGAGGTGGGCCAACGACAGTGCAACGACTATGCTCAGGCTGTGGAAAGATGGTTCAGGCAGGGGTGCAGGACACTGACTGGCTTGCATGTCAATTCAATAAGCGTGCTGCATGAGCAACGGTGCAGTGGCAGGGATGGAATGCTGTTGCTGGTGGCTGCTATGTATCCTGTGTGTGCTCCTCGTCAAGTGCCATGCAGGGCTGGGCAGCCAGCAGGATATGGCTATGTGGCACTGACCTATGGTTGTGGTGTGGACGTTGTTGCTGCTGCAGAAGTTTGTGGACTTTCTGGAAGATGCGTTTGGGACATTGGGCGCAGCAACCCAGGATACAGCAGGCACGGGCGACAACAGCAAGAGCTCCAAACCCCGCAGCTCTGTTGAGGAGTTTGACCACCTGTATGCTAGCTATGGCGAGCGCTTGAACCAAGAGGCTGCAGCAAGCAGGCAGCAACAGCAGCAGCGACCACCGCCTGCCACCAGCACAGCAAAGTCAGAAGAAGACATTGATGCAATGCTTGCAGATCTGAAACGCAAGGTTAGGCGCTAGGCCAGTACTGTTTATGATGTGATTAGTCAAGCTGCGTTGACACACACATCAGCTATGCTATTCAATATTGCTAGTAACTGTGGGACGATCAGATGGATAGAGGCAATACATGCGAGAGAGCAGAGGATACGGGATTGATGCAGTGTCAGCACAAGCTGCTGGGTGAATGCAAGTTTGTTTAGTGCATTCACAACGTGGGTCAGGGCCACACAAGAGTAGACACACTCAATGGCTGGAAGATACGATGCATCCTTACATTGCAGGGCAAGACTGGGCTGATGAACCAAGTTTGCTTGCAACGTTTCTTTGTAAGGGAGCTGCCTGGCCCACAATTGCACATGCACCTGAAACGATACTGCATGGATACAGCTGTTTGTTCGGTTGGTCCTCATCCGTAGTTGAAGCGGAACATGTCTGCGTGTGCCACAAATGACGCAAGCAAAACTCAGTGCTGCTAGTTATGCAATAAACCAGCCAGCCAACATATGCGAAGCAGTGGGATGAATTTTGTGCATTGCATGGTTTCAGCAGTGCAACATGTTGTATATGCCTTGCCTGTATGTCGCTGCTTGCGGCCCACACACTTACCATTGGTCACAACAAAGCTGGTGTTGAATGGCATCAGGTGGAACACTTGACTAAACTTCATGGCATTGCTCTCTCCCTCCACCTGTGCCACACACACGCACCTCCTTTTAATGCCACAACTTTACTAATGGCTGAAACATGCTGCTGACAGCTCATCACATCCTGCTACCTGCTGCTGCTTCTGTCTCTGACCTGCATGTTACCAGTGACGAACACCATGATGCCTCCCGATATCGAAGGCTGGAAATCCTTGGACACAATGTTGACCTTGCAAGTGCCGAACGGCAATGCCTGCAGCTTCGCCACTATAGCCTGTGCGCCCTGCAGCTTCTGGCCTTCAAAAGTGAGCATGGACTGGTCCTGGTAGAGAGTACCCAGTGCGGCCCGGTTGCTCTCCCACAGCTGGTAATAGTATGTCAGGAAAGCCTGCGAGGAGCATCGAGAACGATCTTTTCCAAGAGATCAGCATCGTTGCCATAGCCCAAGTACTTGAACTGCCGTGCACGCACCGAACCGACAGCATCTGCATCTGCCATTTTCCTTTGTCCCCGCCTCACGGCCGCTTCAAAGGCACCACCGCTATGGGGCCCACGTGTATTAGTCGTATCAGAACAGGGGCCAGTCCTTCAGAGCATTTATTGAGTGTGACGTTCACGGTTATGAAGGTCTACTCCTGCCTGGCCCGCAGTGGGTACTGCCCAAGCAATTACTTGCAATGGAGGCAGACGAGGGATGGGGTTTACTTCCGCCATATCCGCCAGCCGGCGCCGGCTCGCTGCGGTCTTCGCGCATCGAACAGCTGATGTCTCGTCCCGTCATTCTGGCAGGCGAGACATGCAGCCCAGGACTCAGGTGTGCAGCCAACATGGACTGCCCCTGAATGTGCACAAATGAATGTGCACAAATGAAGTCTTCTCTCGTGTAATCATTGTCACATTAGCTCTTTAGCAGTCTGACCAGCTGTGCGCCCAGCATTGGACCGTGTGCGTGCATTGCATGTGCAGGCTTGCCAAAGCACAGTGGTAGTGCTGCCAGTCCCGTAGCTGGCGCCAAGCACGGCAAAGCAGACAAGCCTACCAAATCAGCAAATGTGGCAGATGGTGTTGCCAGTGAGGGCCCTGCCAGTCGTTCCCAGCGTGGGACCGCCCCATTAGACGGCCAGGTTAAAGGCACACCAGCCCATGTCATTACAAATGGCGGCAGTAGTAAGCGCAGCAAGAACAAATTTAAGTCAGACGCTTTGCAGTCAGCAGTGCAACGAGAGCACACAATGTCTAGGCATGAAACACTACCAGCAGCATCTTCCTCGCCATGCCACAGCCCTACCTTTCCACCTGGGCAGCCTACTGCCTCTGTAGGCAAGACGCCGATAGCTGCCCCAGCTGCTCAAGCAGTGCTCACAGCCGTGTCAGGGAAGAAGCGCAGGCCATCAGGCGATGGGCATCAACCGGCAGCGGCAATCAGCGGCACAGCAGGGGCAGCAGGCGCAGTAGGGGCAGCAGGGGCAGCAGGGGCAGCAGGGGCAGTAGGAGCAGCAGGAGGGAGGTTGCAGCAGGCTGTGGAAACACTGGATCAGCAGGCATGTGGGGCAGGTCAGGGGTCACGGATGGGCAAGAAGGCAAAACGGAGGAAAGCACAGCAAGTGCCGCCTGCACTCAGTGCTGGGGGTGCACCAGGGGTCAGCCAGACAGTGCAGCACACACAGCGTGCCCCCAACACAGGGGCTGCAAGTCAGAAGCGCGGCAAGGCGGCAGCAGGCGCCAGTCAAGGGGGTGGGTCAGTAGCTGATGGGGTGGAGTCTGGCGTGGGAGCAGTGGATGGGGTCGTGGCGGGGACTGGAACAGGGGCAGGGGCAGGCAGTGGGTTGCTGGACAAGATGAGAGCCCGGCTGGCTGGTGGCCGGTTCCGCTCCTTGAATGAAGCGCTGTATACATGTGACGGTCAGCAGGCGCTGGAGATGATGCAGGTGAGTGCGGCAAGGGAGAGGAGGCGGGAAGGGAGAGAGGGTGGTGAGAGGGGAGGTGGGGGGAGGGCAGTTTGAGAAGGGTGTCAGCGGGCTGGTGAGGGGTGGGACAGGGAGCACTGACAGCTGTGTGCTAGCCCACTGCAAGTAAGGCAAAAGAGGAGTTGAGTGTGGCGGGAGCAGGAGGCTGGAGACTGGACCCTCCCTCACATCCATCGAACCCCAATGAGGCTGGAGGCAGGGAGGAATTGGCCTAGGTCCTAGAACCAGCTGTGTGCACCCTCCCCCACACTCCCCACACACGCCAACCCACCCCAGGTGTGCTGCCCCAGCTCCTGTAGGCAGGGCAGGGAATGGTGCAGGAGTGTTGGCTGGGCCAGTGATGCAAAATGGCTTGGCTAGTTGTGATAGGCGCTTGCAACCCCATCCTTGCTAGACTCACACATACTCCCACTGGCAAGTTGTGAGGCCTCCGGAGGCTGCTCTGCCAGGTGTGGGTCACCACTGTAGTCCCGACATTGCCTGAGTAGGCACTCTGGTGGTGCTCCCTGCCTGCAGGCCGACCCCTCTCTGTTCTCCCAGTACCACCAGGGCTTTGCGTCCCAGACCGCAGGCTGGCCGCAACAGCCGCTGGCCCTGGCGGCGCGGTGGCTGGCGGCGCGCCCTGAGGGCCTGGTGGTGGCTGACTTTGGGTGCGGGGAGGGCCAGCTGGCCACGCGTGTGAAGCAGGTGACAGGCAGGGCAGGCGGTGCAAGAGGAAAGGAGCAAGGAAGGCGAGGGCTAGGACATGAAGAGAGGGGGAGCCTGTACACAAAATGCCTGCTACAAAGGAGGGTTGTGGCAGCGCACATTATAGGGCTAGCCGGGTTAGTCTTGGATGGCAGGGGCAGGGGCTGTGGCAGAGGGCAGGTCCCACTGGGCTGTGCTGGGGCCTGCACTGCCCTTGCAGCGCGTGCACTCCTTTGACCTGGTGTCAGCTGCGCCCCATGTGGTGGCCTGCAACATGGCCGCGGTGCCACTGCCTGACGCCAGCGTGGACGTGGCCGTCTTCTCCCTGGCCCTCATGGGTACGGACTATGCGCAGTTCTTGATGGAGGCCTCCCGCGTGCTGCGCCACAAAGGCTGGTTGTGGATTGCTGAGGTGGGCTGGGTGGTGAGGCGGAAGGGGCGCTGTCGCGGTACCGCAGGCTTGGGTGGAAAGGGGAGATGATGAGGCTGGAGGGGAGGGTGTGGGCAAGGATGATAATGGTAACGATGGTGCTGGTAGTGAGGATGAGGGGGAGGGTTAGGTGCACGTGCCATAGCATTGGCCGCTGGGTCGAGCTGGATGTACCTGATGGAGCTGAAGCCATATGCCCTCAATTACCAGACCAATGCCATGCAGAAACCAGCCTCAGCAGCTGCCCCACTGTACACCCTGCTCGTTGTCAAGCTGTCGGGTGTGCTTACTGGTCCGCAGGTACGCAGCCGCTTCGCCGCAGACGAGCAGCACGGCGCCGACGAGGAGGCAGCCCCGTCCCGCCCTGCCCCGGCTGGCAAGCAGCGGAAGGACGGAGGATCGCAAGTTCCGCAGGCGGAGGACCTCAAACCGTTCCTGCGCTGTCTGGCTCGCTTGGGGTATGCGTTGCAGAGCTTGGACACCTCCAATACCATGTTCTTTGTCGCGGTGCTGCGCAAGCTGCACACTGCGGCTCCGGGCGCGGAGTCGATGGCGTGGCCCGCACTAAAAGCCTGCGTGTATAAGAAAAGATGAGCCGCGCTTGTGAGGTGCGCATGTAAGATCGCACGTCGGCTGACCTCACCGGCACCCTAGGCCTCCGGGCTTCATGATACATACCCAGTCGATGGTGGTCGCGCCCTTCGTGAGAGGTGTTTGGACAGGGTGCATCGCGAGCGACCAACGGACTTTGCAGGAGGCAGATCGTGAGTGAGAGGGGTCGCTGCTGACTAGGTGTAGTGCGCGCTATCCGCCAACCGTGAGATGGACAGAGTGGTTTATGAAGTTCCGGAACTCTAGGGTTTCTAAAACCCCAGTCGCGTTTTGTGATGTGATGCCCACGTGGTTGGGGACGTATCGCGGCAAGAAAAAGTAAGAGCGGCGCCACAGGACATGCTGCGTCAAGCACAGGTGGAGTACGACAGAAGTGCGAGCCAGACTGTCGTTGTGGCCCAGTGCTGTGCGTATGGTGCATGATGTACAGGTACTGAAGCCAGTGCTAGTGTCAGTGCTGAGCACCAAGAGGGGTAGGAGGAGGAGTGCATGCATTGCAGTCCCTGTCTACCCACCTGCCTGTGTTGCTGGCACGGCCTCTCCGCTTGGATGGTGTCGCTGAATCCCTGAGATGCCGCCAAAAAGGAAACGCAAACGCCCTGTCTCCCCCACACAGAGTGTAGCCGGTAAGCCACTAAGCTCGACGAAAGGCTAGGCCCCCCTCACGACGATACACAGTGTGTACCACACGACATTGAGACTCCGTGCGCGTGTGCTGTGCCGTCCCATGTAATGCAGGTGCTAGTGGCAGTGGGCAGCAAGAGGATGAGGGGCAGGGACAGGGTGAGCAGGATGTGATTGCAGAGCGGCGCCAGGTTATCGAGGCCGCCTTTCGTGGCCTTGTGGAGGCAACGCGGCTTGACCTTAGCAAAGACGAAGTCGATGCAGTGGTGGCAGAGGTCAACAAGCGCATGACCATGGGCAGCATGCAGTGCTGCCTGGCAGCGGTCGGCGGTCCATGCTACTCCTTCCTAGGCCAGCCCACTCCAGGGTTCCCAGAAGAAGGTCCTGGCCCAGCCCCCTCCCCCTGCCCAGCCCCCGCCTGGCCCAGTGCAACGACCCCAGGCCCCCCCATGGGGCAGGTGGCTGGACTGGGACACCAACCCCTGTCTCAACTACCGCGCATTGGGGAGAGCAAGGTGTGGGGTTTGTAGTCATCAAGGGTGCGACCGAGGATGCTACAACGCGTTTGTAGTACCTGAGTGAGATTACCCCACAGTCAGACATGTTGTTCCATGTTGAATGAGTTTTGTTTGCCTGTCAACCACAATCCTCCCAAGCAATATGCAGCACCTCCCTCATCAGCCCAGCGGGCAACCAGTACCAACACAAATTAGCACTAGCACAACAAGTACTACCATACCAGCTGTACCAGCTACCCTAGCTGTCATTCTTAATCGCAAAGCAGCGCCGCTGCCTGTGTGCACATGGCTTGGACGCGGCTGCGCGCCCTTCTGCATGGCCACCCAGAGCTGGGCACAGCACCGCACATGGCAGGAGCAACACAACTGCTGCGGGGCTGAGTGCTGGGAGCGAGCTCAGTACGGGGTGTGCACTGACGCCCTGCGTGGTGAGGTCAGTGGCCTGGAGATGGCCGACACGGGGCGCTTGTCATTGGGTTGCCCTGTCATGGCAAAGGGCCACCGCCCCTCTGCCTGTGCCACAGCACGCTCGTGATTCTGACGCTCGTGGATCTGCATAACAGCATGTGCGCAACATGTACACAGCACAGCAGGGAATGTGGTGTGCACATGGGCTGTCAAAGCTGCAGCATTAGTGGCTGACGTCATGGCGATGGTGGTGGTGTGTGGTCGGGCAGGGTCACACACCCTCCCTGTTGCAAAACCCACCTGCTGCTGCCATCCTTGCTGCAGGTCTTGAGCCAGCTCTGCCTTCAACCGGCCCTTGTCCTGACGCTCAGCATTGATGATCTGCAATGAGAGATGGCCAAGGAGCCAGGGAGCTGGACGTGACTGACTGAGCCTGCTTGCTTTCTCTGCTGTGAGGTGTGACCAGACAGTCTGTGATCTCGCCAGCATCAGGCAGCATCAAGGGCGCTGGCTTGTGGTGTTGCCTGTACCATGCCAGGACGGCACATGCACAAGTGACAAGGGACACCCACATCATACTGGGAGATCTGACGCTGCTGCTGCCTGGCCGCAGACTGAGGCCGGTCACCGGGCATGGGATCATGAAGGATCTCAAACACTTGGGACCGGTGGTGGTAGCTGGGCGTCTGCTCTCGCGGGCTCGCCTGATGCAGCAGCAGAGCAGCAGCAGCAGCCCAGGCACTATGGTCTTGTGTTGCTGTACAAGCGCATGGACCTCAGCTGTGGCTTGCTGCGTCCAAAGAAGACTGGGAGTGGTCCTGGGTGTTGAAACCATGTGGAAGATGACAATGACAGTGAAAGACCTGGACGGTGGGCCGCAATGCTGATGCAACGTGATGCAATGCTGCAGCTGGTGACGGTGGGTGTGGTGCTGCAAAGCCGCCGCGTGTGCAGAGGCACTAGCTGTGTAGGGTCATGGGCGCACCAGGGGTCCTGCATAGCTGCCTGGCTGGCTGGGTGGTCTGAGGGGCAGAGGCGACACCGAGTTGGAGGTGGCAGGGCGGGCCGCTGGGTCAAAGCACGCCGGAGACACCTGGCGCACCGCCTGGAACTCTGACTTGTTCAGCGGCTCCTCGCCAACCTTAGGCGTCACTGCACGCTTGGCCTGTGTCCCTCTTGCCTGCACCAGGGGCGCACATGCAGCTATGTGCCGTGGAGACCAGCCAGGGAGGAAAGGTGACACCCAGCTGTACCACAACCTAGCCAATCAGGCTGAGCTCGACTCACCTGGCTGATGTTGTGGAAGTGCATGCGGTTGAAGTTGTCGTAGTCGAGCCGGGACCGTGGGGACAGGGCTGCCTGGGTGTAGTGGATGTACTGCTCAGGGGCCGTTGATGGTGGGGAGTAAGACTGGTGTGGCTGCTGCTGCTGCTGTAGTTGGTGGTGGTACTGCTGATGGTGATCGGGCGGGAGTGGTGACAGCGCTGGCTGCAGCATGTCTTGCAGGGTCACCTCTGCCACAGCGTCTGACGCATTGCCTGGCTGAGCCTGGTCTGACTCTTGCTTGTCGTCGTCCTCCTCACCACAATAGCGAGGCGACCCACCCTATGCAGCAAGCAATGGCAAGCAGAGCTCATGCAACAGTTCAGCATCCCACCACGTGCTCCAACAGATGCCAGCTCACGGTGGTCTTGCCTGCTTGCCTCCAGGCATCAGCATCTCTTGGAGGCTGTCCAGCAGTGGCCGGTACATGATGACCTTGTGAGCCCGCCCTACAGAGCACCACCACCACCGCCATTGCTTGCCTCCTGTGCCCCAGCTTCCCCAAGCCTCTGTCCTCTGTTTCCCAGGTGATCAGGCTTGCATGGATGTGCATGGCACAGCTGGCATCTAGGCTCACCGATGGTGTTTGCCGCCAGCAGGTCCAGTAGGGTGCCGGCATCTACGCGGGACACGAGGCTGCGCACTTCGCGCTGCAGAAAGCCCTCTAGGACCAGGCGGGACACAGTCCCGTCCCGTGTCCTGCAACAGGAGGCGCAGCAGGGGGGGCTGGCATGGCTGGCTGCCAGGTGGCAAGGCGAATGCGCCACAGGCTACCTCCGGCTAATATCATGGCTGATGTGTGTGACTTATCATGGTACTAATCGTTCGTGCATGCTAGCGTAAGCGGGCTGCTAGTTCCCGAGTGCAACAAAGCGTCAATCAAGCGACAGCTCACATCGCGTGATGGCTAAGATGCCCTGTAGTGGCCCCCCGCAAGCCCCAACAGGCCCCAGGCAGCAGCCAGTCAGCCACACAGTCAGCAGCCTCAGAGCCAGGACCCAGCACTCCCCCACCAGCCAAGCGCAGGAAGCGCACTAAGGCTGAGCCGGCAGCTGAGCCCAAGAAGGGCAAGGGCAAGGGCAAGGCTGCCAATGCCAAGCCAGCACCACAGCCAGGCAGGTGGCTGGACAGGGACTGCAAAGCAGCGCTGAACGTGCAGCGCATTGGGGAGAGCAGGTGGCGCCCGCTGGAGCTGTGCTACTGGCCAGACCAGGGAGCGCTGCCATCCAAGTGCAAGGAGTACCCTGAGCATGGATACAAGCGGCTGCGAGACAAGCCACCCAAGGCCCAGGAGCAGCAGCAGCCTGCTTAGGCACAGTAGTGTGTGTCCCCCTTTGTTGAGCTGTCATCAGCTTACATTAGTGCATGTCTTGTCATGCCAACTCTACACAATAGCCCTAACGGGTCAGGCAATAGTGTAGGTGGTAGGCACTCATGCACCATGCCCATGTGCGTTGAGTATACTCCACACAGCCCATTAACACCATTTGAGTCGGGCCACTATTGCCCACTGGTATTCCCGGTACTGCTGGTCCGGCTCAAATGGAGGCCCTAGTGAGGGACAAGGGGGCTGCCAGGTCTCACTGCTGAGGGCACGTCAGGCAGCTCACCTGTCTGACAGCCTGCAAAGGCGGTACAGCTCCAGGACTTCCCCGTGATATGGAGCAGGCGGTGCAGAAGAGATGTCACGCTTAGTCACACCACTGGCCGCGCTGACAGGACGTGATGGTCGGGGACTGCATGCAGTGCATGCTGTCAATGGTGTTTGAGTATGTGCACCGAGACAGCTGGTAACTGTTCCATACCACACAGAAGCACACGCGGCAAGAGGGCTGATGTGTGACGCACCTCTTGTAATCCTGCATGTTGACCCTCTGCAGCGCTTTCAGCATTTGCTGGTCCTCAGGATGCAGCTCCATCTGAGGGCAAAAGCAAGTGCATGGATGAATGCAAAGCCACTGCCTCATTACATGCTGCTTGAGCTGACCCACCTCTTTAATTAGAGCGTAGTGCTCACGCTCGAACCACTCCAGAACCAGTGGGTTGAAAACAAACTCAAACCGCCCAGCGCGGTTGGTCTGCATGAGGCCTAGTCCTGGGAAATCGCACTGCAGCACCACGAACGTTGACATGCATGTTCATGCGTTATGTTCACTTGACTTGTTTGCCTGTGGGCAGGACAAGTACCTTGATAGGTCTTCCAGAAAGGATGTGTACACCCAGGCGCTGCAGGATCTCCGCAACCAGGCGCTGTGTAGCGCCCCTGTGGATAGCGGTCTGAACTGAGAGCTGTCCATAGTTTGGTTGTATGATAGGGGTGCGCCCACCTGAGATAGGGCAGTTACACAATCAGCCCCATGTGCCACTGGCCAGCCTGGCACCTATGCTCTAGGGCCTGCACATGACCCTTACCCACAACATAGCGGCTGCGCTCCTGGGACAGTCCCCCATATCTTCCCTCCAGCAGTGTGAACACAGGCCTAATCTTCTTCCCCGCTTCCCCAATGACTGGCCCAACCCGGAAGCTGCCAAGGTTGGACAGGAGCACTCCTTTCTGGTGCCGCAGTGTGTCCACAATGAATTCGCACAGTTTCTCCCAGAGCAACTTGATTTGTGGCGCTCTAAGCTTGTTTCTAAAGGCGAACGCGCCACTGGCTACCTCCGTGATAAGTGCTGCTGTGTCCAGCGGTGCGCTGTAATCAGTCATTTGCCGTGGGCGCGGCCCCGTTTGGTCAAAGATGGTTCGGTCAAAGATGGTGTTGGACCCAGCGCATTAGCTCAGCTGCACTGTGTTGCCTAGCTAGGCTGGCTCCGCTGCAAGCTTGACTGGCTGTTGCATTTTCGCGTCGCCATGCTACATGCAAACGAAACCAACTGTAGTGCAGAGCTGACTACGGAGAACAATTGGCAAGCCTCAGCACCAGGAGAAACCAGTGGTGTCCAAGGTATGAATCAGTCAGACACCTCGGAATGCAAGCCAAACCAGCACTTCCTTGGCGGTCGTCTTGTCGTTAGTGGATCTCGTTAGGACTTGAGCCACCTGGGCTACGGTGGACACTCTCACCTCTGCGGCGCCGCTGGCTGTGCTAAACAACTGGGTGTGGGGGCTGTGATTGCTGGCAGCATTGCCCACGTTTATGTAGCCCCTGGCAGCAGCGCAGCCAGATGCAAGTGGAACCGCTCCACAGGGTTTTGGCCAGATCCGAGCGTCACAAGGTCAGACGAGATGGCTCATGGAACCTAGAACAATGCCTAAGGCAGTCTGCTGGGCCCCCTCCTTACACTCGGTCAAGCTAGCTAGGCAAGACCATGAAGTGGAAGCGTGTGCTCATAATGAGAGCACGGCAACCAGCAAAACCAGGCCCACTGCAACACCAAGCCGTGGTGCAGCCTCCTGCCTCAGCCTAGTGAGCGGGCGCAGCGCCACGGCCACCACCTGTTGAAACAAACAGCCCTGGCTGTCGCTCCCATGCCTGGATCCTCACTTCGTACCTCTGCACCCACATTGTGGCCCCCTCGGACCCCTGGCATGCAGTGTAGTGCGAGAGCCTGGTGTAATGGTGGGCCCAGCAACGTCTTGGGTTGTACGGTGTGCGCTCATAAGGGAGGTTTGCCTCATGCAGGAAGGTAGGAAGGTGCAGATGTGACAGCAGGTCATGAAGCTAGTGGATCGGTGTGGTGTTCGATATGCACTTTATACATCGTAGAACTAGTGGCTGGTAGTGACAACGGCACAGTGCGTGCTGAGCGGGTGAGCCTGAGTTGTAGCCTAAAGTGCAGGCCTGTCACACAAGACAGCAAAGTATTGCGCAGGTTAAGGTGCAAGGTGGTGTTATCTGATGCATGCTTGACTGACTGGAGCAGTTTAGCTGTTACTGTTTAGCAGCAACTCCAGTGGCTGGCACCAGCCTGTATGGACCAAACAGAGCAGCAGCTGCAGAGCAAGGAGAGGCAGCAGGTTACCAAGGCCAAGGTCACCAGGGTACAGGCCCGGCGCACGCTGATGCGGGCAGCCATCCAGGTCGCTGCACACATGGCACGAGGCCACAGGCTGGCAAGGGCCAAATGGACCAAATCAAGACAACACAAGACGGCGCATGCTCACGATGCAGTTGGGCTAGGCATCAGACAAATACAACTTATTCAACATGGAGCAACGTGTTTAACTGTGGGTAATCTCACTAGGCCCAATGCATTGTTGCGGGCCCGGCCATCAATACCACGCTGGTACTCTGCAGCCCGGTGCAGCCTCTGCCTACCCTAGGGCACCCGGTCATTGACCAGCTTGTAGCTCTGCTGGTACTCCTTGCCAACGGGGGGCAGAGCCTCCAAGCCCCCACAGCTGCACAGCTCCAGGGGGCGCTGCATGCTCTCCCCAATGCACTGCAAGTTCAGGCATCCGTTGGTGTCCTGGTCCAGCCACCTGCCCCATGGGCTGGCCTGTGGTGGTGGGACTAGGCCAGGTGGAGGCTGGGGAGGGGGAGGGGGCCCTTGGGCAGGGGCAGGGGGGTCCTGGGCAAGGGGTGGGGGAGAGGGAGGGAGGTTGGGCGGCACCTGATGGCACCACATGAGGCTATGCACATACTTAGCATGCCGGTGGCTCCAGGCTGGGCGCACCAGCCGCTGGATGACCAGGTCTGTTGGGGGTACCCAGTCTTCGGGCCTAGGCCGGTCACGTGGCAGGTGCAGCTCACAAGGCTGGGGGACATGCACAGAAGGGCTGACATGGCTGGACACAACCAAACAAACACAGTTGAACACAACTCAACACTCATGCACACACCTGAACACACCATTGTTGTGCTAGTGCTGGTTTGTGTCGGTACTGGTTGCTCTCTTCTGGGCTGATGAGGGAGCCGTGAGCAAATGGCCATGGTCAGGTGTCTTGGTCGCACCCTTGATGACCACGAACCCCACACAGGTGGCACGTTCGTTCCTGCTAACTGGAGACAACTAGGCATCCCATCAAAATCTGTTGTTGGACTAAGCTAAGAAAAGTTTAGTTAAATTGAATGAAGTCAAACTCCATGCTGGCAGGCTGGGCAGGGGCAGGCAGGGCAGGGGCCCGTGGGGGGAGTGGGGGTAGGGGGGGAGCATCAGGGGTTGGGGGGCTGCACGGCTGGAGGCTGAGGGGCGCTGGCGAAGCCCGGGGTAGGGTAGCCCACCAGGCAGGTGAGAAAAATGCGCAATACAAACAACGAAGCGATGAAGCGGACCTGGGAGTGGATTTCAGCCCGCAGCCGGAGGTGCTCCCGCAGCTTGCGCCTGGTCTTCTTGCAGCCGCGCAGCACTGCGCCCTCGGGGACCTTGATGACCTGCAGCCAAGCGAGGTTGCCATTTTGACAGGCCAAGACACAAGGCGGGGCCAACACAAACAACATAAGGCGGGGCCGTCACCTGACGTCTACGCGTGGTCCAGCTATCCCGACGCTCCTGTCGTTGCTTGCCTTGAGGGGAACGAGACACTGCGATGGAACCAACAGAAGCGACGGGTTATCACACAGCGCGTAACTCACGTAGCCCACAGTCGGCTGGGGACACGAACCTTTATGTTTCTTGTCGCTACACTTCCGCGTCTTCTTAGCCATCACGCGATGCGCAGTGCGACGGGCGGTGGCCTTTTCTAGCAACTTGGGTTTCCCGTGAAAAATATCCCGTGAAAATTACACGGTTGTGTGAAAATACACAAGTGCTCTGTTACAGCCTTGGCAGCACATGGACTTTGCATGCCGGTGGCTACAGGGCGATGACACCCTTCAGTCAGAGGGTCAGGCAATACTGTAGGTGGTAGACGCCCATGCCTTATGCATGGGAACATAACTCCACACAGCCCCTTAATACCATCATATAACCTAACCCTATTTTACGAACCTTAATCATGATATTTGCGGACGAATGCAGCCCTGCTCTGACAACGTGTGTCACGGTTGTCAGAGGCACCCGTGCCGGCACCTGTGCCGGCTGCACTCTGTGGCGCTTGCGTTTCTTTTTCGAGGACATCACTGGGATTCAACCACGTTATTTAAGCGGAGTGGCCGTGCAGGGAGGTGCATCAAGTCGCCATCCAACCGCAGTGCCGGCAACCGGAGTGGGGCGGAAGTGATGTCCTCGAAAGCCAACAACCAAACAACAGCCCTGCTCGAACAGACCTGCTCGGGCAGAGTACGTCCCTGTACATAAGCAGAGGCACAGAGGCGCTTGTTCCTCCGTTTGAGTGTGACCCAGCTACAGAGGGAGCTGTCGCCGGTTGAGATGGGTTATGAACATGCATGTGAGCCCTGAATGCCATGCTCATGCAGCTCGGCTACATAACCTATACAACAGGGACTGCCAGGCACTCTTAGGCGACATAACGGTACATGCGCCGGTCGTCCTCGTCGCGAGCGAGGAACTCGCGCTCGATCAGGCTCTCAATGCGCTTCTTGATGACGGCAGGGTTGGGCAGGAAGCGGCCAGACAGCTGGCGTGTGACTTCAGTGATGATGGAGTTATGGTCCAGGGTCTGAAGAAAGGTAAGCAATTAGGGCAAGGGTTTGATCGAGGTACTGGTCAGAAGTGGAAGAGCCGGAGGACTGCCGGGGTGGCAAGGGACAGTTGGGCAGTTGAGGCCAAACCAAGGGCAAAAGCATGCGTGTTAGCCTTCACGTCAGGCAAGGCTCTCCTGCCTGCACCTGTGCCTGTGCTGCCCCTGCTGGCGCCCACTTGCCTGACCTTCCCCAACTCGCCTTGCCCTACCCTGCCCTGCCCCACTCACCTTTCCAGCCAGCCCCCCACCCATCCTGCCCTGCCCTCCCTCGCCCCTCCTCACCTTCCTGGCCTTCATAATGCGCACAATGGCTGCCTCAATTTCTGGCTTGCGGTCCTCCTCCACCTTGTGCCGTGTCTCTGCCTTTTCGGACTCGCCCTCCTTCGAGGCCGCCACGGTGGAGATCTTGACTTTAAAGAACTTGCTGGTAAAGGCGCGGTTGAAGATGAACTTGTCGTCATCGCTCACGTCCTGGGGTCAACACACACGGGGGCAGCACCGGGCGCCACACAGCCAGCAGCACCAGGCAATGAGCAGGCTTGACACAACATGCCATCTTGCCACCTCGAGGCTATGAGTATGTGTGCTGCAGCAACACCTACAGGCCATGTAATGACAGCTAGCACCCAGCGCAGCCCCTGCATGCCAGCCAGCACCGCCATGACAGCCAGCCACTACACACTTGCTCTGCAGCACTCAGCAGCCAGAGCCCATGGCGCCATGCGTCAGGGTAGTGGCATGCACTGTGCCTAGCTGAAGAACAGGGGTGGGCCAGGCTGGCCCTCTACCTCCAGGCCACCTTCCCTTCATGTCTGCCCCAGCCCAGCTGAGGCCAGCACTGCCAGGCACTGCTAGGCTGTCATGCATGCATGCCTTGTACCTTGGGCTGAGTCCCAGCATCAGCGGCTGACCCAACATGGGCCTTGTCAAGGGCTGAGCCTGCCCAAACCTCATCAATACGCCCCTGACCCCTCCAACGCCCACCCTCAGCAGTCAACAGCCCAACACCAGCCCTGCACCTCAACAATCACACTCTACCCCTCCTACTACACCCTTGCTCACCCCCTGCACAGAGCCTCACCTTGCCCAGTGGCTCCTTGCGCAGTACGTTTTTCCCCTTGATCAGGGACAGGGACTGCAGCGCGCGTTTCAGCTCTGTGCCAGGAATTTCTGTCGCCTCTGCAATCTCCTTGTACGTCAGCTGCTCCGCGTCATTGAACAGCAGCAGCACACACATCTGCTGCGTGCTCACGTTCAGCTCGTGGCGCTTGCCATCAAAGCAGGCGCGCAGGTCCGCTGTGCCCATGTTGTTCTGCCAGGTCAGCTTGCGGCCACTGTGTTGCTGCAGGTAGAAGTTGCTGAAGGCCAGGCAGCAGGTGTCCAGCTCTCGCGGCAGGTTGCACTTGCTGGCGGGCTGTGTGGGCCAGGAGCCAGTGGTGAGCACCTGGACTGTGAGGTCCAGGGGCAGCTCCTGGTGGAGGCTGGCCAGGTGGGACTTGAACTCAAGCAGCAGGTCTCTGCGGGGCAGGGGCCAGGGGTGGGCAGGGTGCATGGGGTGCGCATGGGGCACATGGCCTGAATGTATACCGTGCATGGGATGAGATCATGGTTGACGGTTGACCAGCATGAGAGTGGCAGAGCGCTGTGACGCAGGCTGAGGTTAGGGCTGTACACCAGGAAGCCCCAAAGACCCTGCCCCCAGTTTACCCCAGCGAAGCAGCTGCTGAGTGCTGCAAATAAAGGCATCTGCATGAGTCACGGCTGCACATGAGCCAGATGTCAGCAGCTGGGCGCCCCCTGGGAGGCTGAGGGGCCCCCAGCTAGCTGCCTCCCTGGCCCTTGCCTACCTGCTGGTCCTGATGTCCGTGAACATGGACTCCAGCTTGCTTGTGAACTGGTAGCCGCACTCTGTCTTCAGCTTCACCAGCAGGTTGCGCTCAGCATCATCGCTCACTGTGCGCCCGGCCAGCAGCCGCTTGGCCAGGTGCTGCTTGTAGTACTTCTCAAACACGTCTTTCTCTGTCAAGTACCTGAGGAGGCAAGGGGTGGTGAGGGCTGGGGCAGTGAGGGGTGCTCAAGGGTTGGAGCCGGTAGGGTGGGAGAGGTGGGAGAGGGGGAGAGGAGCGAAGTAGGGGGAGGGGGAGGAGCAGCAAGGGATAGGGAGGGGGAGAGGGGAAGGCAAGATGCATGGCAGGCAAGGCGAGGGGCTGATGATGATGGTTGCCTGGCTTTGCTCCACTAGGCATATGGCAGGAACTATTGCAGAGTGTAAGCACACAAAAGCTACACAAGGGGATTGAGGTAGTGAAGGCAGTGAGAGCGCATAAACTGTCACACCAGGCATTGCTGAGCGTGGCTTACGTTCGTGACAGGGAAAGGAGGCCTTGGAAAGCAGTGATGAAACCCAGAAGGCACAAGGCAGGCTCCTAGACCTTGGCCATGCTCAGGCCATGCTCAGCCCATGCTCATACCCTGGCTGATCAAATTGACACAACCATTTGCGCACACAACCTAAGTGCGTCTGCCCAGCTGCTGCATGCCTCCTGCATGCACTGCCTTCCACTTGACCTCCCCCCCTCAGCTCCTTCTGCCCTCTCTGGCACTGCCCCAGACCCAGACTCGCACTCCTCGCCCCCTCCCAGCCTGCACCCTACCTGAACAAAGCCATGACCTTGTCCAGCACTCCCTCCATGTCGCTGTCTGTCATGCCCTTCAGACCCTTGCGCAGCTTGTCATCAATGAACAGGGAGATGAACTCTGGCGACCGCTGGTTCAGGTTCACAAAGTACTCAAATGCGTGATTGAGGGCATTGCGGAAGGTCTTGTCTTCACTGAAGGCCAGCATCAGGATGCGCTCATACTTGTCGCGCTCACTGAGCAGGCGCTGCACATAATCCACTGGGTCCTTGCAGCGCTCAGGGTCCTGCACCCACCATGGCAGCAGGCACAACAGCAAGGCGCAGGCAGCTGGAGCAGCGAGGTCTTGACAAGCTGTGGTGGTGGCAAGCTGTTGTGGTAGAAAGGCACTGAAAGCACCTACAGAAAGGGGCTGGTAAAATGACAAAGACTGCCTTGGGTGGTGATACGGCAGCAAGAAGCCACGTGCCCGGGGTGCACAGTATGTCATGCAAGCTGAGCTGGTGCGTTGCACCAAGACCCCCGTCGACCAACCATGGCAACTGGCCCTGAGCTGCCCCAAGACGCCTGCAGTCCTTGCCCTGCCCTGCTCAGTGTTCACTTGCTCTGGCCTCTCTCCCAGCCCTACCTGGCAACACTCCCTTCTCAACCTCCACCCCACCCTGGCCCTCCCATCCCTCCTCTCCTCCACCTCCTCTCCCTCCGGCCGCCCCCTCCCCTGTGTGCCTCCACTCACCAGCACCACCTGCTTGCCCTGCTCCTTCACAAAGTCGGTCATGAGGCTGCGCACCAGCGGCAGCCCCTCGGGCACCCGCCTGAACAGGCTGTACATGCGTGCCAGGTCCTCGTACTTGTCATGGCGCAGCAGGGCAAGCAACCCACTGTGCTCCATGTCCACTAGGCTGCGCATCTGCAGCAAACCACCAGGCACACAACAGCTTCGTTGGCAAGCGCATGCAGCGCCAGCGGCAACACGGCAGGTCCTTACACGGCCATCACGGCCACCCTCCTTCATATTCACCCCTCCCTCCAAACATGGCTGCAGCTCCTGTGAATCTCAGCATCACCAGCTGCCTGTTTCCATGACAGCTGCGTCAGCGAGTGCTGGCCCCAAGCAAGCCCAAACCAGCTGCGTGCAACTAGGTCACCCAGCAGCACAAGCCGCGGGCCTGGTTGAGCTGGCTGCAAGAAGGTGGGGTTCAACCACCACACCACCTGCTTGCCTGCACCAGGACCAGCAGCCAGGCTCCTCCTGTGACTCACTCACAACAGGCCGTACCAGGCCCATGGCACCCGCCGGCGTTTCCTCCTCGCCCTCACCTTTACCACCCACCCTCACAGCTTTCCGCCAGAGCCGTGTGTATGGCTGGCTGGAGGAAGGGGTAGGGTAGTGCTGCGGGGAAAGCTGGCCAGCCTAGCCCTAACCTGCATGGCTGCCTGCACTGACCCAGTTGCTGCCTTAGCTGTCCAGAGATGCCCTGGCACTGCTGCTGCACCAAGCCACGCTGCCCTCCTCCACCTCCACAATATGAAAGCCCACACCCATCAGCAGCAGGCTAGGTGGAGGGAGAACAGGCGCGCTTCTACAGCATGCTTATGCTTGCTTGGTGAAGCAGAGCCAAGAGCAGGGTGCCTGCAGACTCCAACGCCGTCTGAACAGCCACCCCCTGCTGCGCTGCCCACCTGCTGTGTGATGAGCTCATGCTCCATAACCCGCGTGATCTTGGGCTCAGTGCTGGCATCCAGGTATTGCTTCACCCGCTCGGACTCCTCTGCCAGCCGCCGCTCAACCTTTGCCAGGTAGCTTGGACAGTCCGCAGTGGCCAGGTACTCAGCAGCTTCTTTCTGTACCCGACACACCCCAGCAACACTGGTTACACATTTGAGGCAGCACCTGGTCATGCCAGGCTAATGCAGGCCTGGCCTCATCCAAGATGCCTGAGATCAGGCAGCAGCAGAGCCAGCTGGGGAGGGGCTGCGCTGAAGACAGATGACCACAGCCTCAGGTATGGCTGGGCTCCATGGCCATGGCTCCAACACAGGGCTGAGCAGGCTGATCTGGGCTGCCATGCTGTGCTGCACTGAGCTGAGCCAAGCTGTGCTGCAATGCTGCCTTGGTGGCAGGCACCTTGTAGAAAGCTGCAGATGTCTCCAGGAACTGCTTCTCAAAATCATCCACATACACCTGGTGACCCAGGTCCACCAGCATCTGCAAGAGCACAGGAGCGCAGGTGTCGCTGCAGCTGTCAAACCACTCTTGGCAGCTCATACCATTCTCAGCCCTTACACCATCCTCCTAGGCAACGAAGCAGGCAGGCAGGCAGGCACCTTGGCAGCAAGAGAGGCAGGCAAGCAGGCACGTGTCTATGCTCCATGCTTGCGCACCTGGGTGATGGAGCGCACCAGCCCCCTGTCGATAGCTTCACCCGAGCGCTCTCGCTGGATGGCGTCCATCACAAAACTAGACAATCTGTCTGAGATGTGCTTGTTGCGTACTACGTGGTCACGCCATAGCTCCAGCCCTAGCTGGAACACAGGCGTCCGATGCTGCTGGACCACAAATGTGCGGTCCATGTACTGTGCACAGGGATGGGCAGGGGGGTCGCACGGTATCCCAGCCTGCTCAGCAATGTGTTAGCTGGGCCTGTGCATCTCCGAATCTGTGTATTTGGCTGCTAAAGGAAGCTAAGATGCTGCTGAGGCCCACAACACACCATAAGGATGTCCCTGATCATTTGTGTCGACTTGTTGTGGTCGTCCCATCGCTTCTTCAGCTCCTGTGCAAAGGGGGCGCCTTGTGAGGCCTCCAGAGCTAGGGCTATGCCTTGCAAATGGCGCGTAAGCGTTTGGATGAGCCCGCTATACAGCTTCTCGCCGTGCTTATGCAAAACCATGTTGTACCCGTTCCTGCGAGCGCGAGATACTACGTACTATAAACAAGGTACGGCGGCTGCAATGGCTGGCTTGGCATCGTCACCTATACAGCTCTTCAAAACTGAGGCCAGATGCATTTTGATTGTGTATCTCGTGGATGGCATCCTCCAAGACCTTCCAGGTTTTGTCTGCGCGCGGGATATGGCAAACATCACTTCAGGAAGGGCCGGGACCCTAGTTCGCAACTGGCCCGGCGTGCTGTACCCGCGTAGCCTGGGTCCATGCTAACGGGGTGCTTGAATGGCTCAATCCGCAGCGTGGGCCGGCCTGCTTTCATTGCGTCTCCCTCCCGACGCGGCACCACGGGAGCTCTACTCGACCTTTGTACCAGACCTCACGGCACTCTCGCTGCTTGCACTCTTGCTTTGGTACATATAGGCTATCGGATTGGGCAGCGGGGCGATGGAGAAAAGATGGAGAGGCCGACCCGGCAAGGGCGTCAGCAAATGAAGTTTACGCTGGGCGCCAAAGTTGCGCAAAATGTTTGGCGCATATTTGCAATGATAACTTGCATTCAAATTTGCTGTGACGCGGAAGTTGGAGTATGTTGTCGACTTCGACTGAGGGCCGCGAGGGCGGCGCTTCGGAGCCCAGCACCTAGGTGCGTGGCGAACATGCTTATAATTATACATATTTACATACTAAGCCGCAGTCGCTTCCAGAACCTGTACTGTGACCTGTGCTGTGACTTGTATGGCAGTTGATGTTAAGGACATATATACATCCCTGTATCCCTATCCTCCTGTGGAGCCCCTACACTTCTCCATGTGCAGCCCCGCCATTGGCCGCACCCCCATGGCTCAAGCTCGCCGATTGAGCTCGCCGATTGGTGCGATGAGCTGGCGATGGCCTGACTAGAGGTCCATGTCGCTGGGCCACTGAGCGCGATAGCTGTTCGCTGATCACAGCCCCACTAAGCAGGCCATTCCCGGCACAACGCGACCCGATCTCCCAGCACCCCCGCCCGCCCCGGCACAGGTGCACATCAGCCCGAGCAGCCCGCTAGCTTCGCTTAGATGAGCTACACCGCTCTGCGCAAGAATCGCTGTAAAACTCTTAAAGACCGGTCGGAGTTTATCAGGGGTGCGGCCAATGGCGGGGGTGACCACATGTCGGGCCAGGTGGCCAGCACCGTGGCAACGTACTGCCGGTACCGCTGCAGCGAGACGGTGTAGTTGGTGACCTGCGACATCTCATCGAGTTCGGCCGGCCATCCAGGCCTCGGACTCCTTGGCGTGTTGCGTGATCTGCCGGTAGTACTGCGCCGAAATGAGGCTCCGATGCCACACGGACTTTACAGCGCCGGAGGGATACAGCTCCTTGTGGCCCACTGTCACCATGTTCGTATTCTCGGGGTAGCCCAGCCAATCGGCGCCCAGGTGCGCCAGCGGGTTGACAGCGCCCTCCTGTTTGCCCATGCGAGGCAGCTCGTTGCGCGGCTCTGCTGCCTTGGGGCGCATGAACATCACGCTGGCCGCGACTCCGTCAGTGTGCACCACCTGCGCGAATGTCTGCTCACGATTGGGGCGAAAGAAGAAAGAAAGAAAGACTACGCCCTCGCCGTCGGGCGTGCATTTAGGGGGGAGAGTAGCCTCGGGGCGTGCCCTTGCTACCCTCCCACCGTAGTCAACGGTTGGAGCGGAGAGGTGCGAGGTTGGGCAAAAACACGTTCCGGCGGATGGCCACCTGCAGTCAACATCAGCCACCTCAACACACTTGCAATCACCCTAAGACCATTAGTTAATGGTGCATCGAGCAATGTGCCTTAAGCAATATGCCACAAGCAAAGCAGTGGCTGACCCTGAGCACCCTCACTCACCTCACTGTCCTTGGGCAAGATCGTCTGCTGGGCCGCCTCCTTACACTCGGTCAAGTGGGATGCCGTGGGAGTGAGAGTATGTGCTCACCAAGACACATTGAGAGCACGGCAAACCAGGCCCAAGTGGTGCAACGGTCAAGGTATGGGTCAGTCAGACACCTCGGAATGCAAGCCAACCCAGCACTTCCTTGGGGGTCGTCTTGTCGTTAGTGAATCTCATTAGGACTTGAGCCACCTGGGCTACGGTGGACACTCTCACCTCTGCGGCGCCGCTGGCTGTGCTAAACAACTGGATGTGGGGGCTGTGATTGCTGGCAGCATTGCCCACGTTTATGTAGCCCCTGGCAGCAGCGCAGCCAGATGCCATGGGAACCGCTCCACAGGGTTTTGGCCAGATCCGAGCGTCACAAGGTCAGACGAGATGGCTCATGGAACCTAAAACAATGCCTAAGGCAGTCTGCTGGGCCCCCTCCTTACATTCAGTCAAGCTAGCTAGGCAAGACCATGAAGTGGGAGCGTGTGCTCACATTGAGAGCACGGCAACCAGCTAAACCAGGCCCACTGCAACACCAAGCCGTGGTGCAGCCTCCAGCCTCAGCCTAGTGAGCGGGCGCAGCACTACGGCCACCACCTGTTGAGACACACAGCCCTGGCTGTCGCTCCCATGCCTGGATCCTCACTTCGTACCTCTGCACCCACATTGTGGCCCCCTCGGCCACCTGGGATGCAGTGTGGTGCGAGAGCGTGGCGCAATGGTGGGCCCAGCAATGTCTTGGGTTGTAGGGCGCTCATAAGGGAGGTTTGCCTCATGCCGGAAGGTAGGAAGATGCAGATGTGACAGCAGGTCATGCAGCTAGTGGATTGGTGTGGTGTTTAATATGCACTTTGTACATCGTATAACTAGTGGCTGGTTGTGACAATAGCACGGTGCGTGCTGAGCGGGTGAGCCTGCAGGCCTGTGACAAGACAGCAAAGTATTGCGCAGGTGAAGGTGCAAGGTGGTGTTATCTGATGCATGCTTGACTGACTGGAGCAGTTTAGCTGTTACTGTTTAGCAGCAACTCCAGTGGCTGGCACCAGCCTGTATGGACCTAACAGAGCAGCAGCTGCAGAGCAAGGAGAGGCAGCAGGTTACCAAGGCCAAGGTCACCAGGGTACAGCCCCGGCGCACGCTGATGCGGGCAGCCATCCAGGTCGCTGCACACATGGCACGAGGTCACAGGCTGGCCAGGGGCAATGCACACCACCATTGTGAATGGGTACACCATTGCGAATGAATCCAGCCCAGGGTGCTTTTAGCAGACCATGCAAGCACCGCATGCAACACCTTGTATAGGGCCAGTGAACCAAGCCAAAGCATAGTGAGTGACTCCAGAACTCAACAGCAATCAAATCTCAACAGAAATCCAATCTCAACAGAAATCAAATCTCAACAGAAATCAAATCTCAACAGAAATCCACCACCGTGTAAGCTGCATTGCCCATATCAGAGAAATAAAACTCATTCAACACGGGACAACACTTTTGATTGTGAGTTATCTCACTCAGCTACTTCAATCAAGTTGAAGCATCCTCGGTCGCACCCTTGATGACTACAAACCCCACACCGGTGGCACGTTCCCCCTAAACCACTGGGCACCTCATCAAAACCAACAGCTTGATGCTTTTGTAAGGCCAACATCCTGTGTAAACTTGGGCAACCGGGCATTGGCCCGCTTGTAGTTCTGCTGTTACTCTTTGCCAATGGGGGCCAGAGCCTCCCGGTCCTTTCAGCTGCACAGCTCCAGGGGAGCGCTGCATGCTCTCCCCGATGCGTTGGAAGTTAAGGCATCCGTTGGTGTCCCGGTCCAGCCACCTGCCTCATGGGGGGGCTTGGGGTCGTGGCACTGGGCCAGGTGCAGCAAGAAGGGGCTGGTCCTGGCCAGGGGGAGGTGGGTCCTGGGCAGGGGGAGAGGGCGGGTCCTGGGCCAGGGGGGCCTGAGCTGGGGAAGGTGGGGAGCCCTGGGCAGGGGGAGGGGGGCTGGGCGGCACCTCATGGCACATACTTAGCATACCGGTGGTTCCAGACATGTTGTTCCGTGTTGAATGAGTTTTGTTTGCAATGATGCAGGCGATGCAATGATGAGGCGTCTGGTTATGTCTGCAAAAGTGTGAAGTTGGAATTCACGGACCTTGGGCGCTTTTGAAGTGGGTCCCTAGCTACACCATCACAGGGAATGGACTCATGGAAACAATTTGCGCACGGCGTATTCAAACGGACCGCCGAGCAGCTCACGGGGCCGTTGCGCAACAGCCAGTTTGAGGAGAAAAGGGTACTCGTGTCGCTGTTTGTAAAGCAGCGGACTGCCCCTTCATGTTACGTGGTGCACGCTTGCAGGTGCTCACGCCCGAACAATTTCTGGCAGCCGGTGATTACCTAGTCAGAGCGTGCCCCACGTGGCTGTGGTGCGCACTGTCGCGACGCAGCGCGGCGAAACCCTTGTTGTGCAGTTTAGTGCACGCTTGGCACCTTAGCATCCTCTGCCTAGCATACCACTTTTTTCCCGCTGCACGTATGCTACTAGGGAGGGAGGGGACGCCAAGAAGAAACGTACATATTTCCCAGCTGACAAGCAGTACCTGGTCACTCGGAATGGTAGGCTGCGCTCAAAGCTGAACTGTCTGATGAGCTTTATCACCACTGTTAATGGCGCTGCCCCCTGTCCCTTTTCCTGCAGTGCCCTGCCTGAGAAGGGCGGCTGATGCTGAGGCATGTAACGCCGAGTTTGCGTTGGGCGGCGCTGAGGAGGGCTGGGTGGCCACGCACAAAGATCCTGCTGCAGCTGACAGCACACAGGCTGCAGCCGACAGTGCTATCCCTTCCATAGACGACTCTGAAGTGCCAGGGCGGATCCCTGGCCCTGCACCCGTGGCAGCAGCTGCTGCCCCCCGTGTGGACGATGACATCCCAGACATTTCAGAGCTGGAGTTGGCTGCTGCTGACGATGAGGTAGACTTAGGCTCACACCCAGCATGCCCTCCCAGGCTGTAACTTCTGGGCTGTAACAGCAGAGGCTGTAGCAGCAGAAGCTGTAACAGCAGAGGTTGTTAAACCCAATTAGACCAGGGTAGGCAGGCAGGCTGGCTGAAGAGAAGCAAGGCATGCCACAGGTTGATTGCACCCTGCCAGTCCTCTGGCCCTGCAGCAGCTGCTCACCCACTGGGGTGGTGGCCCAGACAGTGGCCTCAACCCTGGCCTCAACCACTGATCCTGGCTGTGCTCCCTAGCCTGTTGCTTCACATGTTCCTCCTTGTGCTGGATGTGTAGCCTAGCCTGACCTGACCTGCGCCTGGCGCCTGCCTGCAGGCTGCCCTGCCCCCAGCCATAGTGGCGGCCACCCAGGGTCGAGGCAACTACCTGCAGGCCCAGGAGCCCCCGGACACCATCCTGCGCACCCGCACCTACGACCTCTACATCACATATGACCAGGTGCAGCCAGCTGCGGATGCTGGCGCTGCCTGCCTGCCTGCCTGCCTGCCTGCTGTGTGTGAGTGCTTGGGTTGTCCAGCTGGGCTTGTTGTAGATGCTCAGCAAGCTGTATGCAGCAAGGGGGCCAGATTGCGGGGCCACCCGCCCCTGCCTACCCTTACCCAGCACTGCCCCAGCACCCATACCAGGCTGGCAGCTTCACATCATGATTGATAATAACAAGTGCCCCTGAGTGTCCAGAGCTGCAGCTGGTGACGGCCTGTTTGGCCTGAGGATGGCACAGCCCATACAGCTTGGCTTGCTGCTGACATGCTGCTGCCCCCTGGTAGCACACCCCTCGCAGCACAGGCCCCGCTTCAGAGTCAGCATGCTGACACTGGCTGTGGTGTGTGTGGTCCTGCGTGCGCAGTACTACCAGGTGCCGCGGCTGTGGCTGGTGGGGTATGATGAGAGCAGGCAGCCCCTGCCCCCCGCCAAGGTGAACAGCCCCTGCTGCCCTGGGCCCTTTGTAGCCATACAGCTGGATGGGCAAACTCTTCACACACATGCAGCAGCAGGGCCATGTGCCCTGCTCAGGCAGAGCCAAGCAGGCTGCAATGCAGTCACCCCGGTCCAGCGCGGCACTGAAGCACGGCACCCAACTCCCCAACCTTGCTTAGTGTGCAGATCCAAGTAGTCACAGCCCAGTGTCCAGGCCTCTGCCCACCACTCTCTGTGCATGATCAGCACTGGGCCATGGCAGCCTAGCAGCCATGTGGTGTGCTCCTGGGCGGGCACCTCTGGGCCCACAGGTGCTGGAGGACGTGAGCGAGGAGCACGCGCGCAAGACCATCACCATCGACCCGCACCCGCACCTGGCCATCACCGCCGCCTCCATCCACCCCTGCCGGCACGCAGAGACCATGAAGCGGCTGGTGGACAACCTGCAGGCAGTGGGCAAGGAGTTCTCCGTAAACCAGTGAGTGGCTGCAGGGGTGAGAGGGGGTGCAGCTGAAGGTGATGAGGGTGCATTGCAGCTGAAGGGGGTGAGGGGGGGTGGCAATGTCAGCACTGCAGCTGTGCCAGTGCCCCAGGCTGCGATACGGGATGCTGCACTCTTCATCATTGACTTGGGTAATGTGGGCTATCACTTACATGGACTATGCCATGGGCTTCTCTGCATGGTGCCCATCATCAGTGCATGACATCCTCAGCATGGGTTGCTGGTTATCCCTGCTATCCCTGTGTGCTGAGCTGTGGCGTTACGCTGAGCACCACTGGGTTCAGCGCAGAGCTGCGGCGCAGTGCCCCTGTTGAAACTCCCTCCCCCTCATGCTGCACCCTGCTGCCTGCCTGTGCAGCTACCTGGTGCTGTTCCTTAAGTTCATCGCCTCAGTGGTCCCCACCATCCAGTACGACTATACAATGTCGGTGGGCAACTGAGAGTTGCTGCAGCAATGCCGGCAGTAGCCTACTGGCCTGCATATCGGCGTATGCCATGCAATGGTAGTGCTGCTGATGATGATGCTGATGATGAGTGGGCAAGTGATGTGCCCCAGGCTGTAGTACCCCAGGCGATAGTTGCAGCAGCTGTCCTGCAGAGGTGGCATGGGTGTGGACTTGCTTCGGCAAGTGCAGCCATGGCAGCAAGAGGGCCAACGCTAGTGCTGCATGGGCCAGGAAGGGGCGACCGGGTGGCTGCTAGAGTTAAAGGCAGCAAGAGGACCAGCACAGGTGCAGCAAGGGCGAGCAAGGGCTGGTCTGGGTCACTGTCTCTGGGAGATGTGCTCCTAGGGTCAACCCATACCCTAGGACACTGAACCTCACACCACCTTGGTTTTGTTTTACTCTCGAGGGAATTGAACCCTATACCTCCCTCTAATTGTGTTTGTTTGTCCCTTAGACCATGTGCACACATGGTACTGCAGGATTGGGAAGCTGAAGTTGTGTAGGGTAGGTGCGTGTGGTGGGAATGTGACCGGCAAGGCCATTTGATCACCTGGCACGATGCGGGTGTGTCGCCAGGTGGCAAGGCAGAGCTGTGCATGTTTGCAATTCGTGTGGGTGACAGTCTGCAAGGCTGCCCACGTAGTGGGGCTGTACCCACACTTGCACGGAGCTGCCAAGATTTGCTGGCTGGTGACCAGATGCAGCAAGTCAACACCAACCATGAGACAGTCAACCCCTCACACAGGGGATGTGTGTGAGCAAGAGCTTGAGCTAGCAATGGAGGCACACACACCAGATGGGCGTGGCTGAAGAGGCCAACAGGGCACGCTAGCAGCAGCCTGTACACTAGTAGGCTCACAGCCTGTGTTTGATTACAAGTCTTGCTGTGTCTTGGAGTAGCATGTGTGCTGTAAGGTTCAGACGTTGGTGACCATGAGTGGTGTATGATGACGAAGCGCATGGTGAAGGAGGGGCAGGGCGAGGGTAGAGCTGGCCGAGTTGAATTCGTCTGCTGGACCAGGGACAGTCAGCTGGGCTGCCAGCTTTGTCCTCCGCCTTGCAAAGTGATGACGATGGTGGAGGCTGTGGCAGCTGCTGCCTACCTCAGCTGCATGCAAACCATGAGCTACACTGTCGTTGGATGGCTTCATCACAACTGCCATCAGGTCTTTGTGTGCACGGCCTTGAGATGCGTGGATGAGAGGTGTTATCAGTGATAAGTCATCATGCTTTTGTCATCACGACTTTTTCGCATGGATGTGCATATAGCCGTATAATGCACATAGGTCGGCGAGCACGGACCCCGTGTTGTAACATCAGGCTGCTGGCTTGCCTGGCTTATGTGACAAGGACCACCTTGCACATGGGGCCTGCCTGTTTGCCAGCTCATCACGTCCTCGCACTGCCGGTAGTCAATATAATCAAAGCTGCACACCAGGGTGAGAGCATCATTTCCGAGCATGGGCTGCAAGCATCAGACCCTGGTCCCTCCACGAGCACGTTATCGTTTGCTCACATGATTATACTTAGTCTGAGCTAAAGATGGGTAAACCCCTGCGTGGATTTTAGTGACCAGGGACTTTCGCACAGCAGGCCGTCACATGGGCGGCAGAAGCCTTCCCCTATACCATGATACTGCGGCAAAGCTCGCACAATCTTTCGCCTGTGCCTTTGGCTTCGACACAGTGGAATGAATTGCATGCAATCAATCACTTAACGAAAAGCCATGCAAGCAGCCTGGCGCAGTAACACGGCGGTGCGCCGCGGAGCGACCCATCTTCGTCACTTCGGGCATGATTACTTGAGGAGAATATAAGGGAATGGCGACATCGCAATTGCGCGTCCTCGTGCTTCGGCACCCAGAGCTTGCATCGGAGCCACATATAGTACGAGCATCGTCCGGGCAAGTGAGTTAGTCGCTGAGGCCGCCAGTGACCAACCCCGACGGCGAGCGTGTCGCCAGGCCGTCGACCTCTGCACAACTTGAAACACTGCGGCTCAGTGATGAAGTCTACACCAGGCTGCCCCACCGTGTCCGCACATCGTTGCCGCCCGGTCAAACCCCACACTCCGGTGCTTAGGGCGCTGATAATGCTGAGCTGTTTGTTTGCACCGCAGGCGGACTTCCAGCAGCTGCTGTCCACCTTGGACAGTCTGTTCTGCCAACCAGCTTACACGCTGTCAGTGGCCGACTGTTTCAGAGCAGATCTGCTGCGGCTGTGCAGCTGCCTGACCCAGCTGCACACAAGCCACCAGCTCAGACACCAGCAGCACGCAGACAGCGTGGACCAGCACGACTGCGCCTTTGCAGTAGCCCTGGCCACGGTGCTGGAAGTCGCGCCTCACATCAAAGGGTGGGTGAGGCGTAGGGTAGGGCAGGGCAGGGCAGGTAGGGCAGGCAGTTGAGCTGCATCACCTCCTTCCCCTCCCCCTCCGCCTGCTGATCTCCACCCCGACCCATTTCTTCTCACACTACGGGCGTTCAGACACTTACATCTACCTCTCCAGCTTAAGGGTCACATTCAACCCCACCAACCCTTCCTGGCCTGCCCCTGCCCAACCCCCTCCCCCTCTTCCTCCCTCCCCTGCCCCCCTTGCCCATGTCTGATCCTGTCTAGCCCGTACCTGCGATTCCCCCCTCCCCCTGCCGCCCTCGCCCACGTCTGAGCTTGACCAGCCCTGTGCCCGGCCCCCCGCCTGTACCCCCAGGCTTGTGGTGCAGTACCTGAGCCAGCGGCCTCCCCCTCATGCGTACCTGCTGCGGGCTCCAGCCCAAGCCTGCACCCCCAGCAGTGCGGTGCAGGCAGCTGGGAAAGCCCCAGCAACTGCAACACACCCGGCAGCCTCACCAGGCGGGGGAGGGGAGCCTGGCCCAGCCCCAGCCTCCCAGGCTTCCCCACAGGCAGGCAGGCGGGGGGGTGGCCCTGGCAAAAGCAAGCGTGTCAAGAAAGGGTCCCCGCTGCCTGCCACCCCCCTCCTCCCCACAGCAGCAGAGGCAGGGGAGGGAGGGGGGTCAGATGCTGTCATGGGTGCTGCTGCCCCTGTGCCAGCCCCTAGGGTGTCAGGCTGTGCTCCTGTGCTGGCACCAGGCCAGGTTGCGGCAGCCAGCCTGCTAGCCCTGCGCTGCGCCCCTGAGCTAGGCCAGGCATGGGGCGCGGCTGCCTTCCTGCAGCTGCTGCGCCACCAGGAGTCAGGGGCCAGATGGGCGGCGGTGCAAGCGCTGGCACTGATCATGGACCTGGTGCGCGGGAGATAGGGAAGATGGGAGCCGAGCAGGGGCCTAGGGCACGAGGCCGGGGGGCAGGGCAGGAGAGGCAGGGAGGGCTGAGGCAGGTGTGTGTGTGTGTGTGTGTGTGTGTGTGTGTGTGTGTGTGTGTGTGTGTGTGTGTGTGTGTGTGTGTGTGTGTGTGTGTGTGTGTGTGCGTGCACGTTTGCCCCCTCCCCCTCTCCCCACCCCTCCCTCCACTACCCTTCTTTACCCTTACCCCTTGCTTCTCCCCTTACCCTACCTCTGCTGCTGCCTGCTGCCCTGCCCAGGGGGACAGCGCCGCCTGCCAGCTGGCTGACCAGGTGCTGAGTCCGGCCCAGCAGGTGGCGGCAGCAGCCTCCTGGCAGGCGGCCCGCAGCGCTGCTCAGCTGCAGCAAGCTGCAGCCTGGATCCCCCACCCCCTCACACCTGCTTGCCACACCTGCCACCACCGCAAGCACTCCACGCAGCAGCAGGAGCAGCAGCAGCAGCAGCAGAGCAACCAGTCAGGCCAGATGGACGCAGCACAGGAGGCCGCAGGCAGGAGGCCAGCTAGCAGCCCCAGCTGCACCTCAGGGCCAGGGCCAGGGCCAGGGCCAGGGCCAGGGCCAGGGCCAGGAGCTGGGGTAGGGGACGAGCCCCTCACCCCCTCCTCCCTGCCTGCAGCAGCTGGGTATGTCGAGGTGTGTGGGCTGGAGCTGCCGTGTGTCACGGCCCCTGCCTCCACGCACCCCTCCCTGCTGCCAGCTGGCGTGCAGCACCCGCTGCAGGAGCAGCAGGGTCAGCAGGGCCCGTGGGGGAGGTCGGGCCTGCCACCCACTGTGGCGGCCAACCTGGGGCGAGCGGCCCTGGCCTTGTGTGCGGGGCGGCCACTGCTGCTGGAGGGGCCGCCTGGGTGCGGCAAGACCTGGCTGCTGGAGCACCTGGCCCGCCTGACAGGGAACGACAGCAGCATGGTGGGCGCATGGGGCCAGCGCAGCCAGCAGGGTTGAACACCCCACCACCTAGGCCACCGCCTGGGTCGCCTCGCCCAATCCTTCCTCCCCTCTTTCCTCCTCCCCCTGACCGCCTCTCACCTGCTCTGCTCACCCCCTCCCTGCTGCCCCGCTGCAGGTGCGCATCCACCTTGATGATCAAATGGATGCCAAGAGCCTGCTGGGGGCGTACCTGTGCACCGCAGTGCCTGGAGAGTTTGCCTGGCAGCCTGGACCGCTGGTGCGCGCAGTCACTGAGGGGCGCTGGCTGGTGGTCGAGGACGTCAACATGGCCCCACCAGACGTGCTGGCGGCACTGGTCCCCCTTCTGGAGGTGAGGGACCAGGTCACACAACATCACTCTTGACCTGACAAGACCAGATCAGATCAGATTGGCATTAACCACATCAGGATGTACCAGACTACAGCAGACCATGAACAGGAGCCGTTGCCGTGGCACACGCTACCAGAGCGCTTCCTAACCCTGGCTGTAGAACTCATCAGCAGCCAGCTACACCCCCTACCTTACTGCACCTTACTGCCCCTGCCCCGTCTGGCTGCAGCCCGACCAGACCTGTCTGTGTGTTGGTGCCCATGTGCTCCCACCCGCTCAGCAGCTCCCATGCACATGTACCATGCAGGGCGGCAGCCTGACAGTGCCCAGCCGTGGCGAGGTCCTGCAGGCAGCCCCCGGCTTCCAGCTGCTGGCCACAGTGACGAGCGCACCAGGGGCTGCTGCTGCTGCGGGCCTACCTGGGGCCGGAGGGGCCGGGGGGGCTTATGCTACCACCAACATGGCCAAGGTGGGCCACTCTACACCACCCCCACTCTACACCACCCCCACTCCACACCACCCCCACCTCGCCCCGCCCCTGCCAGGCCTGCCATGGTGTCTGCTCACTTCCTGCCCGCCCTTGCTGCTTGCGCTCAGGAGCTGCTGGGCAGCCTGTGGTCCTATGTGCGGGTGGTGCCGCCCTCAGAGGCTGAGCAGCTTGCCCTGCTGGCGGGCTCCTTCCCTGCAACCACGCCCCTCCTGCCTCCTGCTCTCGCTTGCCTGGCCCTTGTGCACTTGGCCAGTGGACAAGCGCGGCCTACCTCAACGTCGTCTTCAACCTCTCCTGCGGCGCCTACGCATCATGACCACCACCAGGAGCAGCAGCAGGGCGACATGGAATGTGATGAGAGTGAGACGCAGAAGCCATGCGTAGGTGCCACGCAGCGTGGTGATCATACCTGGTGGCAAGATGCAGCTACCGCGGCTGTAGCGCGGGCTGGGCTGCGCCCTGGGGAGCTGGCACTGGCCCTTGCCCGCCACTTCTCCGTGCGTGACCTTTTCAAATGGGCGGCGCGGATGCAAGCGCTTCATGCCCCAGCCCTGGCGGCGCGCTCACTGCGTGCCATGACACAAGCTGCCACTGCAATGTGGAGCTGGACACTGAAACCCGACAGCGACGGCCACACTCCCGTCGGCGCGCCCACGGATGCCCATGGGGCAGGGTACAACCTGCTTACAGCAGACGCAGGAGTGCGCGAGGCTGGGTTTGTCGAATGCGCAGACCTATTCGCTGCCCTGGTGGCAAGTACTGAGCAGCGACGCAGGCTGCTGCGCGCACTGGCCATGGTGTGGAGCCTCCCTCCAGAGCAAGCCGTAGAAAAGTACGACACCCTGGCCAAGCCTGAGCTTTCAGAGGGCACAGCAGAGCTAGTCATTGGGCGCGCCCTCCTCCCCTACCGCCTCAGCAGTGACGACGGGAGCGGCGCTGGCGAACGGGCCGAGGAAAGCAGTGGGTACCCTGCTAATGCAGGTACACGTCAAAGCGATGCCAAACATCGCTTAGTCACTTTGACAGGGTTGGGCACTTTTGCGCGTACCGGGTTGTCCTTGCGCCTGATGGAGCGTGTGGCAGTGGGGCTGGCGTTGTCGGAGCCGCTGCTGCTGGTTGGCGAGACCGGCACCGGGAAGACCACGCTCGTTTCGCGGCTGGCAGGGCTGTGTGGAGTGCCGCTGGTGGCGTTTAACATGAGCCAGCAAACAGACAGCAGCGACCTGCTGGGCGGCTTCAAGCCAGTGGAACCGCGGGATGCGCTGCTGCCGCTGCTGGCCCCTTTCCAAGACCTCATCAGACGCACCTGGAGCAAGTAGGTGGGCCAGGCCAGGCCAGGCAGGCCAGGTCAGGCAGGGCTGCACCACAATAGGTAGGCAGAAGTAAGGGCGCCCGGGACATGGCAGCTTGGTGGAACTGTGCTGTGCCTTTGTGCACTTTCTTTGTGGGGGGGGCTAGCAGGGGCTGGGTCGGCTACCCAACCTTGCTCATCCCATTCGTTCCAAATTCTGAAGAGGACCACTGCTATGATATGCCATACTCACCTCCTGACTGGCCACCCCTCCCACCTGGGCTCGCCCTGCTGCCCTGGCCCTCCCCCCCACTTGTTGTCCCACCCTTCATCATGGCACACACAGCATGGGTCAGTTGTTAAAAGTTATCTGGAACTCAGCCCTGGTATTCCCTTGTTTGACCAGCCCTGCACCCTGCACTGTTCAGGGGTAACAACGAGGACTTCCTGGCCCGCTGCTGCAAGTATGCAGAGCGCCGCAAGTGGTCGCACCTGCTGCAGGCATTCAAGACAGCCCTGGCCAAGGTGCAAGCAGCCTTGGGCTCCCTGACTGCGACTGCGCAACAGACCGGGGATGCTGCAGCTTCTCTGGCTCCCGCAGCCAAGCAGGGCCAGGTCCAAGCTGCTGATGAGCCTGGCACAGGCAAAGCAGCAGGTGGTGCTGAGCGCAGCAGCCCTGTCAGCAAGCGAGGCGTGTCCGCAGTGCAGCCACCGCCACCCGATAGCAAAAGGCGCCGCACGTCACCGCCCACTGCCTCATCTCCGCAAGCGCAACCCTCCATGGGCAACTCCGTCGCGGCTAATCTTGAACGAGCCGCTGGCAATGCTGCCAGCAGTGAGGTGCTGCGAGCTGCCTGGCGCGGATTTGCTGCAGAGTTGGCCACCGCGGAACGCGCAGCAGCGGTGGCAGAGGGCGGCTTTGCTTTCGCGTTCGTAGAGGGCAAGCTGGTGCAAGCCTTGCGGCATGGCTGGTGGTTGCTGCTGGACGAGTTGAATTTGGCGCCCCCGGAGGTGTTGGAGAGGGTCGCCGGCTTGCTGGAGGGTCCCTCCGGGAGCGTGACGCTAGTGGAGCGCGGTGATGTGGCCACGGTGCCGCGCCATCCTGGGTTCCGCCTCATCGCCGCCATGAACCCCGCTACGGATGCAGGCAAGCGCGAACTGCCGGCCGCACTTCGCAACCGGCTGACGGAAGTGTGGGTGCCAGAGCCTAGTCAGCGCGAAGACTTGCAGGTCCTGGTGCACAGCTACCTGGCGAACTTCGCGACATCATCGCTGGGCAGCAAGCAGGGTGCACCAGGCGGAGCAAGCGCGGCCGGCAGCAGCCCGGTAGACGCATGCGTGGATCTTTACATCGCCCTGAAGGCTGAGGCTGTGAGTGTGCAAGCATGTGCTCAACCCTGACTCAAATCTGTATCCCAGCTCAGTCCGACCTTCACTGACCAGCCTTGCGATCAATGGCCGCCACTCAGCTACCACCAACACAGTAACCAGCCTTGCCATCTTGCTGACACCATGACCAACGCGGTTGGCATCACTGCAGATGCGCTCTGCTGCTCACGTGTCTGTCTTGGTGCTCCTGTCACCTTTCGCACACACTGCTGCCCACCAGGGTGACCTACCTACCTCTCTTCTCACCCTCACCCTCACACTCCCTACCCCGTTGCCCTGCCCAACCTTGTCACACCTTGGGTGCTGCTGCAGGAGGCTCGGTTGACTGACGGTGCCGGGCAGAAGCCTGCGTACTCCATGCGCACGCTGTGCCGTGCACTGGACTACGCACGGTGTAGTGCTCCCAAGTACGGGCTGCAGCGCGCCCTATATGACGGCTTTGCCATGGCCTTCAGCACACAGGTGGGTGAGAGGGGGAGGCAGGCTGCCAGGGAGGCAGGATTGTGATTAGGGTTGGGGTTGGGGTGAAGGTCAGTATTAAGGTCAGGGTCAGGGTTAGGGTCAGGGTCAGGGTCAGGGTCAGGGTCAGGGTCAGGGTCAGGGTCAGGGTCAGGGTCAGGGTCAGGGGCAGGGGCAGGGGCAGGGGCAGGGGCAGGGGCAGGGGCAGGGGCAGGGGCAGGGGCAGGGGCAGGGGCAGGGGCAGGGGCAGGGGCAGGGGCAGGGGCAGGGGCAGGGTCAGGGTCAGGGTCAGGGTCAGGGTCAGGGTCAGGGTCGGGTCAGGGTCAGGGTCAGGGTCAGGGTCAGGGTCAGGGTCAGGGTCAGGGTCAGGGTCAGGGTCAGGGTCAGGGTCAGGGTCAGGGTCAGGGTCAGGGTCAGGGTCAGGGTCAGGGTCAGGGTCAGGGTGGACCCTGATCCTAAGCCTAATCTGAGGAGGCAGTAGCCCTGGGGTAGGTGCATCAGCTGAGCCCCCCTTTCCCCTTCCCCCACACACTGCGTGCGGGGCGCAGCCTTCCTCCCTTACCATGCCCCTGCCTCCTCCTCCATCCCTCCCTCCCCTTCTTCAGCCACATTGCATTGTCACTTGCCCCCTTACCTTCTTGGATATCCATACCCTAGCAAGGCTCATGAACAGTCGTGTGAAGGTCTCTCCTGCACTGCCCTCTCACCTGATCCCCCGCTTGCCAAGGCCTGGTGAAGCATGCTCCCCCCGCCCTTCATTCCCCGCCCACCTCCCCATGTGTCGCAGCTCACCCCTGACAGCCAGCCCCGGGTGGAGGCCCTGCTGTTGCTTCACCTGCTGCCCGGCGTCAAGAACGCCAAGGTGGGCCGCTATTGCCTCTTCCCCAGGGAGCTTCAGCAGCCAGCGGCAGTCCACCCCTGCAGTGTGGCCAGGGCCTAGAGGACCTCCTCAAGCCACCCTCCTCACCAACATCAATCAAGCCCACCTGACCCACCCCTGCCCACCACAGGACCTTTCATCCAAACTCACCAAGTCTAACCCCTGACCACTTTGTCCACCTGTCATCACACCTCATCTCACCCACACCTGTAGCTGCACCTGCACCTGCACCAGGCTGACTGGCACACTGGTGACACCCCCTCTCCTTCCTCTCCTTCCCCCCCTACTCCTCCTCCCCCTCCCCCTCCCCCTCCTCCTCCCTTTCCTCCTCCCCCTCCTCATCCTTCTCATCGTCATCATCCTCATCCTCATCCTCACCCTATGGTCCTTAGACTCACCAAAGCAGCCTCCTGCCTTCATGCAGGCTCTGATGAGGACACCTGCGGAGCCCCCCGGCGGTCAACACGTGCTGTTCGAGCACTACTGGCTGGAGCGCGGCCCGAGGCCCTTGCCTTCCGCGGGGCGCGAGGATGACGGCGCCAAACGCAAGTTCGTGCTCACGCCCAGCGTGTCGCGCCAGCTGCTGAACCTGGCCCGCGCGGTGCTGGTGCGCAAGCACCCGGTGTTGCTGCAGGTGCGCGGCTGCGGGTGCAGCACAGCCGCATCCAGTGGTGGCCACAGTGCCTGTAGGCATATCAGGAGGCAGGAGAAGCTCGACCCCCCTCCCCCCTCACCTGCACAAGCACACACCCGCTGCTGCAGCTGCTGCTGCTCTGTGCCCCACCCCCCCTGCCTCCAGCTGCTGCTGTGCTCCCCCCTCACCAGGCCCTGAGGGGCAGGGGACTACAGGGCAGCTATGTTGGCCAGCTAGGCTTGCAAGCCGCTGTGCTATCCCTGTCCTGCTTGCAGCCTGGCGGTATCACCACCTTGAATTTCCCTGCGCACCACCTCTCACTCTTTCCCTCCCTTCCACTTCACTCTCCCGGCACTGCCTCTCACTCTTGCTTTTCACCTCCCCCTAACAGGGCCCCACCAGCAGCGGCAAGACCAGCTTAGTGACGTACCTGGCTGCACAGACAGGCCATGGTCTGGTGCGCATCAACAACCACGAACACACGGACCTGCAGGTGAGAGGCAACACAGGCCGGGGCGGCACTGCCTGACACACCCCCATTGCCAACAAACAACCAGCTCGCTGGCAACCGGTCCCCCTTCCCTGTCCCATGACTCCTCATACCCCTCCCCTGATCTTCCCGCCCTCCATGTTCTTCCTGCCCCTCTCTTTCCCCCCCACCCGCCTGCTCCTGCTCCCCCCCCTCTCGCAAACCAATGCCGCACCATGCCCCCCTGCACACATGCACACCCACCGCCCTCTTTCTCCGCCTCCCTGCCTGCCTGCCTGCGACCTGCTGGTCCACCCTGGCCTGCTGGGCTGCAGGAGTACCTGGGCAGCTACGTGGCGGATGGCAGCGGCCGGCTGCGCTTTCAGGAAGGGGCGCTGGTGCAGGCCATGCGGCAGGGCCACTGGGTGGTGCTGGACGAGCTGAACCTGGCGCCCTCAGAGGTCCTGGAGGCACTCAACAGGTCGGCAAGCCTGTGTGTACCTGTGTATGCTAGAACAACAACAAGAGCACAAGCGAACAAACAAACGAGTGTTTGAACGATTCAACAAATGAGCTGACAAACAAACAAAAGAATGAATGCGCCCTTGCTGGCAGGCATGCATGGAGGGAGAAGGGTTGCATTGGGTGTGGCCCCTTCCTGCCCTCCCCTCAGTCTTGTGATTGAAGAGCTGTAGGAGGGGCGTTGAGGGGGAGCGGGGCTGATAGGGTAGGTGAGCAGGATGGGTGGGAGGAGAGGTAGATTAGGATTAGGTTGTACCACCTACGGTGTACACCAAGGCATGGGGCAAAAGTCGGCATGGGCCACAGCTGCCATGCTTTCCTCAGTCCGCCAGCCCCCTTCGCTCCCTGCTGCCTGATTTCGCAGGCTGCTGGACGACAACCGCGAGCTGTTTGTGCCGGAGCTAAATGAGGTGGTACGGCCACACCCACGCTTCATGCTCTTCGCAACGCAGGTAAGGGCTGTCGTCTCTTCGACCCACGTCGGCCTCATCGGCCCCTTGTCCCGCGCCACCTGCCACAACTGACATGACGCCCTGTGCCACAACTCGCCTAACACGCACTTGACATGAGCTCCTCTTGCTCTGGCCCTGCTGCTCATTGCGGCTCAACCTGCCCGGACATTGGAGTGTGCTGCCCTCGCGCCGTAGAACCCACCGGGCGCGTACGCCGGCCGAAAGGCGCTGTCTCGGGCTTTCCGCTCGCGCTTCCTGGAGCTGCACGTTGAGGACATCCCAGATACGGAGCTGTCTCATATCCTTGAGAAAAGGTCAGGCGTGCAGCTTGCTGGTAAAGTGTCGCCCACCTTGATTTGGCGTGTTGGGGTCGCAGAAGTACAGCCAGGCCACGCCCTACAGAACTAATCGCTATACCACGTCTTGGGCTATGCTGCCTTCCTCGCAGATGTCAGATTGCACCCTCCTACGCTTTAAAGCTGGTAGCAACAATGCGAGAACTGCAGCGCAGACGCCAGGCGAGCAACGTGTTCGCTGGCAAGCACGGCTTTATCACACCGCGCGACTTGTTCAAGTGGGCGGATAGGGGCGCCGTAGGTTATCAGGTGCGGCGACGGAGTAATTGGGTGTGAGACTATAAACCGCTGGACAGCTGTGGCCTAATGGCTCAGCTTGTGTTGGTTCATGTGTTGGCAAGCTAACCACCCGCCCGCCTGCCTCACTTCTTGTTAATGTTACTGTCCTGCCCCTGCCCCTGCCCCTGCCCCTGCCCCTGCCCCTGCCCCTGCCCCTGCCCCTGCCCCTGCCCCTGCCCCTGCCCCTGCCCCTGCCCCTGCCCCTGCCCCTGCCCCTGCCCCTGCCCCTGCCCCTGCCCCTGCCCCTGCCCCTGCCCCTGCCCCTGCCCCTGCCCCTGCCCCTGCCCCTGCCCCTGCCCCTGCCCCTGCCCCTGCCCCTGCCCCTGCCCCTGCCCCTGCCCCTGCCCCTGCCCCTGCCCCTGCCCCTGCCCCTGCCCCTGCCCCTGCCCCTGCCCCTGCCTCAGCCTCTACTCTTGCCCCCTCCAGGCACTTGCAGAGGACGGTGCTCTGCTGCTGGGCGAGCGGCTGCGGACTGCTGCAGAGCGGCAGGAGGTCAGCGCAGTTCTGGCAAAGATCATGAACGTGCAGGTAAGGCTCAGATGGTGTCGCCCTGATGCATAATGTACAGCTCAAGGTGACATGGCGCCCCTTTGGTGCATGCCCTCAGATCTATAGCTCAGACCTACTCGGACACATCGCTCGCGTGAAAAGCCCAGGGCACAAAAACTCGGTTGCGCTCCCTTTGCTGTTGGGTCTGCTGGGTTGTCAGGCAACAGCTGACCCCAATGACCTATCTGCCTTCACCCACCCAGCGTGCTCCTCCTCTCCCCTCATGCCGTGCAGCTGAAACTGGACTCTGTGTTTGAACGTGAGGGGTCAGCACCTTACCTGCGCCTGCAGCAGCTGCTGGCTGATGGCCAGGCCCAGCTGGCAGGGGGCGCTGCTGGTGCAGCACCTTGTGCCAGACACTGTGCGGGAGGGGATGATGACGAGGGAGAGGGTGGGGGCGAGCTGGGGGGCAGGGAGGCAGCACACGACGCGGCGCAGGAGGCCGCTGCCCTGCTGAGGGCGCCGAAGGGCGTGGTGTGGACCCCCGGCATGAGGCGCATGTACACCCTGGTCAACAGGTGGGGGGTCTGGGGGTTCCAGGTGTGAGGGACAGGTCCAGCTGCTCCGTCAACTGCCCATCACAGCTGCATGTTCCAGCCACCAGGGGATGAACTGGCCAGCATGCTCAATAGCTGCCAGGCTCAGCTGCTCCGTCGAGCCCACCCTCCCACAGCCCACCACAGCTGCCTTGTCCCTGCCACACCAGTGCTGTCACACCAGTGCGGGGTCTGGTGGGGCCCAGGGGAAAAGGAGAAGCCCAACAGCATCGCTGAGCAACGGACGTTACAGGTGGCAGCAGCGGATGAGCAGGCAGGCGAGCCCACCCACCCATCCACCAACCCGTAGCCCACCATAGCTGCCTTGTGCCAGCCACCGGGGACACAGCCCAGCATGCAGCCCAGCAGGCTCCATAGCTGCCCAGGCTGACCCAGCTGTAGGGATTCCCCTGCCTTGCCCCCTGCCTTGCCCCCTTCCTCTACACCGCTCAGCCACCAGCCCTCCTCTTCAGCCCACCGCCTACTCTGTACCAGCCGCCTACTCTGCACCCCCTCCCCGCACCCCCCTCTATCCAGCCCTGCACTTGGCCCGCCTCCCTGAACTAGCCTGCAAGCATGACCGGTCAGGAACCCTCTACCACGCACAACCCTCCCCTTCTCTCCTTCCCCTTCCTGCCCCTCTGCCACGCACAACCCTTTTAAACCTTCCCCCAACCTCTCGCCCCCTCCCCCCCTTCCTCTGCCACGCACAGCCTCCCCCCCTCCCCCCTCCTGCCCCTTTGCCTCTGGCCCCGCCCGCCCAGGTGTGTGGAGCACAGCGAGCCTGTGCTGCTGGTGGGGGAGACCGGCACCGGCAAGACCACTGTGTGCCAGCTGCTGGCCCTGATGCACGGCCAGCGGCTCCACATCCTCAACTGCAACCAGCACACGGAGACCGCGGACTTCCTCGGCGGCTTCAGACCCACACGCAGCCGCGAGCGGGCCACGGCTTGGCTCATGGCTGCAGCGCAGCGCATGACGGGCTCACCGCTGCTGGCCAAGGCAGGGCTGGACGTGCCCCTGCTGCCGAGTGGGTGTTGGTTGGGTTAGTGGGTGGGGCCAGGTGTACCCTGCACCCGCCTGCTGCTGCTGCTTCCTTATGTGCTGTGAGCTGGGAGAGGGGTGTGGGGCAGGTGTGCGCAGGGCGGGCTGTTAGCCCTATACATACTCAGGCTGCACCTGGACCTGAACCCTGTTCCCTGTGTCTAGCAAACCACCTTGTGTGCCTTGTGCATGCCTTGTGCACCTTGTGCGTTGGTGACATGTTTGTTAGCGACAACAAGATGTGTGTTGGTGGCAAAGCGTGTCAGAGCTGCCCGCACAGCACAGCACAGCACAGCACAGCCTCCCTCCCTTCTCCCTCCTGCACTCTGTGTACCTTGGTGTGGTGGGATGTCGTCCAGCCCATCACACCTGCGGCTGACAGAGCCAGTGACATGTGCAGAATAACATCCTCCTGTGGTGTGTATGACATGTGACGTGTGTGACTTATACTTCTTGGTTGTGAGCCATGACTGCTTCTGTACCGCAAGCTCTAGGCTAAGCCATGTGGCCCACCCCACTGGCCTGGCCCTGTCTGCAGGTGAGCCCTCAGCGCCTGAGGTGCAGGCCATGCTGGCTGAGCTGCGCCAGGTGGCCAAGGCTGCGCATGCATGGCTGCATGGCAACGGCAAAGCAGCAGCAGCAGCAGCAGCAGGAGCAGGCGGCAACGAGGCATGCACATCAGTGCAGCAGGTCCAGGGCCAGGGCCAGGGCCAGGGCCAGGGCCAGGGCCAGGGCCAGGGGCAGGGGCAGGGGCAGGGGCAGGGGCAGGGGCAGGGGCAGGCAGAGGAGCAGGAGCTGCTGCAGCAGCAGTTGGTGGAGCTGCAGGCAAGCCTGGCTGAGGCGGAGGCAGCCGGGAGGGAGGTGTGTGCGCCCTTTGCCTGGGTGGACGGCCCTCTGGTCACGGCTATGCGGCGAGGGGACCTGCTGCTGGTGGACGAGATGAACTTGGCAGAGGACGCAGTGCTGGAGCGCTTGAACAGGCAAGTGGAAGCCGGCGCCTGACTAGGTAACCTGCTGAACAGCTGGGCGCTGTTGGTTGGTGGTTGGCATACAGTCAGGTTCAATCACAAGATGTGCCTTTGATATCAGTGCTGCTGCTGTTCCAGCTGCTGCTGGTCCTGATGCTGCTGCCTGCAGTGTGCTAGAGTCAGGTCGCACGCTCACACTAGCAGAGCGGGGCGGCGAGGGCGCAGAGGTGGTGGTGGCAGCGCCCAGCTTCAGGCTCTTAGCCACCATGAATCCGGGGGGAGACTATGGCAAAAAGTAAGTCCCGCCCCTCTCGCCCCGCCCCGCCCCGCCCCGCCCCGCCCCGCCCCGCCCCGCCCCGCCCCGCCCCGCCCCGCCCCGCCCCGCCCCGCCCCGCCCCGCCCCGCCCCGCCCCGCCCCGCCCCGCCCCGCCCCGCCCCGCCCCGCCCCGCCCCGCCCCGCCCCGCCCCGCCCCGCCCCGCCCCGCCCCGCCCCGCCCCGCCCCGCCCCGCCCCGCCCCGCCCCGCCCCGCCCCGCCCCGCCCCGCCCCGCCCCGCCCCGCCCCGCCCCGCCCCGCCCCGCCCCGCCCCGCCCCGCCCCGCCCCGCCCCGCCCCGCCCCGCCCCGCCCCGCCCCGCCCCGCCCCGCCCCGCCCCGCCCCGCCCCGCCCCGCCCCGCCCCGCCCCGCCCCGCCCCGCCCCGCCCCGCCCCGCCCCGCCCCGCCCCGCCCCGCCCCGCCCCGCCCCGCCCCGCCCGCCCCGTGTGGTGGCAGACTGACTAGGCCAACGATGTCTGTGCAGGGAGCTGTCCCCTGCTCTTGCCAACCGCTTCACCACTGTGTGGGTGCCTCCCTTGGACGATGAAGCGGAGCTGCTGGACATCCTAAAGGCCTCACTGGCCAGTGGGTGGTGCGATGTTTGGGCGGGGTCGGCTAGACCAGTAAGGGTGACAGGGAGTGGTATTAGAGTGCTGAAGAGTGATGTGACCATGTTAGAATGAGTGTGAAAGGTGAAGGATGGTCCAGGATCCCGATCCTCCTTGCCTGCTGCTCCACCCATAGCATCTTCACTTGGCTTCCTGATTTCATTTTCGTAGTATACATGCCTTCCCGCCAATGAACAGCCATGGAGCTCAGCCTGCCTGCTCTGTGTCAATGTGCAGATGATGAGCTGCGAGCTGAGGTGGCGCCGCGGCTGATCACCTTTTGGCGCTTCTTCCGCGACCACATCTCACAGCCCTCTCGCACTCCGCTGTCAGTGCGCGACCTGCTGGCCTGGGCTACGTTCGTCAACACCACCGCCCCGCGACTAGGTAAGCACGATGGACGAGACTGTTCCATTGCTTGTCCTCACACTTCATTGAGTAAAATTAATTACTGGACGTGTGCTGTACTCTGTAGTACAGAGTCTGTACCCAAATCCGCTCCGCTCCCCGTCTTACCATTTTGCCACATCAGAACTTCTTCATACCGGCTTGCTTTGCCCTGGCGTGCACCGTCGCGCTTTCTTGTACGCAGGCCCTCTGCCAGCTTTTGTCCACGGCGCACACCTTGTGCTGCTCGATGGCCTGGGGCTCGGCGTGGGTGTGGCTCCTGATAGCGCCGCTGCCCTGCGATCCCGTTGCGCCGCATTCCTAGAGCAGCAACTGCCACCGGGCCCTCAGCAGGCACACGCGAGGCTGGCCGAAGGGCGGATGGAAGAGTCGGCGCAACTGGAGCGTCTAGAGGAACAAGCACGAGAAATGACATTGCAGCTGCAGGCAGGGGGCGCGGCCTCCGAGAGAAAACCCGAGGCAGGAGCAAGGGAAGCGAGCGCCGCGCTCGCCAACATGCAGCTGTCCGACGAGCCAGCCGCGGCCACTGAAGACGAGCAGTCGCGGCCAGGAGTAACACAAGGCTCATGGGGCTTGTACCCCTTCTACGTTCCGTCACCAGGCCCTGAGCCAGTGCGCGATGGGCCGGGACTTATCCTGAAATCTTCGAGAAAAGAGCGAGCACGTGCTGCTCCCGGCGACCACTTTGAGCTGTCCGCTCCGACCGCCGCACGCAACGCGTTCCGAGTCCTGCGCGCACTGGCGCTTCGGAAGGCGGTCCTTCTGGAAGGGTCGCCAGGCGTGGGCAAGACGGCGCTGGTGGCAGCGCTGGCCAAGCGGGCTGGGATACCGTTGGTGGGTGCCAGTGGCCATGGCTGTTGAAGTGGTGGCAAGGTCTATGGCTGAAGCACGAGCCCTGGGAGTGGCTAGGTGTGACACTCTGGTAATAGAGGGCAGCCTTCTCTAGCACACAGGACAACACATATTGTATTGACACTTACAGATATCATGGACGTAGTTTTTGCTGGTGCACGGCAACCTGCGCTGGTGACAAGTAAGTTGCGCAGGTTACCTCACATCTTGTGCTACAACACCTATTTGTCGCAAACTATATATGTACTCTATGCAGAATGCCACAGTAGAGTGTTACGTCTTGAAAAACTATGTACAAAGGTGATACAAGCACTGAAGAATGGGTCACCAGCGCAGATTACTGTGCATGACCGAAGGCTGCCTCATCCCATCATGTTTGAGCGTGTAGGGTGGCGTGGCTGCTGTGTGTTTGATGTGAGGCTGTGGCTGTGGCTGTGCTGCTACAGGTGCGCATCAACCTGAGTGAGCAGACCGACATGATGGACCTGCTGGGGGCTGACCTCCCTGCACCAGGAGGCCAGGCTGGCCAGTTCACTTGGTAGGGGCAGCTGGGTTAGGATGGCTGGGTCAGGGTGGCTGGGGTGTGGCTGGGTTAGTGCTCCCGCCCCCCTTGCCACCTCACCCCTCTGCTGCCCTGCCCTTCAGCCCCGCTTAGGTAAGGTGTGACTGCTGGCCACAGGTGTGATGGCGCACTGCTGGGCGCCCTGAAGGCTGGCCACTGGGTGCTGCTGGACGAGCTGAACCTCGCGGGCCAGAGCGTGCTGGAGGGGCTGAACGCGCTGCTGGACCATAGAGCTGAGGTACCCACCAGCAGAGGCACATGCACACGCAACGATCTCCTCCTCCCACCTCCTCCTCCCTTCACTGCTGAAGCTTGTGGTGGCGGTGGTTGGCCTGGGCAGGGTCCACAGTAACCTGAATGCTCGGGTGCTGTCATCACCTGCCCGCCTCCACCTGCGCTTTCATTTTCCCTCCTTGCTGCTGCCCTTCAATCCCTCCGTGCCTGCTCACCTGCTGCCTGCCTGCAGGTGTTTATCCCTGAGCTTGGCACCACCTTTCGCTGCCACCCCTCCTTCCGCCTATTCGCGGCCCAGAACCCACTGCAAGAGGGGGGCGGGCGCAAGGGCTTGCCGCGCTCGTTCCTCAACCGCTTCACACGCGTGCACATCCAACTGCTGGGAGCCGCAGACCTCACAGCCATTGCCACCGCACTGCACCCGACTCTGCCACCCGTGCTGTTGGCGCGAATGGTGCGGCTGCTGGGAGACCTGGAAACCGCTGCGAATGGGCCTGCTGCCCGCGGCCCGCACACGGCGCAGGCAGACGGGCTGGCCGCGGAGCAGGCAGCGAGACCCGGCCGAGCAAGGGGCGAGCAGGGCCCGGTGTTCGGCGCCCAGGGGGGCCCGTGGGAATTCAACTTGCGCGACCTGCTGCGTTGGGCCGACCTCACTGAGCGCAGTGTGCTGCTTAGCGCTGACCAGGGCCAAGACGCTGCATTGGAGGATGCGGCAGAGCATTTTGCAATGATGCTGTTCTCCCATCGCCTGCGGACAGAGCATGATAGGCTGAGGTTCGCGCAGCTTTGGGACCGAGCCTGGGGCAAGCCTCTGGGCATGAGGGCACGGAGCAAGGTGCCGGTGTTTGTCACGGCGACGATGGCGAGAGTGGGGCGGGCTTGCCTTCACCGCTCAAACCTCGCGCCGCTGTCGCGAGGAGCCAAAACCGCAAGTGACTTGAACGAAAACCTGCACGACGACGTCCTCCTGCATGCGGCCACGGAGGTAGTGGCGTCAAACCCTGCCAGCCAGCAGGTCAGTTGGCCAGCGAAGCTGCGTCACTTGTGCTGTCACTCAATGTCTGCCGGGAGGTCCTCTGAAGCCCCCTGCTGTGGCCCCACCTCCACCCCCTCAGCAGGTTCACCTGCGTCTTAAGTCACGGCCCGCGCCTTTTCTTTCGATGCACTCTGCTGCCTTGGCTTCTTGTATGCCGCCAGTCAAGGCGGTGTGCTCCTTACCTGGTGGTATGCGTCCCCCTGTTCAGCCTTGTGCTGCACACGGCCACCCTGGCTGCACAGCTGGCAGCGAGAACAGCAAGCTACGGAAGCTGGTTGGGTGTGCCGTGACGCAGTTTGGTGATATCCTCGCATCAGCGTGCTGTTCTTGATCCTTGCCTGTTGAGGCAACAAGGTGTCACACTCCTTGACCCAGTCCCGCACCGCCTGCCCTGCCCCACCCCTCAGGCCCTGCACCTGCTGGACTGGCAGCTGCCCCTGCTTGAGAGCGCCTGCCAGGCTCTCAGCTTGGGCTGGATGGTTATCCTGGCCGGTGGGCCTGGGGCAGGTGGGACACCCCCTGCCCTTGCAACCTCCTTGCATCACAGTGACTTCCCGGCTTGGCACCGTGTCACAGGGGCAGCAGGGTGAAGAAGGTGGTGCCAGCGGGGGGCAGGGGGCGGAGGGGGCTGCAGGGGGCTCAGGGTGCAGCAGGGGGTGGCGAGGGCGGCAGGGGGTGGCGGGGCTGCAGGGTGCTCAATGTCCCTGCCCAGCATAGCTTGATGAGTGACCTTCACACTTCGTCCCTTTGCACCTACGTGGCAACAAGCACCCCAGCTGAGACTTGTGTCACACTTGTGTCATCACACTGTTGCGCCCGCCTTGTGTGCCTTCCGCCCCTCCGCCTGCGCCCTACCTGTGTCAGGCTGCACCTGTTGGCAATGTCTGTTGAGCTGCAGGCAAGACACGGCTGGCCCGCCTCGCCGCACGCCTGGCCGGGCGGCCGCTGACTGAGATCGCACTGACCAGCGGGACCGACACCAGCGACCTGCTGGGCAGCTTCGAGCAGGTGCGCGAGCCTCACCTGGTCAGCTCGAGCACACGATCAAACGCTGCAGCACTGGGGTCCATGCCGTACCTGGCAGCAGCCACCATGCTGTGAAGCAGACCACACACTCCGCGAACCGGTCTGCATGCCTTGCCACCCTGGTGGCTGCTGATGGCGAGAACTGAGCTGTGCTGGCCCTCCTGCGCAGGTCGACCCTGGGCGGCGCGTGCAGGAGGCTGCAGGGCGTGTGCAGCACCTGGCCCTGGCCCTGACACAGCAGCTGTTGGTGAATGGTCCAGTTACTAAGCCTGAGGGTCCACAGGCCTCCTTGGCTGGTGGCCAGGCAGCACATATTGACGCCACAGCCGAGACAGCGGCAGCAGCAGCACAGGAGCCGCCAACACCACATGCGGGCGGCAGGGCTGTGCCTGGGACCAGCTTGGCATCGCGGCTGCTGGGTGTGGAAAACATCCAGGTACGCCGTTGTCCCCCGCCCTGCTCACTGCCGCTCTGCTCACTGCTGCCCTGCTCTGCCTCTTTGATCTGCCGCCCTGATCTAATGACCTCATCTGCTCGCCCTGTCGCCCCTAGCACCTGCCAGTGCCCCACACTGCTCCCCCGCTTGCCCCTGTTGTGCAGGCAGCTTGGCACCAGTACTGCCAGACTTTGCAGGCTGAGCGGGCCTCAGGGCTGGAGTCCACCCCTAGCTCTCACACCCACCAGCTGCAGCTGCTGAGCCACACAGTGCTGCAGGTGGAGCGAGCGGCTGCTGACCACCCTGACTGCTGCCCGCCAGGCAGGCGAAGTGTTGGGGGGCGACGGAGGCAGGGGTGGCAGGGGCAGGGGCAGGGGCAGGCAGGGGAAGCAGGGCAGGGGCAGGGGCAGGGATGCAGGGATGCAGGGATGCAGGGATGCAGGGATGCAGGGATGCAGGCCTTAAGTGCGACTCTACAGCCCGTGAGTATGACTGCTGGGTGGCATGCCTTCACTGCATACTCAACCAGCGGTGACACCCTGGTGTGTGAGGTCTGGTCTGTGGCTTGCCAAGCTGCCTGCCATCCCCTCCACTGCCATGGTGTTGTCGTAACCCATCGGGTTGAGCAGTCGTGCCAATGACCGCGCAGTTACGAATCAGTTTCCATGCTGGCCACAGGCTTTGCGTCGCGGCTGCGTGAGCGCCAGCAGGACCTGGCCGCTCTGCACTGCTTGCTGGCAGACGAGAGCTCGCGGGCTGTGGGAGGCCGCTTCGAGTGGGTGGACGGCTGCCTGACCCGCGCCATCGAGCAGGGCGGCTGGGTGCTGCTGGACAACGCCAACCTGTGCAACCCTACAGTGCTGGACCGCCTGAACCCACTGCTGGAGCCAGGAGGTGGGCAGGGGAGCAGAAGTGATGCAGGGAGGGGGCGCAGCAGGCAGGCAGAAGTGCAGGCAGGCAGGCAAGCAGTGGGGCACAGGAGTCAGGGAGGCAGGCAAGCAGGATCAGTCTCTTTGACCATCAGGACGTCCCATCGTTTCATTGTTCAGCAGTGCTTTCCCCCCTCCCCCCCTTGCCCCCTCCCCACCTCCATCAACCCTGCAGGCTCACTGTTTCTGGCAGAGGCGGGCAGTGTGGGCGGCGTGTCCCGGGTGGTGGCGCCCCACCCTGAGTTCCGGCTGCTGCTCGCACTGGACCCGCGGCACGGGGAGGTGTCTCGTGCCATGCGCAACAGGGGCACGGAGCTGTTCCTGCTGCCCCCCACCCCTCCACCAGCCGCCTGGCTGCAACACGACCCCTTGCTCCCGCGACGCCACGCGCACAACACCAGCACGCGAGACAGCGGCCAGACAGGCGGCGTGGGGCTGGGCAGTGCGGCCCAGGTCTCTGGCGCTGCCACCGCTGCTGCTGCTGCTGCTGCTGCTGCTGCTGCTGACTGGCCCAGCCCCTGTGGCACCCAGCTGGCCCAGCTGCTCCAACCCTGTCAGGACCCACCACTGGCACACCCCCCCACCAGCCACCGTGGTCGGCCCCTCCCCTCCCCTTCCATGCTTCCTTGCTGGTGCAGTGGGGAGGGGTGTGGGTCTGCCGGTGGGCCGTGGGCCACCACCTCCCTCTTCACTGATGCGTGTGAGGTGCTGGCCGCGGAAGGCGCGGCTGCAGGTGGCCCCCTGCTGCTGCATGCCATGGCTCTGGCACACCTCAGGGTGGTCAGGCTGGCACTGGCGGCGATGCGGCGGCCCCCTGGGCTGACCCAAGTGGCAGGGTGGGCTCGGCTGGCCCGGCTGCTGCTGCTGCGCGGTTGGGGCCTGAAGAGGGCCTTGAAGGAGGCCTGGGAGCAAGTGGGTCAGGGGGGGCCCGGGGGGAGGGGGACCCCAGTGGGGGGGGCGATGCATAGGTGGCTGTGGGGTGGGTGTCGCTTTGCAGGAAGGTGGGCAGCAGCAGCAGCGTGGGAGGCATAGGGCTTGGCTGCGAGGGTGCGAGTGACGAGGGGTTGAGCGAGCTTCCATCATGTTGCGCTAGCTGCATTGAACATGCCACGTCCGTGCCCTTATCAATGCTTGCAAATGGCATCAGAACAGCCCCTGAGCAGGTCTGCGAGGAATACGCACACCAACCTGCCTCACTCCCACCCCCACCGCACCCCCCTCTCCGCTTTCAATGCCCATGAGCAGGCACATCCATTCCCCACCCCCCTGCCCCGCACTGCCCCCTGCAGGCCTACCTAGGCACGCTGCTGCTGCCTCCCGGGGAACAGGCTGCCGCCGCTGCTGCGTTCGAAGATGTGCTGGAGGCCACGCACCCTAACCCCACAGCCTGTGCTGCCTGCTGCCCCCCTCCCTGCCTGCCAGCCGCGCATCAGTCTCACGTCCTCGAGCTGGACCAAGCGCCTGGCAGCCTGGGCGGCCCAGCTGAGCTGGGGTCCACCCCTGGCTGGCTGCAGGCCTGCCTGCCCCCCACCCTCCTCTGCGTCGACCTCACCAACCGCTGCCACACCACAAACGCAGCAGGGCTCCAGCTCAGCCTGAACTCTCTCACAGCGCCTGCGCCTTCACCTGCCAGCGGCACTGCCGGCGCTGCTGCTTTGAGTCACGAGGGTGGTGAAGGCAAGGAGGGTGGTGGCGGTGGCGGCAACAGGCCCGGGTGGCAGCTGTGCCGCCTGCAGCCTGCAGCGCTGCCGTGTCTGCAGCCGGGGCTGTGGCCGCTACAGTCGGGCCCTGCCGCAGCCTCAGGCTTGGATGGCGCGGCGGGACCGGGCAGGGACCTAATGGTGCTGGCATACGCAGCTGCAGCGAGCGTCAGCGCTGGCACCTGGCAGCAGACCACCCCCCTGGTGTACCAGGGGCACCCACCCTTGCCGCCTCAGTCAGCAGTCTCTGGGCCAGGGGGCATGGCCTGCATGGACGCACTCCATGCAGGAGCAGGCAGTGGTGAGGGCGAGAGGGTGGGGGGTGGGGCGAGGGAGCGCACAACATGGCCTGCCTCTCCTCTGCTGACGTGGTTGCCGGTGCCCTGGCTCGCAAAGTACTTGCATCCTGTGGCCGCGGATGCCAAGCTTCTCGAGGCCCGGGGTCACGAGAAAACGAGGCTCGAGGTGTCGGTCCACGACACTGTGCCGGACCTGACAGTTGCAGACATGTTCCACCGCACGCTATGGCAGGCGGTGCCCCTGCTGCTGCTGCGATGCCTAGAAGGCGAAGGGGCAGTCCAGGTGCTGCTGCTGGGGCACACAGCAGAGCAACTGCAGGTGGGTTTGTCAGGTTGGGCTCTCGAGGCCAGCAGCGCCAAGCAAGCCGCTAACCTCATAGCGTCGCACACCATGCCTCACTGCTGCCTGCTGCTAGGAGCAACCTGCAGAGTGCACGCCAACCTCCTGCTTACTACCTTCTACTACCATCTGTATACTCCTGCTGCTGCAGGACCTAGCTACTTGCCTAAGCCAACCCCCTGCCGTCACTGCTACAGCCCAGCTGCTCAGCCTGGCATGCAGCTGGGCTAAACAGTTGGACAGCCACCCCCTCACCGCCCAGCTGCGCCACGCCACTGCCTCCCTCACCTTGCCTGGCCATGTGGCCACCTTGTACGAAACACTCCCTGGCAGACCCCACGACTCCCGAGCTCAGCCTCGGCCCCTCGACCCTCGATACTCCTCGACCACGGTCGCCACATCAGCACTGCAGACATCCGCTACCTATGTTGCGGACACCCTACGTGCAGCGCACAACGCAGCCCTGAGCCGAGCCTCGTCCCCTGACACCGAAGCGGCAGAGGCCACTGGCTTGCTATTACAGTGGCTGGCGCTCGCTGCCTGCTCTGGGGCTGCTGCTCGCCAAGGCGTCGCTGAAGCGAGTACATCAAGCTGGCTGGCCATACCCGCCCCAGGTCAAGACAGCACAGGCAAGGCCACGGGACCTAGCTTGTTCCAGGTCGCGCACTGGCGCTGGAGTCGGCCTGCAGAGCGCGCCCACAGCGATCCGCCTCACCCTCTGACTGATATCCTCGTACCCTTCCTCGCCACTCTACGCGAGGTGGAAGACGAGCTGCTGACCTGGCCGCTGGCCTCACTGACGCTGGACCAGGACGCAATGCAGACCACCGACAAACAGTGGACGGCAGCGCTTGCTGCCCAATTGGGCGTTGCGGTGCAGTGGCGGGACGTGATGTGGTCGCTTGTGCACAGTCCCGTCGTCGCTGGTCCGCTAGCCGCAATGCCCTGGTCCCTGATGGACCCGGAGGAGCTGGCTTGGGTGTGGCGCCACCTTGCCAAGGCCCTGGCACGCCTGCTGTCTGCCGCGCCGGCCCTTGCGTCGGGCCCTCTGGGTGCGCGCCTGTCATACTGGGCTGAGCAAGGTTCCATCGCGCTGGGGCTGCAAACTGCGCCCTGCAAACCGCTGCTCTGGCGGCGAGGCGGAAGACCGCTGCTGCCACGAAGTGCCGCGCTCCTGCAAGCGCGGCTCACAGCAGCACGTTTGGCAGCGTGTCTGTCTGCGCGCACAAGCTCCGGGGCACCCATGGCAACCGGAAGTTTAAGGGGCACGGAGGCAGAGCTGTTGAGCCCCGCGGGGTACCCTTCGTCGTTTGGAACCGCGGGCGTCTCCGGCGTCGCAGCTTGCATTGACGCGGCCCTCGCGGGAGAGGCAGGCAGCGATGAAGGGATGGAGGGCCACACACGCATGCGTCAGCGTGTCAGCCTGGGGGTGCTAGGAGTGATGACGTGTGACGCCCCCCTCCGCGAAGCTGCCAGCCAAGGCTTGGCTCTGCTGGCTTTCCAACCCTTTGCAGCGACACTGGGCCAGCAACAAGCCACAGCTTCCTCAAGTGCAGCTCCACTGGCCATGGCCAGAGAGGTGCTGACAGAAGCAAGGCTGAGGTCGGCTGGTGGCCGGAAAGCAGCAGATGTGCAAGCAGTTGTAAGGTCTGGGCCGGGCGCGGGCCTGTCTCAAGGCACCCAGACCCCGGCTGCCGCTGCCGCTGTTGACGCTGAGGGCCAGGCGCATGAGGTCGTGCAGCTCCTGCGTCAGCAGCTGAGCCTCCGCCTGGCAGCAGCTGCCAACCAGACAGCTGCTCTGGAGCGCTTTGCTCATGCAGATGCCATGCTGGGCCTCATGGCACTGCTCTCAGGCGACGCTGGGCCTGCCCCTGCCCCTAACCAGAACAGTGGCAAGAGCAGCTTAGGAGCAGCGAACAAGCCAGGGCGCGGAGCTGGGGTGGGTGAAGCCAGACAAGGGATGTCGGCACCCACTGCAGGTGTGTTGGGCGCGGAGCAACGGCTGGCGCAAAGTGTTCTTCTCCTGCCTGCACGGTTCATGGTGGCGCCTGTCTGCCGGGAGTTGCAGGGCGGGCTGCTGCGGCTACTGGACATTGGAAGCTTGCGGGCGCAGTTGCCCACCCTGGCCTTGGCCACACGCGCCTTGCTGCGGTGTCAGATCCATGCCCACCACCTGGCCCTCATCCAGCAGCAGCAGCAGCAGCAGCAGGAGCAACAGGAGCAACGGGCAATGGATGGGTTCACTGCTCCACCTCGTGGCAACCAAATGCATGAGCAGAAAGCGGAGCAGCAGGGATCAGCATGTAGCAGCACTCCCTATCCACCAGGCTTCGCTGACATGGCACATCAACTGCTGGCAGCTTTGCGTGCAGAAGCAAGCTCTGGGCTGCAAGGCTCTACCCGCTCCCCTGCAGACTTCGCACCTCACACTCAGCTGAGCTGGCTTTTGGAGCAGGCTGCAGCTCAAGCCCGTGCTGCTGAGGACGCTGCTGCTGCTGCTGCCGCTGCTGCTGCTGCTAGCAAGCCCGCTCTCATTAGCACTGCTGCTGCAACTGGACGCAACCCCAGCAGCCAGCTTGACATTGGGCGGGGAGTGAAGGTGGCGGGTACCGCGCAGCTGGTCGTTCGTTGGTCCTCGAGCCAGTGGTCGATGGTGCACGACACCCTGTGGCCCGCGCTGGCACACGAGCTGTGGCTCACCTGGCACCAGGCAGTGTGGAGCAGCACGGCCTCCGCAGGCTGCCTACTGCATGGCAGCCCAGCCACAGCTCGGCATACCCCCCGTGACAGCTGTGCCGGCGCCAGCAGCAACCAGGTCACCGCAGACCCCTGCCTGGGCTTTGCAGCCGCAGCCTCTGCCTCGGCAAGAGAGGGTGCATTGGTGGGTGGTGGGGCAGCAGCTTGGGACCAGGCACCTGCTCGGCTGCTGTGGGGTGCTGCCAGCACTCTTGCTGCTGCGGGTTTGATCTCAGATCATGCCAGTGAGATTCAAATTCGCGAAGTGCGTCTCATGCAGCTGAGGCTGGCTGCACGGCACCTTCTGCAGAGACACACTGCCGAGTCTCCCTCCTTGATGTGGCAGGATGACAGTCACAGCCAAACCCAGGGCCAGGGCCAGGGCCAGGGCCAGGGCCAGGGCCAGGGCCAGGGCCAGATCAAGTGGCTGGCTGTAGGAGCGGAGGTCCGAGAGCTGCATGGCCAGGCCTGCGCTGTGGTAGCCCTCCTCGGCCAGGTGGTGCTGGCTCACCTGCCCAGCCTGCCAGTCAGCAGCTGTCAGTCGCGGCTAGTGACACTGGTGCAGGAGCTGCAGGACTGGGTAGAAGGCAGGCAAGACTGGAGGTGCTCTGCAGCTGGCGGCGACAGCAATGGGTCACAGCTGCTGACCAGCCTGGCTGACCTGCTGCAATGCAGCCAGCACTCCCAGCTGCTTGCTGTGGGCCAGTCTCTGCTGCTCCCATCTTGCTCTGCACTCGTTCAACTGTGCTGCGGACTGAGGGCTGGCACTGTCACCAACAGTCGTGCCCTGGGCCTGCTAGGCCGCAGCTGGGTGCTGCTGGGCGCAGCTCGTTTACACCTCGTACAGCCACCCGCGGGCATTGACCCCGCAGGCAAGTTCAGACTTCAGGCTCGCCACCTGCACTCCCACCTGCAGCAGCAGCTGGCGCCAGAGCTCTCCGTGAGACTTGCGCTGCAAGCTCTGCCTGGTGGTCCTGATGAGGCAACGCACCTCGCGGCACTAGCAGCGCACGCTTCGTCGTTGACTGCCCGCCTGGCGCTGGCTGAGAGTCGCTGCGTCCCACGACCAGCTCGGTCGCAATACCTCGCACTGTGCGCCGACGCCTCGGCCTTCGTCACCAACCTCGCGAGCATATCGCGCATCAACGACCTGGTCGAGCGCCTCACCCCGCAAGAGCCCTGTCTGCCTGCGCCCGGCGCCACTGGCGCTGATGACAGTGTGGTCGCAGGGAGCAACAGTCAAAGCGCGCCAGGAAGGCAGCAAGGCGGCAGGAGGCGGAAGGGCAGCACAGTGTTGAAGCATCAAGCTCAGTCTTACAGCAGCCCACACCCTGATGCTGGAGGGGGGCCAGGCCTGGACAGGGGAGGGCAGCGTTCGGATGCCGCGGTGCAGGCTGCTGCGGCCTGGCAAGCCAATGCAGGCGCCTGGGCAGCCCGGCTGGGCACCACATACGAGTGCTACCCCGACCTGGTCCAACCCCTACAGCTGGCCGTAGCAGAGATGCGACACGGCCTAGCTTTGGCTGCTGCTGCTGCTGCTGCTGCTGCAGCAGTTGTGGCTGACCCAGTAGCCCAGCCCAGTAGGCCAGCAGCGCAGCCAGGGTCCAGCGTAGAGCCTGCGACTGCTCTGCTCAGGGCAGTAGGGGGTCCAGCTCCAGCTCCATGTCAGCTGTCGGCTTCCCAGCTGGTGTCGAGCCTGATGAGCTTCCCTCCTTACATGGGGCTGTCCAGCTCACCTGGCTGCCCACTGACATGCGGCCAGACAACCCTGGCTGCACTCAACCCTTTGCACCCTCCCACCACTACCCCTGCTGCCCCTGCCCCTTCCCTGGGCCCTGCCCCTACCCCTGCCCCTGCCCCTGCTGCTGATCCTGACTCTGCCCTGGCATCAACCAGTGTTGCCGCAGCCACCAGCAGCAGTGTGACAGAGGTGGCTAGTCCCACCACCATGGCCGCCACAGCAGTTGCTGTCACGAGCACGGATGCCCCGGTAGCACTAGGGGCGTTGGCCAGCGAGCCTGCACTGATGCTGGTCACAGCCGCCGCTGCCGCTGCCGCTGGGGCGACAGCAGCAGCCAGCAACCCCGCAGGCCAGGAAGCTGGTCAAGTGAGCCGCGCCTTGGAGGTGGCGCAGTTCAGTGCCCGGCTGCAGGCTAGCAGGGTAGCACTGCACGCCTTGGCCCGACAGCTGTTAGCAGCAGGGCCAGGTGCCCTGGCAACAGTCACGGCAACGAGGGATGGGGGAGGTGGGCCGCATGATGAAATGCTGGCCACAGGTCAGGGGCAGCTGCCAGGGCCTCAGCAGCAGCAGCAGCAGCAGCAGCAGCAGCAGCAGCAGCAAGGAAGTGCAGCTATGGTGGCAGATGCTGTGAAGCAGCGGGTGGTGCAGGCAGAACTTCCCAGCCTGCAGGCCTTCGAGGGGCTGCTTGGCTCCTTTGTGGCGCAATGGTCAGCACTGAAGGCTTTCGAGCAGCGGGTTGCCGCAGAGGAGGCCGAGCAATTCAAGACCAAGACGCGCTCGGCCACCATCCTCAACGAGGAGGTAGGCGGCCAGGAGGGTGACGGGGCACTGACGGTGATTGACATAGGAGCAGGATGCAAAACACCAGCCACAACAGTAATGCTGGAGCAGCCTGGTTGACACAGCTGACTGCTTGCAGTGCTGCAAGTGTTTTGTAATAGCTGTTTCCTATAGTTTCCTGTACGTGCCACTCATACGCACTTCCAGCATATTCATCCCTCCTGAAGCAACACATTGAAACCGACCATGGCGACTGCCGAGGACAGCTCTAGCTGACATAGTGGTGGTCTGCGGCTGGTGCCGTGCAGGATGCCGCGGAGGAGGAGTACCGGCGGCTGTACCCCGACTACGCTGCGCCCTTCGCGACCATCCCCGGCCTGCAGGAAGACGCGGGCGACCTGATGGCCCCCGACCCACCGGCTGGGGCTCAAGAGCTCGCAACCAAGACTGTCGCGGTCAGTGACGCGCAAGCCAGCAGCGCCGCCGCTCGCCAGCTGCTGGACGGTGAGCTGCTGCGTGAGGTGGTGCAGCTGCATGGCGCAGTGTATGCGGCGCTCGGGGCATCCGCCATGCAGCCTGCCAACCAGGCTCCAAAGTCCGCCAGCACCAAGCAGCCCAGTACGGCTGGAGGTGGTGGTGCTGGGTCGCCAGGGCCACTCCCATCCCCTGCCCCTCACCTTGACCCACTCAGTGTGGAGCGCAGCTTTGCGCGCAGCTATGCACTGGGGTGTGAGCTTCTCAAGGTGCTGGGCCCTGGGCCGGGCCCGGTTGGGCAGCTGGCGGGGCCAGGGGGGCGAGCGCGTCCTGGGCTGGAGGCTGAGATGGGGAGTCTAGGCCTGCAGGGCCTGGGCTGTGGGGTGGACGCTTGGACACACACTGGGCACCTGTACAGGTGTGTGGCCCATCACGCAGCTCCGTATCACACACCACATCCACCCTCCCTCAGCACCATCACATGACCCTCCCACACCCTCCCACCCACCCTCACCCACCCTCCCTCATCCCAGCCTTTCCACCTGTTCCACCTCCCTCAACCTGTTCCTCCTTGACCTTTCTTTGCTCCTCCATGCCCAGCCAACCTTGTTGTGCACCAACGCTCCTCCTGGAACCTGACCGCTGCCCTGTGCCGCCTATAGCTTGTCTCGACTCTCCATGCCCAGCCACCCAGAGTATGTGGCCACGCTGCACCTTACATAGCCTGAGCTTTGTGCAACCCTAGTCTCCCGTTTGCTGTTCGGCTGACACAGCTGCTGGCACAGCTGACACAGCTGACACAGCTGACACACTAAAACATGTCTTTCCCTGACCCTGACGCGCAACCAGGATCTGTCTGGAGCATAGCAAGCTGTCCAAAGCAGCAGCAGCCACCGCTGCACAAGCTGCTGCAGAAGCCTTCACACGCCCCTCCGCTGCTGGACAGAAGCCACCGACCAAAGCTAGCCGGGCAGCAGTCGCCGCAGCCCTGGGCAGCGTGTTTGAGGACGAGGATTCCGCGTCCCTTGGCGTGGATTTGCAGGCGAGTAGGAGCATCACAATGAGAAGCTACATACCCTGGTCTTTGCCAGGGCACCGTGCAACCAACCTTAAGGCTCAAGTCTCTGGCAGAGCATGCTTTTTACATAACCTTTTTTTAAGGAAGCACGCCGGGGTTGCTCATAGATTGCGACCCCTGTTATGTCACCACATCAGCAGCAAGAGCAACAGAACGTCCCGGACGTCATCAGCACAACAGCATCGACAGCATCCCCACCGTGGCCACTGCATTGACACATACACTTGACAGCATGGTTCATAGCGTCCCAAGCCCCGGGTGTGTTGTGCTGCTGCCCAGGGCCCCGTGGTGGAGGAGGTGGTGCTCCTGCAGGGGCCGGTCACAGCGCTGGCCCGCCGCCTCCAGGCTCTGCTGGACGAGTGGCCGGACCACCCTGTGCTCACACAGCTGGCAGCCATCTGCGCCCGCCTCACCAGCTTGCCCCTCACCGCCCCGCTGAAGACAGCACTGACTGGGCTGGAGCTGCTGCTGGCGCGAGCACAGGTGATCAAGAAGGGTAAACCTGGCCCTGCTCTGATTGATGAACAGGTCTGCATACAACTGATTGCAGTTGACCGTGTGTGAGGCACCCTATGCCGTCCATGTAGACCTACTTGTTCACCTTCTATCATGCTTGGTCTTCTTCCTATTGCAGGGAAACCATCACAAGGGACCCAGGTTGCTCCGTGCTCACTTTCTCCAGTTTCTTTCCACTGCTCTGCTCCAGGTGTGGGAGGAGACGGCTGCCTCCTTCGTGAGCATCAAGACGGAGCTGACGGCCGTCGCCGGCCTCGCCACCCGCTGGCGCCGCCTGGAACTAGCGAGCTGGCGCGGCACTCTGCGCAGGGTAGCATCTGCACACGCCGCAGGCGCCCACCGAGCGTGGTTCCACCTTCACCTCCTGCTCATGCAGCAGAACCCAGAAGCGGCAGCTTCAGGCTTAGGCGGCGGAGCTGCCGGAGGCGCAAGCAGCAGCAAGCCCTGCGGCAGCCTCTTGTCCAGCGCGGGGACAGGCGCAGGTGCAGCAGCGGGGTCAGACGCATCTGCGACCTGGTTCCGACTCACGGCATCTACACTGGAGGCGTTCCTGCAAACCTCAACGTTGGGCGAGTTTGCGTCGCGGCTGCAGCTGCTGCTGAGTTTCGAGGAGCACTTGAAAGTGCGGCTGCGCTTGTCCTGGGCTGGCCGGAGCGGTACGCTGGGTGTAGTACGAGGAACCGTGCAGGCGGCAGTGCTGGAAACGACGGAGGCTGAGCAGGCGGAGGCAAAGCGTCTCGCGGCCCTGTTGGCGCTGTTGGCCAACCTGCACGCCTACTACGCGCAGTTCGTTCCCGCGGTACGATCCGCCATCGCTGCGGGCATGGCCCCTCACGAGAAGGACTTCGCAGACTTTGTGGCGCTCGCGAAGTGGGAGGATCGCGGCTTTTACAGCCTGAAGGTGTCCACGGAGAAGGCGCAACGCCATCTTCACAAGTGAGTGGAGTTCAATACCTTAAGAATGTGACAGCGGTTGAAGATGCTCAACTGACATGACCATGACTGTGTGTGGAATGGGGGGCCTTGGGTAGGTGTTGGCAGGGGGCTGGTGAGCTACCTTGCTGCCACCTTGCTCAATGCTCTGTACTGGCTGTTGTGTCCCAAACAGCCTGTAGTGGGAGTGCACGTTATGTGTTAGGCCAACAGGGCGAGGGCGAGGGCAGGGGCAGGGGCAGGGGCAGGGGCAGGGGCAGGGGCAGGGGCAGGGGTAGGGGCAGGGGCAGGGGCAGGGGCAGGGGCAGGGGCAGGGGCAGGGGCAGGGGCAGGGGCAGGGGCAGGGGCAGGGGCAGGGGCAGGGGCAGGGGCAGGGGCAGGGGCAGGGGCAGGGGCAGGGGCAGGGGCAGGGGCAGGGGCAGGGGCAGGGGCAGGGGCAGGTATTAATGTTGACTAGTGCACCATGTGGGACAATGCTGCAGTGTCTGGGTAGATGGGTCAGTTGGCTCATAATGTTGCATAGTTTGTCACCTGACATACTCTGTGACAGTAGTTGCCCAACAGACTGACTCTGTTGACCACCATGATGCAACTCTGCGCTGTGGTGAGCAGGTTGAGACGGCGAGGGGAGGAGGTGCTGCAGCAGGCAGCTTCCACGGTGCTGGCCCAGGCAGTGCAAGGCATGGGGGTAGGGGAGTGGGCAGCGCACGTGTCGGGGCCCCCTCCCACATCCTCAGGAGTGCCCCCCACCTCTGTTGCTGCTGCTGCTGCCGCATCACCGGGGGCCCCTACCGCCACCAGCACTGGCACAGCTCGAGGAGCTTCAAGACCTCGTGCCAGAATGGGTCGCAAGTCGCATACCCCCACTCCCTCGCTGCTGCTGATGAGTCAGGCCATTGGGTTGGACGCTAGTGAGTTGGATTGCCCCGAGGGTGAGGAGGAGGTTGGTGGAAATGTCGCAGGGGCCGTGCAGGGCATACCGCCTGGACCGGCAGCCATGGCTAACAGCAGGGCAAGGCAGGGCTGGCAGCTGCTGGTCAACAGCTGGTCTGGGTGGGCCACTGCCCTGACGCCTCCTGCTGAAGCACACCACCTGGGGGAGCAGTCAGATGTGGTGACAGCAGCGCTGGCCAACTTTGCGTCGGGCCGTCAAGCTCGGCTGCCTCGGCTGGTGGTCCGCTTTGGGGCAGTGCTAGGAGCAACACTCGAGGCCGACCCCACGGCCTGCTCACCCCCCCTGCCACCTCCCACCGCATCTACAAGCACTGCCCTTGAGGCCGACGTCCCAGCTGTCTCCCCTTCGCCCACAACTGCACAGAGCTGCGCATCACCCTCAGCTGAACCTGCCTCAACTGCCGCCCAGCTTCTCCCTCTGCCAGGCCATCACCAGCTCGATGCCCTGGCCTCATTAGCCGCTGCCCGGTCTGCGGACCTCGCTGCCGACCGGGACAAAGGGTGCCGGCTGCGTAAGAAGAAGGGGCTTGCCGACCTGTTGGCCGCGCTGAGCGCACTAGGGGTCTCGCGGCGCCAATCAGACGTGCCCCCCGGGGACCGCGACGTGGTAGCCTGGTTCAAGCATCCTGCACCACAGCTGCGCTCCCTGCTGATCTCCTCCGCCCCCTCTCCAGTAAATCCTGGAACCTTAACCAACTCTCCAGCTGGGGTTGAGGGGAGCACCATACCGACTGCAGCGCCTCTGGACGAGCGTGGTGCCTTGACGCGAGGGACAGGAGCTGCGGAGCCTGGGGTGGAGGCGGAGCTGGCCGGGCGACGTGCGGACTGGGCAAAGGCCAGCGTGTATTATTTCCGCGGCGTGGCGCGATTGCAAAAGCTGTGGTCTGCGGCGGAGTCGAACCCGCATCGCGACTTGAGCCTGAGCGAAGCACAAGCAGTAAGGCGACTCAGCGAGCACCTCATGTTCCTGGCGCGCAGGCAGCGGGCGGCTCTGGCCCAACTGGACGAGACGCACGGGGCGCTGCAGCGTGTCACTGATTGGTTGGCAAACCTGAGGCCCCCAGCCCTGCAGCTGGACCCCCAGCACACGCCTCACCAGGGCGTGCTGGACGCAGGCTCTGCTGCTGCAAGCAAGCACACCCAGCAGCACAGCCCGAACGTGGTCCTTGTGCCTCAAGCACGCACCCTGGCAGCAGCTCGAGTGCTCAAAGGGGAGGTGGACGAGGTGGAGATGCTGGTCGCGGACTCTGCGGCGCTGCTGCAGGCCTGCTCAGCTGCTCGTGCATGCAGTTCCTCTGCCCAGGAAGCTGCCCTGGAGGCTGCAGGGGCCAAGTGCCGCCTCTGGCTGCCTCTTCTCAGCTCGGCCAAAGCTGAGGCAGACCAAGCGATCCAAGGGTCACAGCTGGTGGCAGTGGACGCAAGCATTGCTGTGGCGTGGGCTTCGCCTGGACTGCTGCTCAGGCTGCACCGCACCGTGGAGCTTCTCCATGACATCGCGGCACAAGCTACCGATTTTGTGCACAGCAGCAGTGATGCCGCGGATGGCTTCGCAGTCCCTGGTCTGGCGGCTCTGGCCCAGCGCATCACGCGTGCGTCACAAGTTGCTGCAACAGCTGTTGCCGGCCTGCCGGACTGCTCCCCGCTCCCCTTGCCTGCCCCCTCCCTTCAGCCCTCCTTCAGGCCCGCCTCAGCCGCTGCCCAAGCACCCCAGATGCCAGCCCTGCACGGATCCCTGGCCAGCAGCAGTGCGCAGAGGTCCAGCAGCGAGGAGGCGGCCTGCGAGCTGCAGCTGACCCAGGAGGCAGCAGCCCTGAGTCGCGAGCTGGAGGACGCAGTGTCCAGCCTACTCCTCTGGTCACAGGCCGTGGCGGGCACCAGCCAGGGTTCGCGAGGTGCAGCCCAGCCACCTACACAGGCACCCCTGCCCGGTGATGTCGCCCACGAGCTCAGCTTGCAGGGCGGACAGCAGCAGGGGGCTGGGACTGCAGAAGGGCAGGCTGGGCCTGCTGGGCCAGCGGCAGCTGGTGTGACGCAGTGGATGTCAAACCTGACAGCTTCTACCCAGCTGCCTCGTGTGAACGCCGCCCTCGAGCGTGTGCTGGGGCTCATGGCTCGTGTGGGCCGCATGACAGACATGGTCTGCCCCACCGCGCCAGCCACTGCCAGCCCTCCGTCCCACGTGCCTGGCCCCTCCCGGCTTGCCCCTTCCGCCGCGCTGCTGCTAGACACCGCACAGCGCAGGCTGGCTGGCCTGGCCCCTCTCCTGGCCCTGGTGGCCTTCGTCCTGCAGCAGCGGGCTGGGCAGTGGCTGCAGCTCCACCGGGCGACCACCAAGCTGGCGTACATCACCATCACCATCTTTGGCAACCTGCTGCTGGACGGGTATTGCGCGCCACAAGGGGAGGAAGGGGCTGGCACGGAAGGTAGGCTGCACGGCGACCTGTCCGCCTGCCTACTGCTGATGCCGCATGCTGCTGCCTGTGCCATGTATCATCTTTCTGTACCCACTGCTCCCCCTATGCACCTGTAGCCGCCACCTGCGCCCACCCCGCTGCCACTGCTGCCCACCTCCGTGATGCACAGCCCTCCCCTGGCCCCATCACACGGCTGCCACTGCCCTAAACACCCCACACCCTCACCACTGCAGCCAGCCCATCACTCCCTCCCACTCCCTTACCTTGGCCAACTCAGGGCCAGCGTTCCTCACTATGAAGTGCCTGCCCTGCCTGCCCCGCACTGCTGCCTCAGGCGGCGATGGCCCAGGGGAGTTCAAGGAGGTTGCGGGTACAGGCATGGGCGAGGGCGACACCCGCGGTGCCAAGGACGTCAGCGACAAGATCACTGACGAAGACCAGCTGCTGGGGGCGCAGCAGCGTGACGCGCCTAAGGAGCCTGACAAGCCCCAGCCGCAGGGCGATGAGGAAAAGGAGCAGGACAAGGTGGGCGACAGTTGCGCTGGGAGGATAAGGATGCTGAGCTGCACAGCTAGGCGACATCAAAGCATGACAGAGGATGGCAGGGAATGGCAGGGGCAGGGGCAGGGCAAGGGGGAGGTTAGGGTTAGGGTTAGAGTAGGTAGGGGCAGCGTGCCGTTTCTGGCTCCTGCCATGACCTGCCTGGCCCCCATAGCAACACCAGCAGGCTCCCTATCCACCCGCTCTGCCACCCCACTGCATGCTGCGCACATGCGCCCCTGGGCCTAAGTTGCCCCATGCTGCGCCCTCTCACCCTGGCCTTGAGCCTCGGCTGCAGGGAGTGGAGATGGAGGCAGACTTCGAAGGCAGCCTGCACGACATGGATGTGGACCGCGGCGCAAACGACGAGCAGAGTGACCAGGAGGGGGACGAGCAGCACATGGAGCAGCAGATGGGCGAGGTGGGGCCTAACGAGGAGCGGGTGGACGAGCGTCTATGGGACAAAGATGAGGAGGAGGAAGCTGGCGGCCAGGAGCAAGGCCAGCAGCGGAAAGAGGAGTACGATGACAAGGGCAGCATTTCCGTGGATGACAAGAAGGACCTTGAATATGGGGTGCGTGGCAAGTGCCCTGTTACCTGGACCTGGACCTGGACCTGGGCCTGGGCCTGGGTCTGGGCCTGTGCCCTAGCCTGGCCCTACTTCTCACAGTGGCAATGCATGCTGACCGAACAGTTTGCCTGCTGTCCCTCTGAGGTGCAGATGGAGGTGCAGCTGGTTCAATGCTGCCGTAGCAACACCTGCCAGCTGCATGTTGTCTGGCAGCTGTGTTCAGTGACTTGCAGCCACTGAATGGCTGCTCAGTCTGGTGGCTGTCTCTGAGTAACACCTGTACCTGGAGCACTCTGGTGCTGAACGTTTATCATTCAAATCACACATCCTTGCATTGCGGCTGCAGGCTGGAAAGCAGGAAGACGAGCCTGCAGCACCCAAGCAAGGCACGCAGGATAAGCAAAAAGCCGACAAGAAGCCACCCAAGCCGGTACGACCCATGGTGGAGTGCAGTGGGACACACTGCTGGTAGTAGACAAAGAAATGGGCAAGCATATGAGGAGCCAGCCAGCCAGCCAGCCAGCCAGCCAGCCAGCCAGCCAGCCAGCCAGCCAGCCAGCCAGCCAGCCAGCCAGCCCCTTGGCTCTGCCATGCTGCCCAGCCCCACTGCTCTAGCTTATGTGTTGTGCAGGAAGAGCCACCAGCAGCAGGCGAAGAGGAGGGCGAGGGTGCTGGCCCTGAGGCTGCTGAGGGCCAGGAGCAGGGGGAGGAGGAGGAGGAGGAGGGGGGCATGGTCAACGACCAGGACGACCAATACGCCAACCGTCACAACGACTTTGTTAAGCCACAGGTGGCAGAGGAGGAGCTGCAGCTGCCTGAAGACATGAACCTGGATGGTGGTGAGCAGGCAGCAGAGGAGGACAAGGAGGAAGAGGCGGAGGATGGCAGCACGGAGCAGCAGCAGCAGCAGCAGCGGGAGCAGCAGCAGCCGGAGGGCAAAGACAGGGAGGGGCCTGAGGCTGGCGGGGCCGGGGAGGAGGCGGAGGCGGGTGACGGTCCCAAACCGGGCGACGCGGAAGACAGTGGTGGCGGTGAAGAGGTCGCGGGTGGCAGGGACGGCGCAGAAGATGAGGAGGAGGCGCAGGGTCAGCAGCCTGAGGAGCAGGAAGGGGCGCTGGATGCCGCAGGTGACCATGCTGCCTTTTGGTGGTGAAAAGAGTGCATTCCCAGTATGCTCGCCACAGGGGCTTGCAGGCCCTCCAGGATTTGGTGGGCTACGGCAGCGCAGTTGCCAGTCTCCCCGCTCAGCAGCTCCCATGCCTACCCTCAGATCCTTGCTCACCCCATCACACACAGCTCAGGCTAGGCGCTAGCGTTAGAAGCCAACACCACCACCTGAGCACCACACTAGAGATTGTGAGTTTGAGAGCAATGTGTGAGAGTGTGGGAGCACTGTGTGAAAACAGGCATCGACGAACGGTGGTGGACCCATCTCCTGTTCTTGCGTGTTTCGCTGTCCGGTGGTGGATGCAGGTGGCGTAGCGGAAGCTGGTGAGGCACTGGGCGAGCAGCCCGAGGAGCCTGAACAGCCCGCTGAGCCCACTGCAGCGCACGGCCTCGACTCGGATGGTGAGGAGCACCCTGAAGGCCCCGCACCTGACACCCCCGCGCCACTCCAGGCCGGGCCACAAGGCGTCGCCTCCACCGCCCAAGGCCCGCAGCCCAAGGCCGGGTCGCGTGCTGCGAAACCACCACCCGCTGCGGCTGCTCAAACCCCGGCGCCTGAGCAGGCGGGCAAGGAATCCAGCACGGAGGAGGCTCAGGTCGAGGACGAGGCCGCGGGGCAGGAGATGGATTTGGACCCAGTGGCGAGCGTGCAACAGGGCCCAGCGGGCAGGGCGGGCGCGAGTCAAGCGGGGGCTGCTGGTGCGGACGAAAAGGCGGGGCGAGTGCAGGCAGCGGACACGCAGGGTGCAGGCGCCGCGGACCATCGGCGCAGGAGGAAGGCCGCGGGGCAGCAGCAACCAAATCCGCTGCGGGACTTGGGCGATGCTATGGAGCGGTGGCGGGCCAACCTGTGTGTACAGCATGATGCACCCGCAGGTCAGTGAGTGGAGGGGAGGTTGAAGAGCCACGCAGGGGGCGCCTGCAGTGTAGGCCTCAATAACCCAGCTCTCTATTCCTTATCATGGCAAGGCAAATGCCCTGTTCCAGGCATGCCTGCCACAAGAGCTGAGTCAAGGAACAACAAGGGGCACACATGCTTTTAAGCACGTGTTGTGGCTGGCCGGACCAGCTCAGCTTCATTTGTCTTGTGCTCACAAGCTTGCTGCCAGCAGGGTACGCTCCCACTGCCCTGCTCCCTTGATCATGGTGTGCCTGCGCAGCTGATGAAGAGGAGGAGGCGGGGGCAGTGCCTGATCAGGCCGCCGCCCTGCCTGAGCCATTGGAGAAAGGGCGGGAGGAGGTGCTGGCCGCTGAGTATGAGTTCCAGGGACAGGGTGCGGCACAGCAGCCGGGCTCCACTCAGGCCCTGGCCCCGGCCACCCAGGAGCAGGCCAAGGAGCTGAGTGATGCGGCGCGCCAGCAGCAGGTAGGGGGCAGTGGCAGGGCACAGCTGCGCGTCACCTACCAACATCTACACCTCTCGGTCCCCACTCCCTGTTTGGGTAATAAGCTGCGCAGCTGGTTGGAGCTCGGTCAGGGCCCTGTTGACTCTACAAGCAGTCATCATAGTAGGGGACACGGTGATTGTTATTGCACAGGATTGCAAAATCAGTGCAGACCAGCAATGGAGGGCAGCTGCATGGAACTGCGCCGTGCGACGACTGTGCTGTTCTTGTTCTCACCTGTGGGTTAAGCCCCTGATACAGATAGGGCATGGTTGTCGTCACAGCTCAGGCTTCTAGTATCGCTTCGTTGCTATGTTAGCGAGGCAGCTAGGCTGGGCAAGAAATCGGTGTGAAGCACGGGTCTGTTGCTGCTTTGATCGTTTGCGTGGTTGCTCTTCATGTCCTGGTAGTCATGGCAGCAGAACAGGTCAGGACCAGCTACGGTGCTGCTACGTGCCACACTGGCTGCGGGCTGAACACCTGCAGGTAGACCAAGATATGGCAGACGCAGATGCTGGGGGCCTAGACGCCGACCCCACGGCCCTCGCTGACCAGGCAGAGCCGGCCGAACCAAGTCAGCCTGAGGGCGAAGAAGCTCCCAGGGCAGGATCCGCTCGCTCTCAATCGCGAGACGCACAGAGGAAGGCGCAGCTGGGCACCGCAGACGCTGGCGAAAAGACCGCTGGCAACCCCTCGCAGCCTGACAGTGCAGCCCCGATGGAGGTTGAGGACGCGGACAGTGCGTTGCAACGTGAGCTTGATATCTTGTTCCAGAGACCAGCGGTATCAGATGGCGATGGAGCACTGCTGGCAGAGCGTCGCGATGCAGCAAGTGGCACCGCAGGTCAACAGATGCCAGATCGCGATGAGGATTTGGATCTGGTAGCCCGAGCGGAGGGTGAGGAAGGCAGCGCGGGGCGCGTCAAGGCGGCGCTGAGCGAAGAAGAGGCGAGCGCGTTGCGGCAAATGCTGGACGAGCAACTGCGCATGGGCGACGCGCGGAGCAGCCTGGCGCACGACATGAGCGGTGACGGCGCGCAGGACGCGGAGCGTCTGGCTCGATACGGCGTGGAGGTGTGGTCCCGGTGCGATGCGCTGACCAGCGGGCTGGCTGGGGAGCTTGCAGAGCAGCTGCGCTTGCTCTTGGCGCCCACGCTGGCCAGCCGCCTGGCAGGGGACTACCGCACTGGTGAGCCCATGGCACAACCGAAACAGTTCAACCTGCACAGACTTTTGCGTGCATGTACACATCTTTGTAGACATGCATGTGTGCATGGCTAGCATTATAGTTCCTGCCATGGCTGATGCAGCACTTGCATTTGGCAGTGAGCAGGCAAATGAGCGGGGGAGGGGCCTAGGCATGTCGGCTTGCATTAGTGTGCTTCAGGAGGTGTTCACAAGGCCCTTTTGCCACGTGGTCAAGTCAGATGTGCAGGGGAAGACCAGGGAAACAGATGGAGCTAACCTGCCTGCTGGCTCCTGGTGCAGGTAAACGCATCAGCATGCGCAAGGTCATTGCATACATCGCCAGCCATTTCCGCAAGGACAAGATCTGGCTGCGACGCAACCGGCCCGACAAGCGCCGGTACCAGGTGCGCCCTCCGTGCCCTGCACAAGCACACCATGACGGCAGCAGTAGCAGCAGCAGCGGGCAGCAGCAGCGGGCAGCAGCAGCGGGCAGCAGCAGCAGCAGCAGCAGCAGCGCAAGCAGCAAGCAGCAGGCAGCAGGCCAGCACCTTGATGCCATGGACTAACTAGCGCAGGTGTGGTAGTAGCCCGTGAAGCAGACTGACAAGCTTGATGCGCTGCTTGAGAGTGACCAGGCACTGCTTTGTGAGAAGCATACCTTGGCAGTTGGGCTGGGTGGTTGGATGGGCGGCTGGCAGGCTGGCTGGCTGGGCATTGCTGGTAGCTATAGCCTCCTGCTCACAGGCTGGCGGACCTGGTGCTGGCTGCAGGTGGTGCTGGCAGTGGACGACTCACGGTCCATGGCGGAGTGTGGGTGTGGCGGGGTGGCTCTGGAGGCCCTGGCCCTCATGTGCAAGGCGCTGTCCAGGTGTGAGCCCAACCACCTAACCACTTAACCAACAAATAACATCCGGGTCACAACCACAGCATCCACCAGTGAGTCATTGCATTGGTCAGTGCATGGCCTGGGCATGGAGAGTAAGGTCATAGCATACGCACGCAGTGGTCAGGAGCAGCAGCCAGGCAGCAGCAGCAGCAGCAGCAGGAGGGAGGTGGCAGCAGTGGGTGCCAAGTAGAAGCAGGGCCTCTGGCAGCAAGGATGACCCGTCTGCTGAGTTGCTGCCCTCTGGCATCAATCAAGACACCAGGTATGAGAGGCTCTGGCAACCCCAGGCAAGTGGAGTTGAGGATACAGGTCAAAGCACAAGCTGTATGTCCCCTTGCTTGCAGGCTGGAGGTGGGGCAGATAGGCGTGCTGAAGTTTGGCGGCCCTGAGGGCGCGGTTCCCCTCCATGGCCTGGCCACTCCCTTCACTGACGCGGCGGGGCCGGGAATCATGGCAAACCTGAGGTTCAAGCAGGTCTGTCCCCCTCCCACAAAGCCGGCAAGGCAGCGGTAGAATGGAGGGTAGAGGCAAGAGTTGGAGCTGGGCAGGGGCTGAGAGTGAGGGGCTGAGAGCGAGGGGCTGAGAAAGAGGGGCTGGGGTTGAAGTGCAGTGGCTCCTCCTCGCCCTGCCTGGCCCTGCGTGTCATATCAGCGCGCCACAGGGCAGTAGGCAGGCCTTGCCGTGGCACACCAGTCCAGGCTAGGCGCTGCAGGCCGTGCTGCTGACAGCGGCTGCACCTGTTGAATCCGCAGGACAACACCATCGCGGACCAGCCCATGCTGCGGCTCATGGAGGCTCTGGACCACATGCTGGACTGCGCCCGGCACCAGGGCGGCGCGGGTGGCATTGGTGCAGGCACCCAGGTGACCCACTGGCATGTGCTGCTCCCATGGCATGAGCATGAGGGAGGGAGCCTTCCTGGGTGCCCATGGTGGCAGCGATCAAACAGAACCATTTCATGTGTCAGGACAAGCTGCGCACATGTACAAAACATCAGGAAAGCATACGACTGGTGGCACCTCCACAGCATGCACATGACATGGAGTATCCGAGTGCAGACATGAGGGGTAGTGCAGCAGGTCCAGGAGAAAGACAGGTGGTATCAGGAACACCACAGACCCCTGGTGGCCCTGGTCCCTCTCACCCACAATGCTGGCATGTTGGTGTGTTGATGTGCCCAGGATCTGGCCCAGCTGGTGCTCATCGTGGCAGACGGGCGCCTGCATGAGAAGGATGGACTGCGGGCGCGGGTGCGGGAGCTGGCAGCTAAACGTGGCGTGTGCCTGGTTTTCATCGCAATCGACAGCCCGGCTGTGGTGGCCCCTGCCAGCCTCCTCCCACCTGGGGCTGCTGGCCAAGCACCTGGCCAGCCAATGCAGCCAGCAGCAAGTGCCGCAGGGAGCAGTAGCCTCCTGGATATGCAGACTGTCACGTTTCAGGGCGGCAAGCCTGTGTTTCGGCGCTACCTGGACGACTTCCCCTTCCCCTACTACCTGCTGCTGCGGGACATCTCCGCTCTGCCCAGAACTCTGGCGGACCTGTTGCGCCAGTGGTTTGAGATGAGCAGCTCAGGCAGCATGTGAGGCTTGCTGGTGACCGTCAAGGGGTGACCTCGAGCTATCAAGGGGTGGAGTGAGGTGTGAATGGCTGGTTGTTGACAGGGCAGTAAAGATAGATGGGAGGGGATGTGTTCTCCCTGTTTTTTGGAGCTATGTTTACCTGCGTGTCGGCTGTGACGCAAGTGGCCTTAGTGTAGGCGTATAGATATCTTTGTGGCACAGGTGGCGATCTTGGTCCATGGTGTAGGACCGTGGTTCACTTGAACATGCTGTCGGTGTTTGGTTGTGTCAGCAGACTAAGTGGTGCAACACATTGAAAGTAGTAGTGGAGAAGTTACGTCGTGGTTCGCTGGCATATCTGTTGTTCATGTGATTGGACTGGTTTGAGTGACAGCCCTGTGAGGTGGAGCTGAACACACTCAGTGCCACAAGACCCGCAGGCTGGAAGCCCCCAGCAGGGCAGGTGGAACCCGCCTGGTGCGCCCAGCCTGGAGCCAGGAGCGTGGCCAGCCAGTGCGGGGCCTGGTGTGGTGCCCTGTAGTGGCCCCCCGCAAGCCCCCACAGGCCCCACGCAGCAGCCAGGCAGCCACACAGCCAGCAGCCTCAGAGCCAGGGCCCAGCACTCCCCCGCCAGCCAAGCGCAGCAAGCCGGCAGCTGAGCCCACCAAGGGCAGAGGCAAGGGCAAGGCTGCCAAAGCCAAGCCAGCACCACAGCCAGGCAGGTGGCTGGACAGGGACTGCAATGCAGCATTGAACATGCAGCGCATTGGGGAGAGCAGGTGGCGGCCGCTGGAGCTGTGCTACTGGCCAGACTAGGGAGCTCTGCCAGCCAAGGGCAAGGAGTACCCTGGCCTGGCTACAAGCGGGTGCGAGACAAGCCACCCAAGGCCCAGGAGCAGCAGCAGCCTGCTGAGGCACAGTAATGTGTGCCCCCTTTGTTGAGCTGTCATCAGCTCGCAATTAGTGCATGTTTTGTCATGCCAACTCTACATCATAGCCCTCGGGTCAGGCAATAGTGTAGGTGGTAGGCGGCTCATGTGCCATGTGCACTGGGTTTACTCCACACAGCCCAATAACACTGTTTGAGTCGGGTCTAGTTAGTGGCTGCTAGTGGCTGCTAGTGGCTGCTAGTAGGTAATTCTGATCCGGCTCAAATGGAGGCCCTAGTGAGGGACAAGAGGGCTGGTTTGAGTGATCCCTAGCCGACTGTGGGACAGTGATCCCTAGCCGACCCTAGCTACGTGAGTTACGCGCTGTAAGATAACCCGTCGCTAATAATAGTATACCGTACTCTCCCGATCGATTCCCTATCCCGAATCGTTTTTTGTCCTTCGGGAAATCGGGAAAGAGTAAACAATGTAATTTTTTGGTCCTTCGGGATGTGGTCAAACAATAAGTTGACCTTGACGAAAGGGCCAGCAATGGACCAGTTTGTGGCTGGGGCAAAGGCTGGGCTCACCAAACAGGCAAGGGTGGCGACTAGGCTAGCAAACTTGTCGAGGGGGGAGGCGGCCGGTCATACACGGGCAGCCGGCCAAGGCGGGGTGCTTGCAAGGAGGCAGCAGCATGGGTGGCTGCAGGAGCATGCAAGTTTGAATGCTCCGAGGCAGATGATGAGATATGCCGCCACTGCCAGCAGCGGCAGGAGGACCACGACTTTATGAGCGAGGTCCAGTGCCCAATGTGACGTGGTCAGGTGATAAGGCCACTAGAAAAGAGGCCACGACAGTTGACTAAGTTGATCTCATGATTTTGATATGAGATTAATGGGTTGGGAGGCTTGATTATTTCTATGCACGAAGACGTTCTTAAAATTGACTTTAGACGTACTTTGGCCATCGGGGAATTTGAAACAATGAAAACTTTGGCTCGGGAATAATATTTTAATTATAGTTTCCGAGGCCTCGGGAATCGATCGGGAGAGTACGGTAATGTCATAATAATAATAATAGGATAGTGATAGTGATAGTGAGTGAGATGCAACCCATGTTCATTCTCCGCATCTTGTCCACGCTCAAAAGGCTAGCGCAGATGCCAAGTACCGCAAGCTTTTCACTGACTTCATTGACTTCAAACAGGCCTATGACCACATACCTCGACAACAATTGTGGGGACACTTGCGGGTTGGGGTCAAGCTGCCACAGCCCTTGCTTGCCTGCCTGGAGGGTCTGTATAGGGATGAGGTATAGCCCACCGCACCCCCCTAGTGACTCCGGACCAAGGTGTCGAGCAAGGCTGCTCCATCAGCCCACTCCTGTTTGCTCTCTATGTTCACGACATCAGTAAGGGGTTCCTGGGTCTTGTTGATGCTGTGAGGGTGCAAGGCACACCTGTCACCCACTTCAGCTGATGACCTGACCCTGGTGAGCACCTCGCCCCACGGGCTGCAGCGGCTGGTCTGCCAGCTACAAGGCTTTGCAGACAGGAAACACCTTACAGGCAATGTGGGCAAGTCAAAGGTGATGGTCTTCAATGGCAACTCACAAACTGCAGCACCTAGCTTTGGGCACAAGCATGAGATCCTGCCTGTGGTGAGAGAGTTCAAGTGCTTAGGCATGCACTTCAATCCCAGCGCCACCCCTGCTTTTGCTGCCACTCATATGAGGGCTGGCATGTTCCTCGCCATGCACCAGGCGTGCAAGAGTGCCAGAGAGTATGGGGTCTTGCATGATCCATATGCCCTGTGTCACCTCATTAGAGCGTTAGTGCTCCCCTTGGGGCTGTATGGCAGCCAGGTATGGGGCACTGCCTTCCTTGGGCATGGTGTGCAGCTCTCCAACCCAATGCAAACACGCATGCTCAGCTTCCTCAGGTTTGCTGCCAGGGTACGTAGCTCATTGTCAGGCCTGATGGTGCTGCAAGAGTTGGGGCAGCTGCCCCTCCAACTTTACTGGCTCAGAGCTGCCTGCAAGTAAGGAAGTAAGGAAGTAAGGAAGTAAGTAAGGAACACTGCCAAGCTTTCCCACAGCGACCTGCTAATGAGGGTGATCAAGGCAGATGTGGAGTTAGGCAGGAGCTGTCAGGCCAGTTGGAGTGCTCAATTCCAGCTGGCCGCCATAGAGCTGATGGTGGGTGAGTTTACCTTGAGCCCGGACATGGTCCTAGGCACCAAGGCTTTGGAAGTCAAGTGGCTTGAGAGGTGGGGGAGGCGCTGGGCTGGTTTTGAGGGAGACCCTAGGCTGCCTGAGATGCTCGTATGCTGCATGGTTTAAGCATGGGGACGGCATTGGCATCAATCACATGGCACCCCACCTGCTTAACAGACAGCTATCTACAGAAGTCCGCACGAGCTTGACTAGGTTCAGGTTAGGCAACAGCGGTTTGGGGGTGGAGAAGGCTCGGTTTGAGGGGGTAACTTTCATTGATCGCACATGCACCAGATGCACAGAGGGGGTGGTGGATGACGCCATGCATTTATCTTTGAGTGCACTGCCACGAGATCTATCAGGGAGCAGCCGGAGTATGCCTTTTCAGAACAATAATGAGAACTTGCATGACTTCATGTCGAGCCCATGTGCACCTTTGTTTGTACACCTTGCTTTGAAGTGCGTTGCAGAAAGTCCCGGACCCCTAGAGGCGGAGGGCGGCCAAGCAGCCTGACGGCTGACGGCTTAAGTGGTGTATGCCACCTATCATAGTGAGACAAAATGAACTTAACTGTGGAAACATTACAAAACGGGTTCGCTGTGAACAACTAGAACTACATGTCAACCTCGGCTTAGGTTTCAAGTGCACATCAGTCCGAGCATTGCGTGGTGAGCTGGAAACCAGAGCCCGCCACTGAACGGTCACTCGTGGATTCAGTGTTGCAAGTTATGGTGATACATGACAAGGGTGAGTGGCAGATACTACAACACATCATGCTACAGCGCACTGCAGCCAAGCATTTACAAACAAACGGTGAAGAAATCTGAATCCTACCAGGAGTCGAATATCATATCATGCATGTCCCGACCAGACATGGATGGAGCTGATTACCCAGGTTGAGCGAAGTTGAGGTGTGGGTCATGGCGCTGCTGTTTGGCTGTGGCTGTGGTGCTGTAGGCTAGCCCAAGGTATGCCTGCTCCTCAGATACACCCAGAGAGGCTGCAGGGAGCAGGGAGAAGGGGTGGTGCTACAGCATCTGTCCCAACCCAGGAATCCCTGCAATGCGTGACACTGACTGGAAGCGTGGGTGTGCATACTTCTCTCGGATAGCTGCCAGCTGAGCATTGCCAGCGATGGCTGCGTGCAGCTGGCCCAGCGCGTGGGCGCATTTGTTGATGTCCTGCGGGCCGTAGCCTGAGTAATGCTGGAGGGTGCCGTCCCAAGGAACCCGCTTCAACATCAAATTAGCCAGATATACAGAAGCTGCTGCCACTTCTGACGGCAAGAAGCCCATCATGGAGTGGTCAAGCAGTGACAGCTCTGTTAGGTAATTGGACAGAAAGTGCAGTAGCTCGTCTGGGTTGCAGACCTGCAATCACATCAGCGACACGACATATCAATTGGTTGGTGCAGAGGGTGGAGCTGGACATGACCGAGCAGAACTGCATATACCTGGAGGAGCCTTCGCAAGAAAGTCTTGGCTGTGGGCACTGTCAGCTCATAGCTGAGGCGCTTGAGAACTGTCTCCTCCATCTGCACCATCTGCTCCTTGCTGTATGTGTTGTCTGTAATGTAGCAGAAGTCGGTGACGTTGGGAGGGTAGATTTCCTCATACTTGGCTGCAATCCACATGCAGGCGACGCCCACAAGCTGCAACTGGCTGCGCTGGACTGGATACAGTGACAGGAAGCGGTCAATGTAGTTGACAGTCAGGTACAGGGTGTCGGCACACAGCTTGTACTCCTCTGCCACCTCAACCAGCCAGTCAATTAAGATGGCTCGCATCTTCGAGTTAACATCCGTCTGAGAGTGCTCCAGGTAGGCTGGGTTAATGCGGTAAGTCACCTGCAAGTGCAAGGCATGCCCCATGCTTTTGCAACTAAACCTCTATCACCATCAACAACGCGGTGTCAGACTGCTAACGTACCTCACTATCTCGCAAATGCTGAAAGATGGCTGATGCATAGGCGCTGCAGGCCTGGGGGTCGTCCATGTTCATTGCGTCTACATCCACCCAATCACGTCGCTTCTTGTCTGCGGCATCGAACAAGCAATTTCTCGGTGGCCACCTGTCGGGTGCCCCGCCAACCAGTGGCCATCCTTCTAAACGCGTACCGTGGTGTTGCTGGCCATCAGCAAAGACAGGGTCGTTCAGAGACTGCTGGGAGAGCTGAGGGATACCACCAGTGCCCCTGCTAAGGGATGACTTGGCAGCCTGACGGTAGAAAGCACAGCATCGTCAAGCTCAATGGAGGGCGAGCAAAGCACCGAAGAGTCTGTAACAGGTGCCCACCTTGCTGACATCGCTGTGCGAAATAGTTGCTGCGCTGTTGGTAATGTCACTGAGAGCAGGACGACGACCGTCTGCGAAGCCTCGTTTGTTGGCGGGCTGCTGCTGCACCAAAGCTGGCTTTAGCTCGTGCTGTTCTGCTGTGTGTGCCATGCCAAGGGGGGCCAAGTAGTTCGAGAGCCAGCTTGGGTTTTCCATTTGGCGTTGACTTAAGCGACTTTTCAACGTCCGTCTATTGCACTGGAGCGCAACCGCATGAACGCGGCACAGTGTATGCGGGGATAGAGCGTTGTTGCGACGGTGTTGTTGCAGTCCAAAAAAATACACAAGTGTTTCAAATGTCTAACTTTATTCTTTCTTGTCCCGCCAGCCTTCTGGTAGGCTCAAGCCACGTCAGTCGTGCGACCCGTGCGGCTGAGAACCGCCTGTACTTCACCTGCATCTCCTGCCTGCCAAGTATGTCAAGCATGGAGGTCGGCCCACTTCCAGGAAGGTCCAACGCAACCTCTCTTCGTTCCTGGTGTTGCTGTTGCGTGGCTTTGGGAAATGGCTTTGGTCACCCGCCTTGTAGCTCTTGTTGCATGCCCTTGTCGGGGCGTGGCCAATAGGTGTGAAGCGGTGGGGACTTCAGCTAAACATAACTCATTCAACATAGAACAACATTTTTGACTATGGGTAAGCTCACTCGGCAACAACCCAGAGCTGGATTCTACAGCTCTGTAGTGTCATCGGTTGCACCCTTGATGACCACAAACCCCACACCGGTGGTGCTTTCACTCCACACAACAGGAGACCACTGGGCACCCCATCAACACCAACAGCGTAATGCTTGAAAGGCTGAGACACCCCTTGTCCCTCACTAGGGCCTCCATTTGAGCCGGACCAGTAATGGCCTCTAGCAGCCACTATCCGGAATACAAGGGACCACTAGTGGCCCGACTCAAAGGGTGATAATGGGCTGTGTGGAGTACACTCGATGCATATGGATATGGTGCATGAGTGCCTACCACCTACACTATTGCCTGATCTGTTAGGGCTATTGTGTAGAGTTGGCATGAGGAACATGCACTGATTGTGAGCTGATGACAGCTCAAGAGGCGGCACACACTACTGTGCCTCAGCAGGCTGCTGCTCCTGGGCCTTGGGTGGCTTGTCTTGCAGCCGCTTGTATCCATGCTCAAGGTACTCCTTGCCCTGGCTGGCAGAGCTCCCTGCTCTGGCCAGTAGCATAGCTCCAGCGGGCGCCACCTGCTCTCCCCACTTTGTTGTTGAACTAAGCTAAGAAAACTATAACTAAACAAATCAGAAGAAGAAGTAGAAGAGACTAAGCCGGTATTCACCGGCGTGCATTAAGGGAGGAGCCACCGCCTGGGGCGCGGCCTGCTCCCACCATCAACAACATAAACTAAGAAAACAATAGGCAGTAGACAAATCCGTGAAAGGCTATCAGCCTGTTCAAACTACTAGACCCTATAGGTCATTGCGGACCCGGTGCACCCTTTCCAGTACAACCCCACCCGGTGCCCCCACGATAGCCCGGTGTGCCAAGTTGCAGCACACCTCTGCCAATCCATCCACATCTTCTCCAGCATACATCTTCTCACAGCATTTCCCATCCACAGGCAAACACAATTCATTCAACAAGGAACAACATGTTTGACTGTGGGTAATCTCACTCAACTACTACAAACAAGTTGAAGCATCCTCGGTCGCACCCTTGATGACTACAAACCCCACACTGGTGGCACGTTCATCCAAACAACTGGAGACCACTGGGCAACTCATCAAAACTGACAGCTTGATGCTTGAAAGGCTAACAGCCTGTGCAAACTACTAGGGCCTATGCATTGTTGCGGGCCCGGCCATCAATGCCCCGCCGGTACTCTGCAGCCCGGTGCAACCGCTGCTTGACCTTGGGCAGCCGGTCATTGACCCGCTTGTAGCCCTGCTGGTACTCCTTGCCAACGGGGGGCAGAGCCATCAGGCCCTCATAGCTGCACAGTTCCAGGGGGCGCTGCTTGCTCTCCCCAATGCGCTGGAAGTTGAGGCAGGGGTTGGTGTCCCGGTCCAGCCACCTGCCCCATGGGAGGGTCCTGGGCTGGGGGAGGGGGTTGGGGGTCTTGGGCTGGGGGAGGGGCAGGGGGGGCCTGGTCCTGGGCTGGTGGGGGTGGCTCCTGGGCTGGGGAGGGGGTGGGGGGCCCTGGGCTGGGGGAGGGGCAGGGGGGTCCTGGGCAGGGGCAGGGGGGTCCTGGGCAGGTGGGTGCTGAGCTGGGGGAGGGGGAGGGGGGTTGGGCGGCACCTCATGGCACCACTTCAGGCCCCGCACATCCTTAGCATGCCGCAGGCTCCAGGCTGGGCGCAACAGCCGCTGGTTGACCTGGCCTGCTGGGGGCACCCAGTCTGCTGGCCTTGGCCGGTCATCTGGCAGGTGCAACTCACAAGGCTTGCGGGCATGCACGGACGAGCTGACACGGGTGGTGCGGAACTCATCCACGATCACCAGCCTGTCGGGTCTGGCCGGGCCAGGCCTGCTAGGCTGCTCCACCACTTTGCGAAATCCCTCCCGTACCGCATTGGCCTTCCACCCACCCTGGCTGAAGCGGCCCGCTCCCAGGTACACCGCAACTCCCCTCTCTTGGTGGTAGTGCTGGCGTGACACCCACTTCATCCCATTCACCAGCTGCAGGTCAGGTCAGGGTCAGGGTCAGGTCAAGTCAGGTCAGGGTCAGGATGTTGGTGGCGTTGGCGTTGAGGGAGTTGTCGTCCCCTGTCAGATGCACCTCATCCAGCTGCTTGAGCATGGCCACCGGCCAGGCACTGCTGGGCTGCTCAAACACAGCCACCTCACCGGGCAGCAGCCGGATGCCGTTGTGGTGGGGGCCACGCATCATGTGCTCAAGAACGCTGGCATTGGTGAGCAGCTCCATGGCATCTTTGATCTGTGCCAGCAGCTGTGGGTCCCAGATGTTCAGCTGCACTGGTGGAGGCAGTTGGGCTGGGGCGGCTGCACAGCGGGGTGAGCTGCGTGTGGCGAGGCAGGGGTGAGCATAGCGAGGGCAGGCTGGGTCAGGTGGAAGAGGGGGGCCTGGGCTGGACCTGCTGCTGGGAAGCCTTGAGAGGGCTGGCCTAGGAAGGACTGGAGCAGCACAGAGAGACACAGGACTGCTGTCAGGACGCACTGCTTGCTGCCCATGGTCATGCGTTTGTTGACCTCTGCCACAACAGCGCCAACTTCAGCTGGGCTGAGATCAGGCCGGGCTGCCTCCACAAGGCTACGAAAGGCGGCCTTGATAACCTGGCGCCTCTCTCCAGTTACTTCTTTCCCAGCCTGGCCCTGCCCGCCACTGCCACTGGCGCCTGCAGACACGCACGGCAGGACTTGAGTCGCAATGTCGCGTGGTGCACACTGCGCCGCGTCGTCAGTTAGCTTCGGAGCGGCCTAGCCTTTCGTCGAGCTTAGTGGCTTACCGGCTGCGGAGGGTGCGGGGGAGACGGGGCGCTTGCGTTTCCTTTTCGGCGGCATCTCAGGGACTCAGCAACATCATCAGAGCGGAGTGGCCGTGCTGGAGGGCGCATCAGGTCGCCATCTAACCGGAGTGCCGGCAACCGGAATGCAGCGTAATTGGGGTCCATTACACATGTATTACATGGTGTTGTCCCCACAGTGGCCGAGCTGCACTTGATGGCCTAAACTGGGTGCTCAGACCTGCTGCCAGCATGCATGCATGCACACAGTTCACGCACGCCCACAGGCACGCATTCTGCACTGTCACAAGATGAGCTATGGCAGCTGTCACGTCGAGTGAAGTACAAGGCAAATGGTTGCATGGCAGGAATGAATGCATATCTACGAAGATATCCAGTGTGCAGCAAGATCAGCAGCAGCAGGACTCCTATGCCCAGCTATTACCTCAAACCCTCAGCTCAATACCAGTGTACAATCAAAAGAAAGAAAGGAAGAACTACTGCCCCGAGGGAGCGTGACAGGAAAAAATTTAAGTGCACAGTGCTACATGTGCCGTTAGCGACCAAGCGCGCGAACTAGGGCAATGGCAGCCTGACTTGTTGGTTCAGCGAAAGCATCCGGAGTATGAATTCTGCTCTCGAGACAGCTGCACATTTGCAAAATCAGGATGTGGAGGCCAGCAACAAGAGCACCGGAGGGCGCTTTGGGGGTGGCGATATGCACGAGCACCTCATTCAAATGGGCAAGCAGCTGGCCGAGATTGAAGCTGAGCACCATCAGGTGGAGCTGTTGTGTGCAAACTCCGCCCCCAGCTCCAATATACTAGCTAATACCACACCAGGCTAAAACAGGTTGACACGGGATCCTTGTAAGACTTGGCGCAACCAGCCACCAGTGCTGGTAGGTTCAGGGCCTTTCACATGGGCTGCTGGTGCCACATTGCTGCATGCAGTTATTCTCAGGGCGCCAGACGGACAGGGACAACCTGGCCAAGGCCACTGCTCGCTACTTCAGTGGGGTGCAAAGCAGGGTAGACCCGCTGGCAGGGGGCCTGTCGCCTCAAGTGGGTAGTTATCCATACTGTACACAGCTCTTTAGCAATCCAGCAACGCCTGGTAGAAGGCATCCAACCTTGGCTGCCATGCGGCGCTGGCCACCTGCTGTCTTCCTGACATACGTCATTGCCAGGGCCTCTTGCACTCTGACTGCCTCAACATCCGAATGCCTTGGCAATGTTCTGGCCTAAACCTTGCATTCAATTTTCTTGCAATCGACTGGGTGTTTCCTCACCAGCATTACCTCTGCAGCGCAGCAGGCTTGCGTGCAGCTGTGACTCAGTCCCAGCTTGGCAATGGCGCCCCCCTGCCCCGCAGCTGCTGCGCACGTCACACCACTCCACCCCAGGCACTGCCCCTGTGGCCCGGCAGCGGACCCACCTGCTGCGCTGCCCCAGCTCCCCCACCCCCACCACCCCCTCCACCTCCGGCCTGACCCCCAGCCGGGTCCCAGCCGCTGCCACGACCCGCAGTGCAGGCAGTCATGGCCGGCTGAGCATGTCGCACAGCACCCCTTCCTGGGCCAGCAGCAGCTCCAGCGCTCGCCGCAGCTTGCAGTGGGACCACTCCAGCAGAAGTGCTTACCCGGCTGCTGTGCCCACCCGGGCTCGGCCAGCAGCCCATGGGCGCAGCAGTTGCAGCGGCAGCAGCCACCTGTCCCACACCGCCACCAGCAGCCTCAACGCCTCAGCCATCTCCCCACCGCCGCGGCAGCACAAGAACCGACTGTCCTGTGACAGCATGGGCAGCGCTGCCATGCTGGCTGTGGATGCCATGCAGCAGCAGGGAGATGCTGGCAGACGACATACGGCTCCGGAGCACAAGGTGCCCACACCCCCTCCCTCCCTCAGCCCCCTGGCAGCCCAGCCCCCTCAGGCCCCCCACATGCACCAGCCTGGCTCCCGCGCCCTCCCCACCCCTGCTGCTGATGCCCTTTTCAGCCACGCAGCCACGGCGGCGATGGCCAACAGGCTGGCTGTGCTGAACGCCTATGCTGCCCGGGTGGCAGCCAGCAGGCAGGCGGCAGAGCAATCGCTGAGGACATCGCAGCTGGCGGCGACCATGGCAGCCCTGGCCGCAGCGTCCGCCCCTCACCTGGACCTGCAGCCTCCTGCAGCTGGGGCCCAGGCTGCTCAGGCACGGCATGTGGGGGGTGGGTGGGTGGAGGCAGGGGTCAGGGCCCAGGGACCAGGCGTGGCTGCAGGAGGGGCAGGGGCAGGCCCCTGGGCTGAGGGTGGTGCTGGGCTCACAGCTGCGCCCCAGGCTGCGGGGGCTGGTGAGGTGCGCGTGTACAAGTATACCCGGCGGCGCAGCGCAGCACAGTGGTCAGACAGCGACGAGTCGTCTGAGGATGAGCAGGGCGGACAGGCGGCCCCGGCACCAGCCACATGGCAGGCTGCAGGTCAAGCTGGGGACATGCAGGGCCACAGTGGGAGGGGGGTCCATCTAGGTGGGTGGCGGGGCCAGGGAGGGCAGGGGTGGGCAGGGGTGGGCCTGGGACTGAGCTGCCTGGCCCCTGTGTGGATCCCTGCTGACCCTTGGTTGTGGTGCCAGGTGCCTGCTGCTGCTGTGTGTGACTCCTGCTGCTGCTGCCACTGTCATGACGCCAGGAGGCCCACACACTGCAGTCGCTGCTGCTAAATCAGCTGACCACAGGAGGGAATGCAGCTGATGCACAGAGGGGTGTGCAGCTGGGGTCAGTGTAGCCAGGCAATGGCTGTGATGGTGTGTTGGGACCTACCCTGCTGCAGGCAGCCTGCACTGCTGACCGCCCTGGTGTGACAGCTGACAGCACAGGGGCACAGGGTGCAAGGCAGGCCAGGGCCAGGCTGCTGCAGAGGTTGGCTGCTGCGTGGCCTGCTGTCACCCTCGCAGGCAGTGGGCACTCAGCTGCCGGCTCTTCCCCGGGGTTGAACTCAACCGCCACGACGCCAAGCGCCTGGCAACCCCAGGGGCTGCACACACAGCCCCCGCCCAGCTGGCCAGCTGCCCCTGCACTCAGTGGCGCTCACCCAGGCCTTCACGCACCCCACGCTGCCAGTGTGACAGCCCCTACAGCAGCCGCAGCAGCAGCAGCGGTAGCAGCGGCAGAGGAGGAGCAAACCGCCTACAGACCCCACCTTGCAGGCCAAGGAGTGGTCAAAGGGCTGCATGCGCCTCGCTTGCAAGCCGATGACATGGTGCTGTTTGGCAGTCCGTTGCGGAAGGACCCGACAGCTGCCGGGGTCAGGCCCGGTGCAGCACAAGGCTGTGGCGATGGTGCTCATGGTGGTGGTGGCAATGGTGATGGTGGTGGTAAACACATTGCTGTTGGTGGGGATGCAGCTGCTGCCAGCAGCCCCATCACAGGCTCCGCCTGGCTAAGAGCCCCTGGTGCCAGTCACAGCGTGCAGGCTGCAGAGGGACCTCTACCGCGCTATGTCGGAGCCCAGGCCAGCAAGCCGGCCCTCTCCCGCTTCCACTTCCCTGCCTCGGGCCCTGCAGCCGGCAGCCCTGGTCAGGCAGCTGCAGAACGGCTGCGGCCAGGCAGCCACCGCGATGGCGATGGGCACGAGGTGGAAGGGGGAGAGGGATCTTGGGGGGCGGCTGCAGGGGAGGGCGGCTGCAGGCCTGGAGTACGGCTGGAGTACGAGCCAGGGCGCTATGCTGACAGTGCCTCAGAAAGCTGCGAGGGCGAGGAGAAGGGGGAGGAGGAGGAGGAAAAGGAGGAGGAGGGAGGAGGGGCAGGGGACAGAGAGGGGGAGGGAGAAGGGGGGATGGCTGGTGGCGATGGGCAGCATGACAGCCACCTGCCTGCTTCCTGGGCTATGCCGCACCCACGCTCCCACCAGGGCCGCCCCCACCTGCCCCCCGCCCAGGCCCTGCAGGGGTCAGCAGACAGCGCCCAGGGGGCAGCTTCCCACCTGGACCCCGCCACCCCAACCCTCCCTGCCCGGGTGCACAGCTCCCAAGACCCCCTTCACTCCCAGCCCTGCGACCCGTCAGCAGGCTGGGCCAGCCCAGTGGGCAGGGAGGCCACCGTGCTTCCCTCAGCTGCTGCTAGCGCTGCCTCCAGGCTGTGCAGCGGGGGGCTGCAGCTCCCAGGGGGTGGGATGAGGCCAGAGCCTGAGCAGGGCAGGCCGGGTCAGGACAAGCACGGCCCTGACCTGACCCCTGGCCAGGCGTGCGGGCCACCACTGCCCACCCCCAGCACGTGGCAAGCTGGGCACCGGGCACAGGCAGGCCCCCCTGCTGCTGCATCAGGGGCCAGGGCAGCTGAGAGGAGCACCCCCCACACACTGCTGCCCTTCACGCAAAGGCACACCACCCAAAGCTCTGCCCCGGCCCCGGCCTTGGCTCCAGCCTCACCTGCCAGCTCTGGCAGTGCCGCAGCTTCTCACACTGTGCCTCAGCAATGGCATGACGTGAATGGCGGTGGCGCGGGGGCTAGGCAGCAGCAGGAGCAGCGGGTGGGGTCAGGGCCCAGCCGTACAGTGCCTGCCTGGCACCCCTCCAGCTGCACACCCACTCCGGTGGCCTCGACTGCCTTGCAGCAGCAGCAGCTGCACCTCCCTGCGCAGCCACTTGAGCTGGGGCCAGCAGCAGGTCAGGCCGGCAGCATGCACCCACAGCTCCCCACTCTTGACAACGCTGCCCTGTGTCTGAGTGCTGCTGCAGCTGCACAGTTGATTGGGATGGGGGGGCAGGAGGGGTGGAAGCCAGGCAGCGCAGCAGTCTCAAAGGTGGCCACCCTGGCCAAAGGTGAAGCCCTGGGGGCTGTGGGGGAGCCTGGAGCTGTAGGGGCTGCTGGAGGTGGAGAGGATGAGCCGCGTCAAGGCCCAGCAGGAGGGGCCACTGCTGGCCCTGGCCCTGGCCCTCCTCCTCCTGACTCACTTGCCTCTTCCTCCACCCCGGAACGCCCCCCTCCCCCTGCTCTCACCTCAGCCGCTCCCACTCCCTCATCCGCTTGCCAGGACACCCCCAGCACTTCGCTGCCCCTCACCTCTCCCTCCCCCTCACCTTCCCCTGTCCACTCCTCCTCCTCCTCCTCCTTCGCAGCTGCCTCTGACGTCAGTGTACCAGTGTCAGCAGCCAGGGCCAGGGCTGCTGTGGCGCTGGAGCCCTGGCCCAGGTACGGGGACATGGGCCGCACGCCCCGCACCCCCGGCGCCCTCCCCTCCCTGGACACCCCCTCCCCCTGCATGGCATCACCCCTGCCAGCTGCTTTTGCAGACTCCTCCGAGCCCTGCCCCACCTCCCCCACCACCCACCCAGCCGCCGTCCCTGGCATCCCACCACCCACCTGCCCCGCCCTCCAGGCTGCCAGCCAACCCCAGCCAGGCAGAGGGAGCCGACCCAGTCAGACGGCCCTCCACCTGGGTAGCGCGGGGGGGGCCCCCGCCCCCCCCACTGCCTCTGCCATGCTGGCGCAGCTCATGCAGCAGCGGGTGCAGCGCAGCGCTAGCCTGTCCGCCCTGGCGTGCAGCAGCCCCTCAGGAGCATCGTGTCCCCCTCCCCCTCCCCCCCCCCCCTGTGCCCAGCATGCAGCCAGCACAGGCAGGCAGCCACAGCCCCCCGCCCGCTGCACTCCGCCCCAACCACAGTGAACACAGCACTGGCAGTGCTGCATCCCAGCCTGTGCCAGACGCTCCTCTGGGCTGTGCTGTCATCAGCCCCCTGCCCTCACGCTCTGCAAGCCGCTCTGCCAACCACTCCTTGTCCAGCAGCCACGCTTCCCTCAGCCCCTCTGCCCTGCGCCTTAGCCGCGACTGCCGCTCTGCCGGCAGTGCCACCCAGGGGGGGGCCCCCCAGCCCCTCAGCCACCGCCAGTCAAAGGATGCGCACGTGTTCTCCCCCCTGACCCTGGCCCTGAAGCCAGCAGCAGCAGCGGCAGCAGCAGCAGCAGCTGGAGGGCAGACAGGGGACAGGCCACAGCTGGCTCTGCCAGACAATAGTCAACACTCTCATCAGCAACAGCCGCCTGCACACCAGCAGCAGCAGCAGCAGCAGCAGGAGCTAGGGTGGCAAGCGGGGGGTGTTGCATTCGTGAGAGGGGGGGGCGCACCAGGGGGGGCGGAGGGGGGGCTGGCAGCGCACCTGCCATGGCAGCCGGCCCTAGAGCTGAGGGGCTCCCCACCCTCCGTGACGCAGCCCACAGCTGGCCTGCCCTGGCCACTGCACCCTCATCACCCTCACTCCCTACCTCTATACTTCAACCCTTCACACCCACACCTACCCCAACAGCCCCAGCAGCCCTCCCCCCTGCAGCCCTTCCCCCTGCAGCCCCAGCATCATCAACACCACCAGCATCAGCATCAGCACCCTCCAGGCTATGGCAGCGCTGCTCACCCCCCGCCCCTTCACACTGCAGGCCTAACCACCGGCCCTGCCCCCTGGCCCTCACTGCAAACAAGCTGCTCCCCCACATTCGACCCTGCCTCAGCTGCCCCACCTGCTGCCCATTGGGGCGGGGGCGGGTACAGGCCCCTGGGTGGGCCCTGGCTGCCAGGGCACAGCCCCCCCCCGCCCCCCCGCCCTGCCCCTTGGGATGCCGGCAGCAGCCAGGCCCTCCACCAGGAGTGGCACCGGGCCTGGCCGCCTGTGAGCCATGAGGGCAGCCAGGCGGGCCAAGGCGGCCAGGGACCCCCCTGGGCCCCTAATGGCCCTGGGGCCCCCATTGCCTCCCCACCTGCTGCTGCTGCTGCTGCTGCTGCTGCTGCTGCTCCAGGGGGGTGGGGCGCTCAGAGCCCAGGTCCGCATGCCTGGACCCCCCCACCTGGGGGCCGGGGCATGGTGGAGGGGGTCTGGGGTCCGGGGGGAGTGGAGGCCAGCAGCAGCAGCAGCTGGGGGCTGCCGGCAGGGGCCGGGGGCCGACCGGGCGCTAGTAGCGCGGGGGGTGGCAGTGTGGGGGCGGTGAGTGTGAGGGATACGCTGTCCCCCGCATCCTCTACCCGCAGGAGGACCTTTGGTGAGTGGCCCGCAGCCACCCCTGCTGCCCTGCTGCCCTGCTGCCCTGCTGCCCTGCTGCCCTGCCGCACCCTCAGGGCCCTGCTGCTCTGCCCCCCACGCGGCTCATGCCACCAGCTGTGCCAGCTCACACTGCCCCCTGCCTACTCCCCAGTCTGGCCCCTCTGCGCCACCACCACCCGGATACTCCTGTACAGCAGCACCCCATCAGCCCTGCTGCTGCTGGGTTTGGGATAGGGTCAGGGGTCAGGGGTCAGGGCCTAACCCAACCTAGCCATAACCCTGACGCTGCCAGCCCTCCTGCAGCTGCCCCTTCGGGCCATCTAGGGCTGTGTTTCCGCCCCATCACCTCAGCAGCTGCCCTGCCGCAGCACCTCCTCTGTATCACTCTGCTGCGTTTGCTTGTGTTGGCTGCACCACAGACGACACCCCGCTGCTGGTGAGCCCAGTGGTGGCAGGCGGCTGCTTGAGCCCACACAGGGCACGAGGCGCCACACGCACACCACCAGTCCGGCGTCGCACCACCACCACCTCCCGCAGCAGCACCCCCACCAAGAAGAGCAGCAGGGCAGAAACCGGGGCAGGGGCAGGGGCAGGGGCAGGGGCAGGGGCCAATGCTATGGCTGAGGCGGGCACTGAGGCTGGGGCAGCTGCAGCCATTGGTCACTTCAGCTGTGAGCAGCACTCCAGCAGCCACAGCAGCCCCCATGCACTCCACTTGCAGTCAGGCCCAGGCGGCACCGGTGGCGACACACAGCAGCAGCAGCAGCAGCAGCAGCGGCAGCAGCAGCAGCAGCAGCAGCAGCAGCAGCAGCAGCAGCAGCAGCAGCAGCAGCAGCAGCAGCAGCAGCAGCAGGGCGTAGAGGCCAGTGACACCAGCACTGCCATGGACCAGACTACCTCAGTGGACTGGGCTTCCGCAGTTCCTGCTGAGCTGGCGGCTGAGGCCAGGCAAGGTCCAACAGAACGAGCTGAGAGCGGCCAGGCAGGTGCTGCAGCAGCGGGGGGTGGAGAACAGGGAGCCGGGCAGCAGGGTGGAGGGGGTGATGGGGGCCGGGGGGGCTTGGCCGTGGCCAGGACCCGGTCTGCAGCCCTGATGAAGCTGAAGCTGCAGAGTGTGCAGCGCCTGATGACATCCACCACCAGCATGCCACAAGCTGCGGACCAGCCACCCCTGCCCCCACCACCATCCCATGCAGCAGTGAGGTCCAGCGCCCAGCCCAATGAGGTTGACAACCTGGGGGAGGGGGGGAGGGTAGGTAGGCAGGCATGGCAGGCGGCTAATGACAAGCCACATGGTGCTGGCCCCTGCCTTACCACCCCCGCCCGAGCCCCTGCCGTGCGTGGAGGGGAGCAGGAGGAAGGAGAGGGGGAGGGTGAGGGAGCAGTGGCTGAAGTTCAGGCTGGGGGTGACGTGGCCAGCTACAGCTTGCGGCGGATGCGGCCAGTGGGGAGCCAGGCCACGGCGGCAGCCCGGACCAGGGACTGTGAGCGTGACGCCTCCTCCCCTCCGGCCCCCAACCACATGCCGCCATCACGTACAGCGCTGCGCCAGCAACTGCTGCAGCTGACACAGAGGCTGGGTGTAAGGGGGCAGGGGCAGGGGCAGGGGCAGGGGCAGGGGCAGGGGCAGGGGCAGGCAGGGAATGAGCCGGCCTCCCAGGCTGGTGGAAGGCAGCAGATGGTGGGCAGTGCCGCAGCCAAGGTTGGGGCTGGAGTAAGGCATGAGGCATACGAGGGCCAGGAGCAGGAGCAGGGGCAGGGGCAAGGTGCCAGCCCCACCAGCGCCTCCAAACCCTTCCTGGTGCGCAAGTCCCGCAAGGTGGTGGGGAGCAAACTGGACTGGTCACACATCAAGCCACGCACGGTCACACGGTGGGTGTGGTGCTTCAGTGTGGCTGGGAGTGACCTGCCGCTCCTCCTTCATGGTGAGGCCGGGGCAGCTGCTGGCAGCTGGTTCGCGGTGAAGGCAGAAAGAGGAGGACATGCATGATGATGATGGCGACAATGCTGTCGATGACGACATGCTGCAGTGTCCTGCTGCCCTGCCATGCTGCCGATGGAGATGCTGCACAAGGTAGCCAGCATCACACATCCCTCACTCGTGGGTAATCGCCAGTCCCCAACCACCCCCTCCATGCGCCACATCATTTGCAGCCAGGATACTTCAGCTGTTGCTACCATGTTTGGAGGTTGGGCACCTGTTCATGCCAGGGCATTGGACTGTCTCTGGCTCGGCCTCTTTGTGTATAGGGTTGTGCAGGCACGGTGTTGCTGCTGCGCTGCTGCCCTGCGCAGGCTGGATGAAGCCCACTACACCCCCCTGCCTCAGCCAAAGGCCCCCACCTCTGCTGCTGCTGCTGCTGCTCCTGCTGCTCACAAGTCTAGCAGCAGTCGCCTATCAGCCCACCCCACCCACAGCAGCAGTCCACCACACACTGCCTCCAAGTCGCAGCCGGCAGCTCGCAGCCAAACACACGCCGCCCCCTCCAGGCCCACGGCCAGTGGTGGGGTCCGCAAGCCACTGCAGGCTGGTCAGCAGCAGCAGCAGCAGCAGCAGCAGCGATCCAGCTTCCAGCAGCCAGGGGCCCGCACCTCCCAGGCTGACAGCCCTGAGCTGTTCTATGTCAGCGAGGGCTTGCCTAGACCTGGCCGTGGGTCGGCTCGGGGCGATGCAGCAGCACAAGGCAAGGTGGTGGGCAGCTGGAAACCAGGGGGCCGGCTGCCACCCTCGCCTAAGGACCTGAAGGCTGCAGGTGGGGCTGGTGTGAAGGTGAAGGTGAAGGGCTTTGGCGGATTGCGTATGTGTATGTGCAGCAGTGCAGGAGGGTGGCCCTGGAGGGGGTTGGCAACTCCTCGCTGCTGAGGACCTGCTGCCAGGGGCCTGGTGTCAGTCTCTGTCGTGCATGTCACAGTGGGTGGACCGCCTACCTCAATGCTGCTTCTCTGCCTGCGCCCTACCTACGCACCTCTCCTCACGCATCAGCAAGCGATGTGCTGCTCAGCCCTGTCGTAACTGGCAGGGCATTGCAAGAGAAGGGTGCATGGCATGGATGGGCATGCATAGCACAACAGCGTAAGTGTGACCCTACCCCCGCCACGTCCCCATCGCATCCCTACCTGGAGCAAGGAAGCGGCGACGGCTATGCGCGATAGACGAGCAAGCTCTCAGCGCACAGTGCGTGCGTTTCGTTCCCAATGTTTCGTGGACTTGTGCGTGCAGAGGGACGTGCCCAGCGTGCGCGGCACTCGCTGAACACATCTGTCGGCTTGGATTACGAAGTGGAGCGCCGCACCGGCGTGCCTTACCAGAGTGGCGATCATTACGTCCGCCGACTGACCGCCGAATCGGTAGAGTCGAGCTGGTCGCCGGTGCGCAAAGGCACCGCGGACACTACGCGACAGCCGGTGCCGGGCAGTCCCCTGGAGGACCTTCTTGCGCACGTTAACCATCTTCTTCGGGAGTTTGATACGCGGTACAGCAGCATGGCTGACAGCAGCACTTCGCTTCTAAAGACTGGCAGGGGGTAAGCTCGTCGTCAGAGGTTAGGTGTGCCGACGTGCATGCCATTATGCGCCCGTCGCCGGATGGGGGGAGAGACCGGACAGCGAGAACACCGTTACCGGCGGCCGCGGTAAGCTCTGCAATGCCTGACGTGTATGGGCATGAAGAGTAGCGTCAGTCAATTCTGTCGACACGCACTGAGCAACACTACTGTGCCTAAACGTCGGCGGGGTGAGACTGCCCAGGTCGCAGTGTCACTGTATCGATAGCACACAGGTCAGTGCTCACCTTCAAGATATTCAGTGTAAACAAGTAGGCCGTGCTCAGCGAAGCACCGAAGTCAGTTTTAAACTTTTGAACCATGTGGCACGGAGGAAATGGCAGGTGTGTTTGGGAGGGTGGCCACCTGTTTCGTGCACTCCACCTGGTGTGACGCTGATGGGCTAGGTAGCTCTCATGTATCAGCGCTTCCTATATTGCGCACATTCAGCTCCCTGCGCCAGGCGTCTGGGATCACAGGGATGTAGCTCAACGTCGCTACCTCAATCAGTGTAGTTTTTGATGAGTATGAGTGGTCGGTGAAATAGTGCGGCAGTCGCGGTGCGGCGGTTGGAACGACCGCGGATGAGGCCGTTGTGTAAAGGTCGTGTTAAGGTCCAAAGCATCAGTCGGACCTTACCAACATACCTGAGCCTGAGCCCAGCACGTGGAGTACACCCTAGCACATGTACGAGTATCAGCTATGTGTTTGTGCGTAGTTCCCGCTGAAAACATACTACATGATCAGCACATGTCCGATTCACTTTCTTGTGTCTAACAGCTGTGCCTCAGAACAGTCTAAAGCGCTAGTGAGACTAACAAAGCAAGGGCGTCATGGGGCAGCAAATGGCACATGTGTAATGTGTGGAAACGGCCTGTGAGTGTGGAGCTCGTGACGCTGGACTCGTGACGATGATGCAGACCCGTGCTTTGGCGCTAGCGCGTAGAGCTCCCTTCCTCGTGCGCTCCCGCGCATTTACGCCCTTGCGCTTCCAAAGCAACCGATCTGAGACCCACAACATGCCGGCCGAGAACCTTAACCACCCAGACGCCCCCGACATCAACACGCTGTTGCCAACCGAGGCCAAGGTGAGAGCGCCAGTGGCGGGTAAAGAGCTCCGGCACCCACACCGGCCGCCGCCCGACCTCGCTCCCACTCAGTACATTGTGCATGCACGGATGAGCCCACAGCACGCAGGGACCCGCCTACCTCAGCAGCCGGGTGCCGTTTACTGATCAGCTGGCTATTGCCCTCCACAGGGCGCCATCTGGGACATGGACGGAACCCTTTTTGCCAGCAACGAGCACCGGGTGAAGTCCTGGGGCAAAGCCTGCAAAGAGTTTGGCCTGGAGATCGACAGCAACAAGTGAGCTGGGCAGGCTAAGGAACGGTCATGGTGGACAAGGGGGAGAACATGAAAGAGAAGGGCTGTAGAGGCGTGTGCGAAGAAAGTAGTGGTACTCCTGGGTGCTGTTGGCGCGGGGTACACAACAGCTTGCTCAGCAAGCTGAAGGTCAACCTTGGGGACCTCCGCAAACATAACACAGCCATGTTGTTATTGTAGTAATAGTAGCTCCCATATGCCTCTGTCAGCCTCAGCTGAACATCCATGCCAATCATGTGGGGCACCCTAGCAATGCTGCATTGGCCCTTTATGAGCCCGAAACGACCTCAGCTGAATCTCCATGCGCTGCTCACCTGTGGCTTCCCACCACCTGCCTCACGTGCATGTGGGCTTCCTTGCAGTTGAGCTTGATGAGCTGGCCTGGCATGCAGATACATGGCAGAGACAGGCCGAGCGGGCAAGGAGATTGTAGCCATCCTGTGTAAGGAGCAGGTGAGGTGGGGTGGCTACCTCTGCTCTCATGTGTCAGCCTAGTCACCACACCTGGTTAAAGCAGTTGTGGCAAAGCAGCTCATCCATTGGTGGGCCTGGTTGTGAATTGGAGTGAAGAGCACTCAGCACCTGGCTGGGCAGCAGTTGAGCAGGCATGCTTGGTGTGAGCCAGCCTATGTGCTGGGTGCTGGCCGGTGCAGGGCGTGGAGTTGAGTGAGGACCAAGTGAAGGAGCTGGTGGCAAAGGAGTCCTCCATCTCAAAGGAGGAGGGCATGGACAAGGTGAGGGCCTCATCATTGCCAGCCACACATCTCAGCGATGTGTGACCTGCACCTGAGCAGCAGCTGGTGTGCTGATGGTGGTGTTGCTGGGCTGGTGTCAGGCCGCTCAGCACTGCCCTGGCCGCAGTCCCGGCCCATCCCAGTGGTGATGCAGCTGCTGGAGGAGGCCAAGAGGCGAGGCCTGAAGATGGCGGTGGCATCCGGGGGTGAGAAGGGCACTGTGATGGAGGTGCGGCAGGAATGGCAAGGGGAGGTGGCAGCAGCGGTCAGGCAGGCAGGAGCAGGGCAGCAGCCAGGCAGGCATGTGTGGCAGAGGTGGGGCAGGGGATGCAGGCAGGAGCAGGCAGCTACTTGGGCTTGGCTGGCCAGCTGCGGCCCATGCCACAGCTTGCTCCCTTATTGAGCCTGAGGGGTGGGAGGTGGGGGGCTGCCGGCAGCCACAGTGCACTCTGTAAACTCCAAAAAACCAGTGGACCAGCAGAGCCATTGAAGCATTACCAGCAAATATTGGGTGCCATGGAGTGCTGCCATGGAGTGCTGCCATGGAGTTGTGTGAGTCCTCACCCCTGCTGCCCTGCAGGCGCTGGACAAGTTTGGTCTAAATGACACCTTCGACACCATTGTGACCAGCCATGACGTGGAGAACTCCAAACCTGCCCCGGTGGGTCTCCTGCTGCCCGCAGGCCGGCGCCTCACTGCCCACTGAACCCACTCCCTGGTCCCCCCCTGAGGTCCCAGCCCTGCCCCTCAGCCCCCCGGCTGACTTCAGCCGCCTTGGCCCTGAAGTAATGGTTGAGAGCGAGGGAGGCAGCCAGGGTCAGCTGCTTGGGGACCCGGCTACATGGTGAGGGAGTGGAGAGGGCCAGCCCTGGCAGCACCCCAGGCTGGCACACTCGTCACCCTCACTGCCACGCTGCGTGATGGCATGCCATGCTTGTTGCTGTTGGTCTTGGCTTGCACCCCTGAGCCGCCAGCCTGGCGCGGGGTCCCTCTCCCAGGCACCGCTCCGCCCTGTGGCCAGGCTGGCTGCCCTGGCCTCTTCCAGTAGAGGCCCAGGAGGTCCCTGCCTCAGGGTCGGCTGTAGTTCAAAGCAGACCTGCCTGCCCCCTCCCTCCCCTGCCCCCTCCCTCCCCTGCCCCCTCCCTCCCCCTTCGTCCCCCTCCCTCCCCTGCACCTCCCCCTTCGTCCCCCTCCCTCCCCTGCACCTCCCTCCCTGACCTGCTGTGCTGCAGGACATCTTCCTCCTGGCCGCCAAGGAGCTGGGCTTGGAGCCTAGCCAGTGTGTGGTGTATGAGGTGGGGTAGGGGAGGCGTGGGTTAGGGAGGGAGGGGAGAAGGGTGTGAGTTTGGTAGGAGGCAGGGAAAGAATGGCCGAGGAGGGAGGAGTGGAGGAGAAGCGAGCTGCATGCTGCATGGGCTATCCTGGCGCTGCTGGCTCTCATGGCATGCCTTCCCATGCCACCACATGCACTGCTGCCCAGACACCCCTCAGGGGTGTACAGCTCTGGCCCCTGTTGGTGCAAAGCCGCCCGCGCACACCACCTTCTTGGTGGAACACCTTCTGCCGCCTAGTGCCAGGATCACTCGAGTGCCCTGCCTGGTGCAGCGCTGCTCATCCCAGGGGGTTTGTGTCTGGTGCTGTACAGGATGCGGTGATGGGCATAGAGGCTGCCAAGAAAGCAAACATTGGCACAATCATCGATGTCACCACGCTGCCAGGTCATCCAGACAAGAACAAGCAGCCGGGCTCGGTAAAGATGCCGGAGCAGTAGCCTGATCAGGCTGACACACAAGCCAGGGGCAGGAATGCATGCACACATGTCAAGACTCTTGCTGGATCCCAGGGGCAGGGCACTCAGACTTCAGCACCAAGTACCAGGGACCGTTGAGCTCTTGCTGAAGGGCATAGCAGTAGCGACCGGCACAGCAGTGTGCAGCATGCGAAACCCTAGCTGTGTCAGTGACAGCTGACATTGGTGGATGCTGACTATGACAACGCCAGCTGCTGCCAGGCGTACTTTCTGACCAATGGGTCTTGGGGTCCAGCTAGGAGTAATGGAGGTCATGAAATAACTGGGTGGTAGGCAGCAATACAAGCCAGCATACTACGGCATGGACAGCACTGTGGTCTGCGCGCTTGATGTGGTGGTGAGTAGAAGTGCTGTCAAGACACACTGAAGCATCCCTACCCCTACATTGGAGTGACAGTGATGGAGATGTTGCAGTGCATGCATGTTATAGTATGATGCGTGTGAACAAAGTAGTGGTACCCCTTCTTCCTGTTGTTGCATTTGATATGATGATGGTCGGGGTTGTAGACGTCGCCAAGGACTGGTAGGCTATCATAACCCCCCTGTAGCTGTAACAACAAGGCATTGTTGCCTCCTTGAGATGATTGGGGCTGGGTGTGGGCGTGGGCCAAGCCTTCTACGGAAGTGTTGTGGCAGTAGCGCACAGGTATGCCTAGCAAGCTGGTCAGGAGCAGTGGAAGTTGACTCCACTCCAGCTGCAGTGGCAGAGGTAGAAAATTGGGCATGTCAGGTTCATTCTTCCTACTATGACGAAGTCCATCATAAACCCATCATGAAACCATCATGAACCAAGTTGCCAATCTATAACCCCTACAGCCCTCATGCTACCAAAATGCACGGGTTGAATCAAACACAGACTGCGAGATCGCCATTGTAAAGACTACTGACAGCGTGCCTAGTGCCCAGCTCAGCCACACATCCCCTTTGTGAGGGGTTGGATGTTTGTTTACTGGGGTTGTCTACTGCTGCAACTGGCTATCGCTGCAACTTGCCCCGCCACTTCCGCAACAGGGCCTTGTCGGGGATTTCCACCCACCTCTGGCCTGGCTGGCTGGCTGGCTGGGCGGTTACTGGCTGGGAGGTTAGTGAGCGTTCTATGTTCGGCTGGCGCTGGTATTGTCCAACCGTGTTGCCAATGTAGGTTCGGCAGCGCAACTTGACACTTGCAGTATACGGTTGGTGAGGTGCTGCACGGTGGACGAACTGATGTGAAGCGATGTGTTCGATCAGGAAACAAACAGGAAAACCAGAGAATAAACAGCGCACCGCTTAAACCGGCTGCTTGGACGAGTGAGCTGGTGCCGAGGGGATGGTGCGCTGCTTGCACCTGAGCGGTCTTTCGCAGCTGTTGGTGAGTAGGGCTTTCCGGCAGGCCCACGCATACTCCAGTGTGCAACCCCCAGGCGCGCATTGCTTGTGGGTGCCAGCACCAGCGGTAGCACACTGTCAACAAGCGACACCTAAGCAGGTTCACAGAGATACTGAGAGGCACACCCTACAGGCAGGCGTGTCTATCTGACTTGGTTCTTGTCCTCCTCAACATCCACTGCGTCCACAATAGTGTCTCCTAGGCTGTGGATGCTCAACCCTTGCTCTACTGCCTGGCCCCGTGAGGATTAGAGTTGAGTCACGTACAGGGAAGTCAGTCATCACCAGCCCCAGCCTGCAGCAGCCCCAGCCTGCAGTGCGCAGCCCCCCGTCGCCGTCATGGACAAGCTCCGCAGCACGCAAGGCTTGGACAGGGCTGTGGAAAGCATCAACCAGCAGTTCAGCAAAAGCCCAGCCCGCGCTCAGAAGTACTCCTGCGGCTCAACCCCAGGATCCACTTCGTCCTTAACAGTGCCCCTGAGCCACCCCAGGGGAGGCACGCCCCTGCTCAGGGCCAGGCTAAAGGGAGGGCTGCTCAGGGGAGGCACGCCCTGCACTCCTGCCTAACCCTGTAATGGGCGACTGGCCAGCTTGGCATGACAGACATACACTGATGTGAGCTGACACAGCGTCAACATGGCCCACTCAATGGGCCCACAACAGGCTCCTGCTGCTGGGGCTCGGCTGGGCGGTCTCCTAGCTATTTGCAGGCCAGGCCAGGGTACTCCCTGCCCTTGGCTGGCAGCTTCAGATGGTCTGGCCAGCAGCACAGCTCCAGCGGGCGCCACCTGCTCTCCCCCATGCGCGGCGTGTTCAGCGCTGCATTGCAGTCTTGGTTTGTCCCCCTCCCTGTCTGTGGGCTGGGTTGACCAGGCCTTTGCTGGTGCCCTTGGCGGGCTGGGTGGGCTGAGCTGCCTGCTCTGCCTGGGTGCGCTCGGTGCGCTTGGCTGGAGGGTGAACACTGGGCCCAGGCTCTGAGGCTGCTGGCTGTGGAGCTGCTGGCTGCTGGCTGTGAAGGCACCACACCAGGACTGGCTGATTGCACAGCTGGCTCCAGGCTGGGCGCACCAGGCGGAGGTCCACCTGCCCTGCTGGGGCCATCCAGCCCTCAGGCCTGGGGCAAGGCAGCCTTCAAACACCCTGGGTGGCGGGCCTGTTTTATCACTCCACTAGGAAATATCCTCCTTGCGTCTCACTGTGCCTGACATTGATTGGTGTGGCCAGGCAAGGAAATAATCCATGGGGACTTAGCTGCATGCAGGTAAGGGGTTAGCAGTGTAGGGTGAAAAAAAAGGAAAGCCCCTGCCAAGCTGAAGTGGCGTGTCATCTCGCCCCATCCAGTTCATATCAGGTCAGCCTATGAAGCCTGAAACTCTGGAGCTCCATGTCAAGCTCCATGTCAAGCTCCATGTCAAGATCCATGTCAAGCTCCATGTCAGCCTAATCGAGATGAAGGCACCGGCGCAGAGCCACAGCCGGGCAGGCCCAGCCGCAGCGCCACAGCCAACCCGGCGACCACCCCATGCTGCTGCCACCACCGCCTACTGCCAGCCACCGCGTCCCCCGCCGCCTGCTGACCCCCCGCCCCGCAGCAGGCATGCGCCCAAACCCTGGCCCCCTGTCTCTGTGTCACGCCACGGCCGCCGGCTGTGCGCCTCCCCTCTGGTGCCTGGGCCAGGCTGCCAGCCAGCCACCTTCCAGCCCCCCTCCCTCCCTCCAGCCCCCCCAGTGCACTGCACGAGAGCGCAGCGCTGCACTAGAGAGCCCCCCTTTAACCCCCTGCCCCTGCATTTGCCCATCACCCCACCTCGCCTTTCACCCTGCCCCCCTGGCCCTGACCCCCTTCTGGCCTTGGCCTTGGCTGCCCCTTGACCCTTGACCCTTGGCCCTTGGCCCTTGGTGCTGGCTGCTGCCCCCTGCTGTCCCCCCTGGACCCTCCCATGGCCTTGGCCTTGGCTGCAGGTGGCTGAGGTGCCGCTGCTGTGCTTTGCGCTGTTCCTGGCCCGCTCCCCCGTGAGGGCGGCCCTGCAGCGCGCCAGCTCCAGCCTGCTGTGGTACTACTACCGCTGCGTGGTGGGCGTCACTGCGGCCGGCGCCCTGCTGGGTCTGCTGCAGAGCACTGCCGGCACCAGCGCTGGACTGCTGCTGGAGGCCGCCGCCCTGCTGTACTCAGGAGGTGGGCAGCGGGGGGCAGGGGGGGCCAGGGGAGGAAGGGGGCCAGGGGAGGTGGGCAGCAGAAGGCAAGGACCAGCGAACCAAGGACAAGGGCCAGACAGGGCAGCAGGGGGCAGGGGGGTCAGGGAGCCAGGGGAGGGCAGGCAGGGCAGGAGGGGCAGGGGGTTCCCGGGGGGCAGGGGGGGCAGGGGGTGGGCGATGGCGGCAAGGGGGGCGGGCCCTGCCTCCTCCTGAGTGGGAGCGCCACCCTGGCTGGCTGCTGGGGATGGACATGTCTGCGGTCCTGTCCTTGTTGCGGTGTTCATCGCTGCGTCAGCGCTCCTCCGCTGTGACCAGCAAGGTGACAGGGGGGGGTCCAGCCAGCCCTGGCAAGAGGGGCTGGGCGCTGTGGGCCTGCAGCAATGGGCTGGTGGAGGGCCAGGGTGGACACAGCCAGGGGGAGAGGGGTGGTCACCAAGGGGGGGGGGACACCGTGCACCTGGGTATCAGCAGGGCGGTGGACAGGACTGTGTCCCAGCTGCTTCCATGCTGCTGCTGCCACGCTGCTGCTCCTGTGCCCCCTCCTGCCCCTCCTGCCCCTGCTGCTGCCCCATGGTCCCTACAAAGTCACCGCCGCCGCCTGAGCTGAGGCTGTGTGCTGTGCTGTGCTGTGCTGTGCTGTGCTGTGCTGTGCTGCTGGCAGCAGGCACCCTGCTTGTGGAGGTGTCCGTGGTGACGTTCCTGCTGCAGGGCTACCTGACCACCGGGCTCAAGGTGAGGGGAGGCGGAGGGGGGGGTGGGGTACCAGCCTGCCCTGACCCAGCGCTCTGGGCCCAGTGGGCCCACTCCCCTTGAATTTTGTGCGCTGCGTCAGGCATTGGGTTAGGGTTTGGGTTAGGGTTTGGATTAGGGTTTGGGTTAGGATTTGGGTCCATGAGGGTTAGGACCCTAACGCATCAGCCGTGCGCTGCGTCAGGCATTGGCAAACACACAGCACCACCCTGAGGGGTCCAGGCAACAGGTCAGGCGCACACCCCAACCCTAACCCTAACCGTAACCCTAACCCTAATCTTACCCACACCACTTCTGGGCACCCAGTTGCCACCAAGCCAAGTATAACCATCAGCCAGGAGCGGGCCCATTCTGTACAGGGCACCATGCACCATTTTGTACATGCATGGAGGGTATGACCCTCATGGTGTTCATCAGGTCTAGTGTGAGTGAGGACATCACACCTGTCACAGGTTGATCACGTTGATCACAGGCGGTGGGGCTCCACCAAAGGGAGGGGGCAGGGAGCAGGTAGGGGCAGGGATAGGGAGGGGGCAGGGAGCAGGTAGGGGCAGTCCTCAGACCCAGCACTCCCAGGTCCAGGGCCCACTGGGCCTGAGGGCCTGAGGCACTGCGCACGCTTGCTGCCGGGCAACAAGGAAAATGAGGCCCATGGCGCGGGGCAGGCAGCCAGGGGCTAGCTGCCCTCCCCCCGGCTTGCTTAACCCCACTCAGCTCAACCTCAACCCCTCCCCTCCTGCCCCGGCCCCTCCCCCTCCCCCTGCCCCTGGCCCCCAGCCATGCCCCTGGCCCCATGCAGCCACCCAGCCTTCCTCTCCACTGCCGACTGGGCCACTTGTCCTGCTCTGGCACCGGCAACCGGCTGCCCCGTCCAGCCCTGCCCTGCCCTGCCCTGCCCTACGTGTGCCTGGTGGTGGCAGGCAGTGCTGCGCACGCTGTACGTAGCGGGCGCAGTGGCCGGGCTGGACTCACTGGTGCAGGCTGCGGTGGCGCTGGCGGCAGGCATCCGCCTAGCAGAGCCTGGGTGAGGGCGGGGGGAGGGGAGGGGGTGAGGGCGGGGGTGAGGGCGGGGGGAGGGGAGGGGGGGAGGGGGGGGGGCAGTGCGGCCTTCCTCAGCGCCTCATGGCAGGCAGGCTAGACCTGGCCAGGTCGTGTCAGACCTTAACCACAGTCTCGACTAATCCCTCATCCCCACTCCTGTGTCACTCTGTCGAGCTTGCATGGGCTATGCTGGTGCGCAGGATTTGCTGGAGAGAAACATCTGGACCAAGCCCTCCCAGGCCAGCCCCCCTGACCCCTGCCCTTATGCCCTCCCGTCCTGCCATGACCCCTGACCCAGCACCCCTCTCGCCTCCCCCTCAGGCCCTCCCAGCCCCTGACCCGCCCAGCCCTACCCTGATCCCTGCCCTCTCCCCCACAGCTGCCTTACCAATCCCTCCCGCCCCCTTCAAACGCTATTTGCTGGCTGCCAGCACAAGCCTTGCAGAGGCAGCATCACTGGAAGACAGCACGCCGTGTCAGGATCTGGCAAGCACTGGCAGCCACCCAGGTCCCCAGCGGCGGCAGCAGCGGCAGCAGCAGCAGCAGCAGCAGCAGCAGCAGCCATGGCCCCGAGTCAGGGGCTACCCTCCTTGTGAAAAGGTGAGGGGCAGCAGTGTGCATGTGGGCCCATGCACAGTCGGGCCAGGTGGACCAGGCAGTCAATCCAGCTACCTGGGAAACCTCAGCCAGAGCAGCAGCAACAATAATGGTGGCAGCAGCAGCAACAGCAGCAGCAGTGGCGAGAGGGCAGCGAGGGGCAGTGGCATTACCAATGGAAAAGGCAGGCTGGGTGCTGCAGGCTGCATGACAGACGGCTATAACCATGGCGTGGCCCTACCTGAAGCAAGCAAGCTGGCCTGGCAGCTCCCAGGAAGCAACAAGCTGAGCCATGCGGCTGCAGTGCTGTCGCAGCAGCTGGCAGGTGCTGGTATGGCACTGGCTGCGCTCCCTGCGCTCAGCATCGCGGCCACACAACGCCACGAGCAGCAGCTACTCGACTACACACCGTGCAACCTTCCACAGCTGCCACCATCGCGCGCCCCCGACAACTTCCAAACATGGCGCTCGGGCGGCGATGCAGGATTATCTGACGGTTGGGGACAAGCAACTGCCGCGTACGCACTACCAACAGTCGCAAGCAGGCAGGAAGCGTACGAGTGCGACGCGGGTTGGCACACGTGGGGTTTCCTTATGGGCCACAAACTGTTTCTAGTAGTTGTCTACGCGATTCTGTTGGTCCTGCCCTACACCTCCTTCCGAGACTTGCTGCCTGCCAAGCGGGCCACCAAGTTGTGCGCGGCGCTGCTATTCCTCAACCTCTTCGCTGCACTGGGCGCGGTGCTGGCCGGGTGTGGGGTGCGCTTCGGCTACTGCGTTTGGTCACTGGCCATCTGGGCCTACCGCACCAGCCTTGCGCCACTGCTGTACGCCTCCATTTTGTGGGATTGCGTACACGGGACGGGCAGCGACGGGTCGGATGGCCTGCACAGTGGTTTGCTCATGTGGTGGGAGATGCGGGATGCCGGTGTGTTCGACTACCCCGACCCGCTGTAACGCGGACATCAATCAACCTGCCCTTTGCCTCTGGAAGCGAGGGTGGTTAGAGAGCAGGGAGCGGCCCCCCAGTATGATATCAGATATGAACTACCACTTTTTAGACGCTTGCCACTTTACTCGCGCCTGATCAGATTTGATCAGGAACGACGCATCCTGCTAGGGGGCATTCCCTGTGGAACGACCCTGGCTTGAGAGGCGGGCGCAATGTCGTTGAGGTGGTGTCTGAGGCTGGAAGCGGTGAGCACTCGGCGTTTCTGGCTAGCTGATACTGCCTGTGTGAGCTGTCTTGGTAGCCTGTCCGACCATGATTGCGCAACCAAGGCATCCAGCTTTGACCTACAAAGCCACCAGCTGTAGCTGGAGACCCATGTACACAGCTGGACAAACACATGTACTGGCTATCTGGCCGGGTGTGCATGCCGGCCTGAGTTTAGCAGCATCAATCTGACTTGCTTGGCTACTCATTTCACGCCATATGACTTGCTTGGGATAGGTGGCTTACACCGCTTAAGCCGTCAGCCGTTAGGCTGCTTGGCCGCCATCTGACTTGCTTGACTACTCATTTTACGCCAAGGTCAAGGCTGATGCTGCTCATTCCTTAGTTATCACTGCGGGCGAACGTTGTGCATACTGCCGTAACGTTTGCTCACGTGTGACGCCAGTGAGTCTCAGCGACGTTGCTTGTAGTCAGAGCCTCCCAACTCTCTTGAAAAGAGGGTGTGTCCTTTACACGAGGTTTATTTCTCGCTCAGGTTGCCGATTGAGCATCGAAGCACACCATTGGGTAGAGGACTCGCTTGGCTACACGGGATGCCTGTCCTAAGCTCTATCGAATGTGTACATGATGCACTACCTGGGCGTGAACCTGGCATACATTTTGTGGGCAGATATCACCATGCACGCCTCCTCCACCCTCGACCTTCTTAATGATGCTGTGATGACGCAAACCCAAGTATGTGTGCGGTCGCGCTTTGTGTTGCGATGGCCGAAATCGCGAGTTTGAAACCTAAGAAGCTGAATTGCCTCTTTAACGCACCCACACCACTACTTATGCTGCGATTAGGACAGCTGCATACTTCTTAGCAGCTATTAGCTTTCACTCGTCATTTGTGTCGCTCGCGCTGTCACGCGTAAGACGGAGTAGTTGTATGCTCTAGCGGTTCAACAAGACACTATGTGCACCCTTCACCTTTAACTATAGTAGACTATCTGGCCTGATAGTCAAACTGACCGCGGGACCCTTCATACTCAAGCCTTTTCTGCTCGTTTCGCTGTCTACGCCCCGTATTCGTTGTAGCTAGAGCATGTGTGCAGATGCACAGTCTTCGTTCTGTCGCTAAAGCGATTTCGGACATCACCACCGAGACATGTGTAGGGTACGCCCATATAATTATAGTTGGCTCGGATTCCTATAAAAACTATAATTATAGGCTATAGGACTATAATTATAGCTTGGCTCAGTAGCTTAGCAGCCTAGTGCGAGAGGTTACGAGTTCGAACCCACGCAAGAGCGTACTTTTCAGGCCAAGTCAGCCTAAACTACCAGCCTAAGCAACCATTGCAAGCTCGTACACAACACAAGAGAGTTCATGACGGTGTGACGTTAGGAGGCAGTCCATGTTAGCTAGGCCTATGCGAAGATGTTGATGCGAACGTCCTTGGGGAGGGTGAGCGTGTCCGTCTCATCCCTGGAGTTTGCCTTCAAATACACAAGCTTCTCGGCCTGCTCCACGCTGAGCTTACTGCGAAGTCCGTTGCGGTAGATGGAGGTCCACACTGACCAGTTGCGCTCAGCCGTTGCCGTAGATACGTGGACTGAAAGCAACCGAACGGCTGCTTTTGCCAAGATGGGAAACTGCAAGTTGACAATGGCAGAAGAATGGGGGATTGGTAGTGGCAGGGGGCTAGGGAAGAAGGGATGAAGGGAAGGCAATAAGGAAGGTATATAGGTATTGAAGACACACCTGCTCAGCCGCTGTGACAGACCAGAATGCCCGACGGCTGTGGGTTGGCCGGGCTCTGTGACAGTCCTGCTGGTACGGAGGATAGAGTTTGCTTGTCTGACCATGGCTGGAGACCAAGGTGTGTTCTGAAAGGGGGTGAGCATGGCTGGGAGGGGGTGGGCATGGCTGGGAGGGGGTGAGCATGGCTGGGAGGGGGTGGGCATGGCTGGGAGGGGGTGGGCATGGCTGGGAGGGGGTGGGCATGGCTGGGAGGGGGTGAGCATGGCTGGGAGGGGGTGGGCATGGCTGGGAGGGGGTAGGCATGGCTGGGAAGGGGGTGGGCAAGGCTTGCGCACCTGGAGCATCTCATCCAACTCAGCTCCCACGACTCGGCGTAGCTCTCCATAAGCATCTCTTAGGCCTGTGGTGAAAAGCATCGAATGAGGCAAAGACCGCTCTAAGGAACGGGTTGTCAAGGCATGCGAAGGTGACAGCCGCGCTTGCCACAAACATAACCATCTTCTTGGCAACGTCATTTTGCTCCATGGGTGCCCCCTTGCGCTTGGCTGCGGCATGACATGCATAGTTGCTTAACAGGGAAGATTAGCTTTGACTGGACATCAGTAGTTTGGCTGAGGTTGCTTGCCTGAAGTGCCCTGGGTGGCTTTGGGGGTTGGCGGGCTGTGCGGACGAGCACGCATCGCACAGTGCTCGTCATGTTTGCATTGGGAGTCGGTGGGGTTGATGATGCCGAGCTCTTTGTTGCACAAGAGACATGCGATGACGACCAGCTTCCTTGTTAGGCTGATTCGGACAACGTAGTTGGCCCGCACAGTGCAGCCTTTGAGCTGGTTGTACACCTGAGCGACGGTGCTTTTCTTTCCTCCAAAGGTTTGCGTGGTGGTATGGGCAAACTTGGGCAGACCATCCGACCCTAGCGCATTGGGGTCATCGGGGCTAGGCGCAGCCATTGCGCTGGTCGGCGGTGGAAGCGGATGCAAGATTCGAGGACCTATAAAAACTATAAAAGTGCTCAAGCCATATAAAACTATAAATATAATTATAGTCGGGCCGGTCGCTCCCTAGACATGTGGTTCGGTCCACGGTGCTAATACCAAATGCACTCCCTCGCCCACCATGCCCTCCCACCTGGCCCGACTCGCACCCTATGGCAAGGCAAGGCCTCTACACTCCATAGCAAAGCCCCCTGGCAACACCACTTTTCACATCCACGTTGACCACTTGCATGCGCTGCCTCTACCAAGATGCCATGGCCCAGGTGCCACTGCCAAACCCCTTGCCCTCGTCCCTGTACTAGCATGGTTAGAGGGAGTGGAGGCGGGGGCAGCCAAGGATGTGTAAACATGCAGGAGCCTTTGCTTTAACGACAATTAGTGTCATGCATGCCACGACGTGCATATCACATTGGTTGGGTACAATAGATGGCTAACAGCTAGCAGGACTGCAAGCACCCTTCCCAGGCATCTGCAACGTCCAACTGCACTCCCCCGCCGTGCCACCACATCGCACCACCTCATGGCTCAACACAATATGGCACAATATGGCACATGGCTGCCATAGCTTGACCAAGCTACACAAGCAAGCACCAGGCATCACATAACTACTAAAAGGGAGGGTGACCTTAGGCAACACCCCCTGAGCCTGAGGAAAGAGCTGCTTTGGTACGCTGCTCAATGTGCTGCTTCACCCGCTGCTTTGGTACGCTGCTCAATGTGCTGCTTCACCCCATGCTTGTGACCTTACTCATGCATGCTGCCAGCTCTTCTTTTGCAGCTGCAGATTCTGCTTCACTGCGGTGCAAAGACACTTGCATGGCTAGCACTTCGTTCTCAGACTGCTGCAGCGCTTGCTGAGACTGGTGCAATAGCTCTTGGCACATTTGCAGGTCGGTGGCGGTGCGCATGTTGACATCTTGGCATGAGAGAAGCTGGGATCTGGCCTCTTCAAGTTCTGCCTGTGTGGCAGCAGCTGCTGACATGAGTATTTGTTGCTGCTGAGCCGTTGCTGCATGTAGCTGCTGCTGCAGCTGTCCTTGAGCCCCATAAGCCCTGCTGGCCTTGGCGCGTTTGCTGAGAGCACCCATAGGGTGGCTGGCTGAAGTGAGATGAGGGGGGGGGTAGGTGGAGAGAGGCTAGGAGGTGGTGGCGATGGTGGTGGTGGCTGAGATTTGGTAAGCGGGCTCATGCAACAATTGCCAACAATGGTGTTGGCAGGATATGGTGCTGGTTATGGTGCTGGATATGGTGTTGGGAGGATATGGTGCTGGATGACAATGGTGTTGGGAGGATATGGTGCTGGATGACAATGGTGTTGGGAGGATATGGTGCTGGATATGGTGCATGGTGCATGGCAGGGTAGGGCCAAGCGATGTTGCATTCAAGTAACTTACCAGCAGGTTGGTGAAGGGTGAGGGGGCTTGATCTTGGCTGCTGGGTAGGGAGAGGGCTGCACTATCAGAGGGGAGGGAGAGGGGAGAGGTAGGAAGGCTGGGCTGGGCTGGGTGGTGGTGGTAGGCTAGGAAGTGGTGGTAGTGGTGGTGGTGGTGGCAGCTGAGATTGGGTAAGAGGGCTCCTGCAACAACAGTCAACCATGGTCAAGCATTTTCTACATTGACAGCGGCAGCAAGAGCGGGTCATTCTGCTTCACACAACCTAGGGCTTACAAGCAACAAAGCAAGCTGTACTGTCAACATATGTCCGTCCTTACCCCGAGCTGAGAAGAAATTATGAGCTGAAGGACCATTTGGGACCTTTGACCCCGCAGAAAGAGGACTAGGTGCGCGCCTACGCAAAGGAAACAACGTCGGGTTCATTGAGCCGGGAGAAATCTGTACCGCCGGCTGTACTTGCCCTTACAGCGTCAGGAGACCACCACGTCATTGCGAAGCCCCTTCACAATGCACTTGCGCTGCGCGATGTCGTGAGAGCCACCGGCTGATTGGTGGGCGCACTTTTTTCGTTTACGGGGTTCCTGGCATTACGGGCGTATAGCAGACTAAGCGTTCATCGCATGCCGCACGGTGTTACGCCAATCGCACAGTTCCCGGCGCCGGAATGTCCATGACATGGTTGTGCAAAAGCTTTTATCAGAGTTGGGAGGGTCTGACTTGTAGCATGCCCATGCAGTAGTGCAGATCTGGATCTCCTCGTGCATGTGTGGGATTTGAAGTGGAGATGGTTCGAGGTTTCGTTTTACTCCCAGGCAGACCGAGTCTGTTCCAAACACATTTAAACACTACTGACCGTTGTAGCCTCACGCTACATTCCTCTTCCACACTCTCACAGCTGTCTACAAGTCCAGTCAAACCCCAGTACCTCGAACACAGCCTTGCGGCCTTGCATGCGACGTGCATTTAGTTAGTACCTGCTTCATAGCGCTACAGTGTTGTAGTGTATTTATGGAGTGGTCCGTGATCCAGGTCCGTTCACAGGCACCCGGTGCATGAAGGCAGGGTAGGTTGCTGGCCCATTACGGTAGCTCTAGTGCGGTGTAGGTAACAGTCATCAAGTCACGACATGGCGCTAGCTTGCGATGCAGTTGCACACATGCACACCTGGGGTGCCAAAGGAAGGCCGGAGCCGCTGGCTGGAGGAGTGCGGCCCACTGCCCCATTTATGCAAGCATTGCCGCTGCAGCCCAAACTGAGCTGAGCTCATTACCTGATCTACGCTTCCTGCCTACTAACCCCCGTCACAACCGTCTACAGTGCACACTGCGGTGCAGCTGGTTTGCAACTCACACCCCTAGGGAGCTGCAACATCGTGAACCTGGTGGGAATAGCTGCCCCCTTGCATCATCTGTGTTGAGGGCACATTGATTTGGGAAGGTCACACTTCTAAGGAGCCGCAGCGTCGTACACCATCAGGCGCTGCGGTCTCCGCTCCTGCTCTACCCGCCTGCTCTACATGCCTGCATGTCTGCCTGCCTGCCTGCCTGGCCCCTATGGCAGGGACAGCGTCCCGGTGGGGCAGCACCTCAGGTTGCTGTTATAGATGGCAAACTGGTCAAGTGAGAAGATTTCCCAGGTGGGGCAGGCGCTGCTGCTGGCCAGGGTGAGGGTGACCTCCACGCCGTCCGCCGTGTTGAAGTCCAGACCCAGGTTGGTCAGCCTGAACACCAGCCTGCCGGGTCCAAAGCTCTGCCACACCCAGGAAGTGGACACACCCCCCACGGTTGCGCCCACCACAGCGGGGCGGCACAAGTCCCCTGCACAGGGGCGACCAGGCGACGAGGAGGGGTGGATCAGGGGGAGGGAGGGGGCAGCCTGGGGGGGGGCTGAGCAGCAGGCTGGGAGGCTGTCCCCTGGCTTTGCTGTCATGGGATGCTTACCACTTGGGATGAGTGTGTGTATGTATGTGTGTGCCAATGTCACCATGGCTGCGAGCAGGTGGTGGTGGTGGTGGTGGTGGACAGCCCTCTCACCAACGTGTAGCGCAAGCTTCCGCAGGTCCATGTCGCAGCAGGGGCTGCTGATGTCACAGCCCACCACTGAGAACATGCCGGTGACGATCTGGGTGGTGGGCGTGTCCGTGATGTCGATCAGGGAGAAGTTATAGGGGGTGTCAAATTGAGAGCGCTGGCAGGAGGAGAAGGGGAACAGTGGCCCACCATCTGGTGGTGGAGGGGCAGCCAGCTGGATGGGTGGGGGAGGAGGGGAAGGGGGGGGAGGGGGAGGAGGGGAAGGAGGGGGAGGGGGGGGGGGGCGGGGGGGGCTTTGGTGGAGGGGGTGGAGGAGGGGATGGTGGAGGGGGTGGAGGAGGGGATGGTGGAGGCGGGGGGGGAGGGGGAGGGGGGGAGGGGGGAGGAGGGGGAGGGGGTGATGGTGGTGGTGGGGAAGGAGGAGGAGGTGGAGGTGGTGAGGGTGGTGGGGGAGGAGGAGGGGATGGTGGAGGCGGGGGGGGAGGGGGAGGGGGAGAGGGGGGAGGAGGGGGAGGGGGTGATGGTGGTGGTGGGGAAGGAGGAGGAGGTGGAGGTGGTGAGGGTGGTGGGGGAGGAGGAGGGGATGGTGGAGGCGGGGGGGGAGGGGGAGGGGGGGAGGGGGGAGGAGGGGGAGGGGGTGATGGTGGTGGTGGGGAAGGAGGAGGCGGTGGAGGTGGTGAGGGTGGTGGGGGAGGAGGAGGGGATGGTGGAGGCGGGGGGGGAGGGGGAGGGGGGGAGGGGGGAGGAGGGGGAGGGGGTGATGGTGGTGGTGGGGAAGGAGGAGGCGGTGGAGGTGGAGGGGGTGGAGAAGGAGGAGGGGGGGGAGGGGGGGAAGGGGGAGGAGGAGGAGGAGGGGAGGGCGGAGGGGGAGGAGGGGGGGAGGGGGGAGGGGGGGAGGGGGGAGGGGGAGGAGGAGGAGGGGGGGGAGGGGGAGGGGGGGGAGGGGGAGCGGGGGATGGTGGTGGGGGTGGAAGAGGAGATGGAGGAAGAGGAGGAGGAGGGGGAGGGGGCGAAGGAGGGGGCGGAGGAGGAGGGGAGGGAGGGGGAGGAGGGGGGGGAGAGGGAGGGGGAGGGGGAGGAGGGGAGGGGGGGGGAGGGGGAGGGGGAGGAGGAGGGGAAGGAGGTGGTGGTGGTGGAGGGGAAGGCGGAGGGGGGGATGGCGGAGGGGGGCCTGGCGGAGGAGGAGAAGGGGGGGGAGGAGGGGGAGGAGAAGGGGGGGGTGGGGGGGGAGGGGAGGGAGGAGGGGGGGGAGGGGGAGAGGGGGGGGGAGGGGGAGGGGGGGAGGGGGGGGGAGGGGGAGGGGGAGGAGGAGGGGAAGGAGGTGGTGGTGGTGGAGGGGAAGGCGGAGGGGGGGATGGCGGGGGGGGAGATGGTGGTGGAGGAGAAGGGGGGGGAGGAGGGGGAGGAGAAGGGGGGGGTGGGGGGGGAGGGGAAGGAGGAGGGGGGGATGGCGGAGGGGGGGATGGTGGAGGAGGAGAAGGAGGGGGTGGGGAGGGAGGAGGTGGCGGAGGGGGAGAGGGAGGGGGAGGGGGTGGAGGGGAGGGAGGTGGAGGAGGGGGGGGTGATGGAGGAGGAGGGGGAGGAGGGGAAGGAGGAGGAGGAGGGGGAGGTGAGGGCGGGGGAGGGGGAGGGGGGGAGGGGGGAGGCGGCTTGGGAGAGGGTGGTGGTGGTGGTGGTGGAGAAGGTGGTGGTGGTGGTGGGGGAGAGGGCGGGGGGGGTGGGGGAGGGGATGGAGGAGGAGGGGAAGGAGAGGGAGGTGGTGGCGACAAGCGCTGTGTCCCAGTTGGGCAGCAGCGGGTGCCGGTGCCCCAATTGAAGAAGGAGAAGCTGAACGAGCCAGGTGCAGCTCCACCGAATAGGGTAGACCAGGTGCTGCAGACCCCTGTGCCAATGACGGTGATCAGAGTACCGTCAGCGCTGTCACTTTCCAAGGACGGAACAAACTTTGCCTTGATGTTTGCTGTTTGCCTGAAGTTGGCTGGCATGTCAATGCCAGAAGCTGAGGAAGGCAAGCCGTTGATCTGAACCGTGACTAGCCTCAGGCAGGAGAGGCCTGCAGCAGTAAAGGGCAAACAGATGCAATAAACAGGGCAAACAGATACAGCATGGAGGTGTAGGGAAGGTGCCAAGAGTTTGGGGTGCGGGTTGCCAAAGCAGGCTCACTTGATGCGATCTCAATCTTCTCCACTCCGTTGTCTTGCAAGATGTTGTAGCAAGTGGAGGGCCTGGGCGGGCTGAGCCCTCTGAGGTTGACGATGAAGGTTGCGCTAAGCCTGCCCGGAACGGATGTCGTATCGTACAGTGCCAGTGAAAACGGCGAGCTGCTGAGCGCGTAATCGACGCAAGAGCACCATGGGAAGGCCCTGCACGACAGCGAAGAAAGATACAGCAACAAAGGGCTGTGGATAATGCTTTGCATGACAGGCGACAATCATTTGCTTGCAGCTCGTGTACGATAGCTCTGGGCTGCGCGTGAGCATATTTTAAGCGACGAGGCTGCCGGTTCTGATGGTAGAATACTGACGGTTTGCAAAACTGGTTCCGACTTCGTTACAAAACGACACTCACGCGTTGGCAAGAGCCGACAAGCTGGCTGCTATTGTAGCCCACAGCAAGAAGGTAGAGCGCATCTTCACAGCTCGAGCCGCCTGGATCGCGGTCGTTCAGCACTCCGGGTCACCAGGGTAGTCCGACTGGTCTGGACTTCCTGGTGTTGTAGATAACTTGAGCGTGCTTTCGCCTCATATCGAAGTTTTCAATCACCCCGGCGGTCACACCGATGCGGAGCCGGGTTGCGGATCTGACATCTGAACGACGATGTCGATGTTAGTACTACCGAGGGGTGTGTGTTTGCTGTCATACGCATTGTCCTAATCGCTGAGGACACCCCTAGACTATTCCTGAAATATCCGACACATCGAACGACATGCTGGGTATGGCCCATACTATGGGCGGGGGCAGCGCTGCTCCTGCCAGTTGTTGGGGTAACTGTTGAGTGTTGCTGCTACTGCTGCTTCGCCCCATGCTAGCGTCCCACCAGCGGAACAGCGGGGTGGCACCAAAATACCGCCGTGAAGTCAGGAGGCCCCAACATGGGGGTGGTAATCTTCATGTAAGTACTCTCTCAATACTGAGCAGATTACGACATCGTTTATCACATCAGCAGCTGCGCAAGCGGCGAGTGAACTCTTGCGAGTGAGGCCATGCCGGCGCAAGCGATCGCGGACACACCTCAGCTGCTCACTATCGATTGTTCTAGTGGTATGTAGCGGCCTTAGTGACTAAACTGCGCCTGCTATCGAGCAGGAAGCACAATCACATTTCAGCCCGCCAGGCTCGCTCCGCGAGCCTTTCATTGGTGCAGGCGGTGTTGGAGGACCATCGTTGGGCGAGTGATAGAATAGAGGGGGAGGGGGATAGAGGGGGAGGGGGAGAGGAGGGGGAGGGGGAGGGTGATAGAGGGGGAGGGGGAGCGCTCCCCCTCCCCCTCCCAGACATAGCCCTCCCACTTCCTCCCATCCCCTCTCAGCCAGGGCTCCGCCCTCCACCCCCTTTCCCGGCCCCCTTACTGCCCTCCCACCCCCGGCACTGCCTTTTTACCCCCTCCCACCCCCTTCCACTCCTACATGCGACGAAGAACCTGAGCGGGGCGGGGCGGGGCGGGGCGGGGGCGGGGGCGGGGGCGGGGGCGGGGGCGGGGGCGGGGGCGGGGGCGGGGGCGGGGGCGGGGGCGGGGGCGGGGGCGGGGGCGGGGGCGGGGGCGGGGGCGGGGGCGGGGGCGGGGGCGGGGGCGGGGGCGGGGGCGGGGGCGGGGGCGGGGGCGGGGGCGGGGGCGGGGGCGGGGGCGGGGGCGGGGGCGGGGGCGGGGGCGGGGGCGGGGGCGGGGGCGGGGGCGGGGGCGGGGGCGGGGGCGGGGGCGGGGGCGGGGGCGGGGGCGGGGGCGGGGGCGGGGGCGGGGGCGGGGGCGGGGGCGGGGGCGGGGGCGGGGGCGGGGGCGGGGGCGGGGGCGGGGGCGGGGGCGGGGGCGGGGGCGGGGGCGGGGGCGGGGGCGGGGGCGGGGGCGGGGGCGGGGGCGGGGGCGGGGGCGGGGGCGGGGGCGGGGGCGGGGGCGGGGGCGGGGGCGGGGGCGGGGGCGGGGGCGGGGGCGGGGGCGGGGGCGGGGGCGGGGGCGGGGGCGGGGGCGGGGGCGGGGGCGGGGGCGGGGGCTACACAATGAATGATTGTATCACCCCCGGTCAGTGGGAGCTGCCACAGCTGAGGGACATCACCTATCAGCACGAAACACGTTGTAAGGTGCACGACACAGGCCGTGACGGGCTACTTTCCCAAGCACACCTGCCAACTGCGTCTGTGGCACAGCCGGTTTTCGATCTGAGCATGGCCTACATAGTGTCTTATTGCCTACTTTCTTTGAGATGTTGCCAAGGTTGGCGTGTGGTTTGCCTACATTGTGGTGCATTGTTTCGTGCAGGGAAGAGCCATCATTTTACCAGGAGCCGGTTTCCTTTCAGTTGTCCTGAGCCTGAGTCAAACAATCAGCATTCTGACCACACATCTAACAAGTTCATAGCAGCTGAAACGCGCCTAAGCTGCTCACTGGTTCTTTCCGTTTGGGTAGCGCACCCGCGGCCGTTGAACATGCAACCCTGGTCAATAAGAGTACTCGTAGAAGCCTCTGCCACGCCCCCTACAGTGGGTTTCAGTTCTAGAGGACGAAGAGGAGTCGGGCGACCTGCTCACCCGGGGCTGCCGCAGCGCGCCTGGCTACCGACTCCCACTGTACCGGACCCGCTGCAGAGCCTGCCGCTGGACTCTTCGCGAAGGCCGAGCGTTGAGAGCGCGCGGACGGGAGATGCCGGGGCAGCCCCTTGCATGCCGCCAGCCGCTCTCAGGGACCCGCAACTGCTTCCGTTGGCAACCTGGTGCAGTTGATGCGGTTCGTGGCTGCCGCGGCGCGAAAAACCCTTGAGTAATGTGGTCTTCTCTTCGTCGGCCTCCTCTCTGACCATTGCGGAGTGCATCTGCTTGCTCGAGCGCGGTCCGGAGGGCCTGCACGTCAACACCATTAAATGCAGGGCGACGGCGGCTATGAGGCGACGGTGGGCCGTCCACCACGGTAATAGCTGGCAATGCCAAGCAAGCCCCTTAAGCATGCTCCACTCGACTACTCGGTCAGCCTTGTCACACTGGTCGAGACACCAGAGACAGGACGCAGCAGTGGCATGTGTGGCGGTGTGTGGCAGCCCCACATCAGCGGCGGCAGCGGCGGCAATTCCACACTAGCAGCAGCAGCAGTACCGTGTCCATCCTGGGCACCACCTGGGTGCCATCAAGCGCCCCACCAGCCCAACAGCCCACCGGTCCCCCTAGAGGGGGCGCTCAGCACCCACCTCATGCCGTGATTGTCATGACCCATGTCGCCATATGCGTGGAAGATGGCGGGGTGGGTGGAGTGCTCCAGCCCCAGGCCCGTGACGTCTTGAGACAGCCCAGGCCCCAGGGGCGACCCCGCCCGCACCAGCCGCGACATGTCAGAGCAGCTGCTGCGGGCGCTCTGCAGCATAGGTTCACCTGCGGCGGTCAGTGTCCGGGGTGAGGTGAGGCGGCCAGGCAGGGGGCACCAGGCAGGGTCCCAGGGGTGCCCAACACCCCACACCCTAGACCCGGCAGCCGCTGCGGCACACATCAAGCTACTGTGGGCTACTGTGGAACATCAGGCGGCTGGCTCAGTACTCAGTTAAAATCCTCAGCGGCCAGGGCACCGCATCTGCACGGGTTGTGCCAGATGACGTGTTCCCTCGCCTTGTTGTACATACCTGCAGGCACTACAGATGTGGTGCATACTATGAGCCGCTGGCCTGGCCTGACCCGGGACATACGCAGGCAGAGAGGTTCGCGCTGGGAGATCTACAGCGCATGGATGGCCTGACTCACAACCTCAGCGATGAGGACCCTGGAGCCCTGACAGCATCCCACTGGAAGCTACTGTGGTGCGGTGGGCTGATCTAGGGCCCGTGGCGGTGTCCCTATGCTTCAGCACCTGCCAGCTCGTCCAGCTCATCCACTGAGGTGAAGAAGGCATCATCCAGCCCACTCTCGTCCAAGCAGTTCTCCTGGGTCAGGGTCATGCCAGGTTTGCTCACCATCTCACAGCTCTCAGCTCTGGCAGACAGGGCGCCGCACATTGCATGAATGGTCATTAGCCTCAGCAACAGCAGCCTCCTGACCCTCACACCACCACCCACACTGTCGCCAGCTACCTGCCCTACTCTCACCAGGTCTTGCTGCACATGCAGCAGCAGCATGCATATCAAGACGTACACGCTAGCGCTGGCATAGCCCGCGACACAGTTCTCTGCCTCACTGTCGGCACACTGCAGGTCAAGACAAGCACTTGGAAGCTGCTTGGCAGGCATGGTGATGGCTGCAATGTCAGATACAACGCTTATGACATGACATGACATGACATGACATGACATGGACAACACACACTGAGAAACACGATGGGGCCAGTAATACCAGCAGTGATGCCCAGGCAATAGGGTGCTAGGCTGCTGGTAAGCAATGCTGGGTGCTATGTGCATTGTGTGTGCACATGACAGGGTTGATTAACACAAGGCACACTTGGTGTGGACAGGTGGGCCCATGTGGAGCCAGTGCAGGTGACTTGGGCAGTTGTGGTGCGGGTGTGGAAGGCAGGGATGGCGTATGGGTGCAGGCCAGGGTCAAGCTTGCGTGCAGTGGGTCAGTCCTGCCCACTAGTATGACATGACATGACATGACATGACCACTGACCACTGACCATTGACCAAAGACCACTGACCACTGACCACTGACCACTGACCACTGACCACTGACCACTGACCACTGACCACTGACCACTGACCACTGACCACTGACCACTGACCACTGACCACTGACCACTGACCACTGACCACTGACCACTGACCACTGACCACTGACCACTGACCACTGGCCACTGACCCTAACCCCGGTCAGTCCTGCCCACTAGTAGTGTGATGCTACCCACTGAGGGGTGGGTGGGTGGACCCTGCCCCTGGGTCAGGTGCCTCAGGCGTGCCAGGCGCTGGCCCTGCTGTTGCCGGCCCTCACACTGTGAACGAAGTAGGGCGCCAGGACCACCGCGAACACATGTATCAAGATGGCGCAGGCGTGGCGCATCATGGTGGCTGCATGCATGCATGCAGGCAGGCAGGCAGGCAGGCAGGGAGGCAGGCGGACAAGCAGTCAGTAGCTTTGCACTGGCAGGGAGCATGAGGGTCATCACCACCAGGGGTGGTTTTCCTGAGTGGGACGGAAGGGGTGTCATCGCAAGCAGCAGCAGCAGCAGCGGTCGCGGCGGCGGTGGCAGCAGCGGCAGCGGCAGCAGCAGCGGCAGCGGCAGCAGCCGCCATACATGGCATTGCTGACCCAGCGCTGTTCTCGTAGCCCCTGTTAGCGCCACCCACGTGTTCGGTACTCCTTGATGCTGCGCAGCTCCTCCAGGTTGGCCATCAGGTAGCGCAGGTACTGGGAGGTGCGTGACAGACCCCCCTCTCCTGCACGCAACAACCGCAACCACTACCACTACCACCGCCACCATTACCACCACCACTACCATCACTGTCACCAGCTGCCCAGGTGCAGAAGCAGGGCCTCCACCACCATTGCAACGCAAGATGGTTGGCTGTCACACTTGGTCAGCACAGCGCCAGCATGACAGTGTGACCTTCTAGTTAACTGTAGGGCAGGGGTGGAGAACGGGGAAGCTGCCAACCCTCCCTGCCCCTTCATGCCAAGCTGCCCAGGGGCGTCAGTACCACAGGCCACATGGGCCGCATGGAGGGCAGGGTCAGGAAGACCAGGGATGGGGGCTGCTGGGCCTGGCCTGGCTGTGCACTCTGCTCCATCAGGGCCCCAACCTCAACAACGCGAGGGCACACTAGGCGCGAGCACGGAGCAGGTCAGCTACTCTACAGCTGGTGCGTTCAGCCCCAGGTCAGCTACTCTACAGCTTGGCCCTGTTCAGCCCTGGGCCACTGAGATCTGTGCCTCCCCCTGTGCACCCACCCCCTCGCGTGTAGCCAGCAGCCAGCGTCAGCTTCTCGTTCAGCACGCTGAGTTGAGACAGGCAGCGGTAGCACTCCTTCAGCCACTTGCGCCCTCCACCAGCACCTTCCATCAGCTCTGCAAACTGCAGCAGCAGGGACAGCCACCCCGCCCGATGTGTGAGGGAGAGAGTAGTCCAAGGTTTCATTGTGAGGGGCGGGGGGGCCGGCCACACCTCAATGCTGCAGCCTCCTGCACCACAGTGCCCTAAGCAGTCATGAGGGCACACCCTGCCCTTCCTGCCTGACCTTCATTACAGGTGTTAGGGTGTGGGTCACACATGGCCCCTCATACCCTGATCACCTGGAGCCTTGAGGATCTCCAGCAAGGAGGCCTCCACTCTAGCACCTACCAGGCGAAGCCCTGTTTGCCTGCCCCTGTCCATCCCCTTACCCGGGTCTTGAACAGCTTGTCACGCTCCGTCAGGTGTAGGTTGTGTTCAAACAACCCCAGGTATTCATGATGCGAGGCAGTCAGGCGAGCCTCCGCCACGCTCTCGAACCGGGATGGGCAGACCAGATACCTGGCAGATCAGGGCAGGTCAGGGTAGGGTAGGGCAGGGCAGGGCCAAGGTTGCCGAGATGTAGCAATGACAGCAATGTGGGCGCATATGAAGCAGATACAATTCTAGGCAGGGCAAGGACGTGAGTGGGTTGGGAGGCGGGCAATGAGGACGACAAGCACGATGTGCAGGAAGGGTGAAGCTTTCAGTCCAGCTGTCTTTAACAGACGGAAGCAGCCAGGTCTGTCAGGTGAGGCCCGCTAGGCAGGGGGCGTGACTGTGGTCGAGGTGGTGCTCTGCTCTTAATGAAACGGAAGTGCCATTCAAAGCTGAGATGCCACCGCGACCCTAACGTACCCCATGACTCCTGCGGCACCTTAGAACAAGAGCGATACATTCTCAATGCTGTACCAACAGCTGGGTGTGTGTAAATCCCAAACAATGCTTCAGAGCAATAACAAAGGGCGGCACGAAGCAAAGGACATATTGATGTGCTTTCCTGCGCCTGGTCGGCCTTCTCTCTTATTCTGTTTACCACGGGAAGCAACCAAGGTGTTCCAGCTGCAGCTGAAGTACTTTGATGTGACACAAAGCATAACGAGGTGAGCATGAAAGGCCCAGTAGGCCAGACCCAGAGGTGCCACAGCCTCACCTAGCTCTTGGTATGGCCTTCTCCACTTTTCAGTTTCAGTTTCAGTTTCAGTTCCCTCCAAACATCCCTCAATCCTGAACCCCTCCCAATCCCCCACAGGGCTCACCTGGCCACTCACCGGCGCATGTTGAGCAGCAGGTCCACCAGCAGCTGCTTGGCTCTGCGCGGCCCTGGCAAACTGTCCACACCCAGGCTGCTGGGGTAGGCCTGGGTCTGGTCCCTGCACAGCCAGGCGCTCACACATCACACTGCTCACACATCACACATCGCACGTTTCACACATCCCAGCAGGCTTGCATTCCTATAAGGACCGACTCGCCATGCAGGCATGCCATGCGCAGGCAGCGTAAGGCCTGTGGTGCCTAGCAGCACTGCCCTCCTGCTGCTTCTCCCGCCGCCTTGGCCTGCCTGCCACCAGACCAAGGTGAGGCACTGGCCTCCGCTCAAGAATAAACACTCTGACCCCTGGACTCTGCCTGTGGCAGCACTGTCGAACAGCTGCTGCTCATCACAGGACCGTTGCAGCAGCCAGGCAGCAGCTGGCAGGGTGCAGGCCAGTGGGTATTCCTATGGTTCAGGACAAGGGCTGGACATGCATGCATGGTGCTCAACATCACGCTGACCACACACACATGCACACGCTAGCCTGTGGTTAAAAGTATGGCATGAAGGAGCAGCCGGGGTCAGCTGGAAAGCAGCAGCAGCAGCGGCAGTGGTGTAATGAGCTGCACATTAAAGAGCAGTGACAGCTGCCACAGATCTACAGCCGCCCCCTCTCCTCCTAAGCCTTCACTGTCTATGGCAGTGGGGCCAGACAGTGAGGCTCACCAGTCCCTGTGCATGAAGAAGAGCGCCACAGCAGAGGCCTTGATGCTGGCGATGAGGGCGGTGGCGCGCTCGCGACGCGTGAAGGCCTGCGGCCAGTCAGGTGGGGGTGCCCAGGGCGGGCGGGGCAGGGACTGGAGCCAGATCAGGCAAGGTGGCAGGGGGCTGGAAGGGCCCATGCACCATGCACCAGGTTGCACCATGCTAGCACAGCATGATCCTAGACCATGATCCTGCACAGCTGCCCTGTGGCATACCCGCACTTGCTGGATACGCATGCCAGCTGACCCTGTGCTGCTGCCTCCACTGCTGCCTTCACTGCTGCCCTCAGCAAACCTGCCGCTGATGGTGGTGGCAACAGGCAGGCAGCCAGGCCAGAGTGAGATGCCAGTATTGTGGTTGGTGGTGGCATTTGTGGCAGAGGTGGTACTCATGGCAGTGGTTTTAGTGGTGGTGGTGGTGGTGGTGGTGGTGGTGGTGCTGCTGCTGCTGCTGCTGCTGCTGCTGCTGCTGCTGCTGCTGCTGCTGCTGCTGCTGCTGGTAAGAGCGGTGGTGGTGACCCACCTGGGCCAGAGTGAAGGTGAGAGGGAACACGGTGCCTGTGCTGACCATGCTGAAGTCTATTGCAAATCGCCAGTTCTGGTAGTGGCACACCTGGCAGCCAAGCAGGACAGCGCATCGCATCAGGCTGCTGCCACAGGCCTGCTGACCTGCCCAAGCTCCATGCCAGGGTTGGCTGTTGGAATGGAAAATAAATACCGGCGCTGCTCACTGGGGAGCCTCTACCGTTGTTCCGCTGCCCTGCTGCAGCGCTGACTGAGGTGGAGAGCTGCAGTCCACGCCTGCTGAGAGAGGTGCCGGTGGGGCCACGCTGGGTTTGATGCCTAAGGCTGGCAGCATGTTTGCCATACCAGGACGTACCTGGTCACTACCAGTACCTCCCTCATCGGCCCAGCGGGCAACAAGTACCATGCAAAGGCATGATAAGGTCCCTTCACTAGGGAAGGTGTCGTGTCTGAATTGAGGAACTCTCCCACCTCCTCCATGAGCCACAGGGGCGCCTACCATATACACGAATGCATGACTGATACAGCTCCGAAACCCTCAACCTGCTCGTCCTCAAACCCCGCCCCCACCTCCTGCCTCTCCAGCTGAGGGCCGCTCCAGCTGAGGGCCACTTACCCACACTGACACCCAAGATACCATCAGCACAATGCAGGTGTGAAGGTTGAAAAGGTACAGCACAGCGCGTGCGGCGCGCCTGAGGTTCCAGGCCTGAATGGACTTTTGGCGCAAGAACACACGCAGCAGCATTGTGCCCAGTCTGTGAAGGAGGCGGTGTGTGATGGCTGGCTGCGCTTGGCCAAGGGGAACTCTTCAACAGCTGCTGTTTTGACCTGCAACAGTGTGTTTGGGAGGCGGGCGGGGAGGGGTCCAGCCATTTAAAAGAAAGCAAACGGAACATCGGTTGAGTTTTGCTGCTGATGGGCTGCCGCGCAGTCGCACCTAAAGGCACGAATCCTCACAATGATGTGGACAAGGGGCATGACTCATCTTGTGTATTGGAACGCGCGTGAATATCAGGCTACGGCAGTCACGTTGACACGGCCAGGTGGGTCGCAATGTGCACAGGCGGGTGTGCGTCAACGGACCAACCGCCTCCCTGCCACCGTGTCAGTGCCCATTAATACGATTTTGCAGTGCGCATTGACACGGCTGCATCGACAGTCGTGTAGTGACTTCAAGTGTCAAACATTAATAAACTAGCAGGTGTCTTTGTGCCGTTGCTTAGGGACCTGAGCTGCAGCCCAAGCTCCCTGTGCCGTGTTTGCTCTGCCTGCAGCCGCCGCCTCAATAAAGCGATCCAGCCGCAGCAACCGGTCCGGCTCCTGCCACCACTGCAGCGCCACCACGTTCCCGGCGCCCTTCTCCCGCTGTTCCACCCGCTGTTTGGCCACGCGGTCCCGGATCAGGGGCTTGATGTGCTCAACAAGCAATGGCATCAGGTTCTAGGACCGGGAAGCGTCAGCCGCGCTGAACATCCGCCGCTGCGACATCTTTTCTTAGCAGCAGGTCAATATTATAACAACAACTACCGTACTCTCCCTTTTGATTCCCTATCCCGAATCGTTTTTTGTCCTTCGGGAAACCGGGAATGATAAAACAATGTATTTCTCTGGTCTTTCGGGAAGTAGTCAAACAATTAGTTGACCTTGACGAAAGTGCCAGCAATGGACCAGTTTGTGGTCCGGGGCATCAGTGCCGCCGACGCAGCTGATAGTCTGCACCGCGAGCTCCTTATGCACGATGAACAATGCTTCCAAATGTCTCTTGATCGTCAAGCGGCAATTATTGAGAAGCGACTACCTAGGACCACTCATTTTGGGCCTTCTCCACGCCTTAATCTTGCCGCATCGCCCAGCACACCTCCTGCTCTCGCACGCACCGGCAAAGCGTATGAGAACTGGTAGCAAACTGCTAGGATTCAGCCCACCCTGGGCTGGGCCAGAGGGAGGCGGGCCAGGCTGGGGCAAAGGCTAGTGCGGCGGGCCAGGCCGGGGTGGCAACAAGGGTGGCTGCTATGCCCAGGGCAAGGTCGAGGGAGGTGGGCCAGGCTGGGGCAAAGGCTGAGGTCACAGGACAGGCAAGGGTGGCAACCAGGCTGGCAACCATGTCAAGGGGGGAGGCGACTGGTCATACTCGGTCAGCCGGCCAAGGCGGGGTGCTTTGGCCAAGGCAACAGAATGGGTGGCGGCAGGAGTACGCAAGTCTGAATGCTCGAAGGCAGATGATAAGATATGCCGCCACTGCCAGCAGCGGCAGGAGGACCACGACTGTATTAGCGAGGTTCAGTGCCCCATGTGACGTGGTCAGGTGATAATGCCAGACAGTAGACTATGTGGATCATATGACTTTGATGCGAGGTTAATGGAGTGGGAGGCTTGATTATTTCTATGCACGAAGACGTTCTCAAAACTAACTTTCGACGAACTTTGGCCATCGGGGAATATAAAACAATGAAAAATATGGCTCGGGAATAATATTTTAATTATAGTTTACGAGGCCTCGGGAATCAAAAGGGATAGTACGGTACTATAATTGTGACAATAAATTTATATAATATTATAGTTATAATGTGACATTAGTTCTGAGCTCCCAGGATAGGGATACAGGTTTACTGGTCACGCACAGCCGAAGTAACCAACATAGCAGGTCCTCCTCTGCACAGTTGTAGAACCTGTGAACACTGTGTTGGACGCAATAGTGAGTAGTGACGAGTCCCATTCTTCACTTTTCGTTGCCTCACACTTGCTTGGGGGTGTCACGGGCTGGGCTGGGCTGGGCTGGGCTGGGCTGGGCTGGGCTGGGCTGGGCTGGGCGGGGCGGGGCGGGGCGGGGCGGGGCGGGGCGGGGCGGGGCGGGGCGGGGCGGGGCGGGGCGGGGCGGGGCGGGGCGGGGCGGGGCGGGGCGGGGCGGGGCGGGGCGGGGCGGGGCGGGGCGGGGCGGGGCGGGGCGGGGCGGGGCGGGGCGGGGCGGGGCGGGGCGGGGCGGGGCGGGGCGGGGCGGGGCGGGGCGGGGCGGGGCGGGGCGGGGCGGGGCGGGGCGGGGCGGGGCGGGGCGGGGCGGGGCGGGGCGGGGCGGGGCGGGGCGGGGCGGGGCGGGGCGGGGCGGGGCGGGGCGGGGCGGGGCGGGGCGGGGCGGGGCGGGGCGGGGCGGGGCGGGGCGGGGCGGGGCGGGGCGGGGCGGGGCGGGGCGGGGCGGGGCGGGGCGGGGCGGGGCGGGGCGGGGCGGGGCGGGGCGGGGCGGGGCGGGGCGGGGCGGGGCGGGGCGGGGCGGGGCGGGGCGGGGCGGGGCGGGGCGGGGCGGGGCGGGGCGGGGCGGGGCGGGGCGGGGCGGGGCGGGGCGGGGCGGGGCGGGGCGGGGCGGGGCGGGGCGGGGCGGGGCGGGGCGGGGCGGGGCGGGGCGGGGCGGGGCGGGGCGGGGCGGGGCGGGGCGGGGCGGGGCGGGGCGGGGCGGGGCGGGGCGGGGCGGGGCGGGGCGGGGCGGGGCGGGGCGGGGCGGGGCGGGGCGGGGCGGGGCGGGGCGGGGCGGGGCGGGGCGGGGCGGGGCGGGGCGGGGCGGGGCGGGGCGGGGCGGGGCGGGGCGGGGCGGGGCGGGGCGGGGCGGGGCGGGGCGGGGCGGGGCGGGGCGGGGCGGGGCGGGGCGGGGCGGGGCGGGGCGGGGCGGGGCGGGGCGGGGCGGGGCGGGGCGGGGCGGGGCGGGGCGGGGCGGGGCGGGGCCAAGTTCGATGGTTGCACATGTAAGAAGCCTTAAGATGCAGCTGCAGCACCAACAACGGATGCTGGAACAGGGGAATCTGGATTTTTGCTTCGCGGGGTTCGGCAGGGGTAGCAAAAAGCGAGGAGGGGAGGGCGGTTAGGGACCAACCACCGCCATTCCCCTGGGGGAATTTCCAAACGGCGCAAACGGATTGGCAGGGGAATGGCATTTGGACGGCGGTGAGAGAGGGAATACAAATCCCCCCGCTTTTCCCCTCATTCCCCCGTTATCCTCCGGAAATATCCCCCGCATTGGAGACACCACCATTCTTCACTTTTCGGTGTCAATTTCAGACAGCAAACTTGCATAGAGCGTAGCGCACTGGCCATGTCTGGGAAACAGCCCAGCGCTGCTCCTGGAGGTGTTCGCCTGTCGTCCGCAAAGAAGGAAAGCCTTGCTTTGGTTAGCCGGAGCCTTGGTCGCCGCCATGGTGTGCCATTTGCGACAGTCTGTGTTGGAAGAACGAAGCTGCGTGTGTCTCACCTATTTATTCTTTGCATGCAGGCTCCATTGCTGACAAAGCTTCTGGCCTGGCCCAGGCCTCTGTCGCTTCAGGAGCTGCCCCTTACCACCAGCTAGATGCAGCTTTGCTGCAAAGCCATGCCCTGCGGCTTGGGCAACCTTTCCCCGTTCCGGGTACAGGCCCCAGTTACTCCTCCTCAAACCTGCGTCACAATGGATCAAAGCGGCCTGCTGCAACAAGCTGTCAGAGCGCAGTGGAGGACATCGCTGAGGAGCTGCTGCTCACCAACAGCCAGTTTGCCAACATGTCACATGAAAAGCGCATGAAGATAACCAGCCAGCTTGCAGACCGCAGCCTGATGCTGGACAACCCAGTATCAAGCTCCCGGCACAACAGGGCGCAGCAGCTTCAGCAGCAGCACCAGCTGCCACAGCACCAGCAGCGAGGTGCCAGCCTGGCTGCCGTGAAGCTGAGGGGCCGCAGCAGGGGCGCCTCAGTGCGGGTGTCAAGCCTTCGCAGCGCTGTCACGTGGGTAAGCAGCACCTCCCTCATCGGCCCAGCCGGCAACAAGCACCACGCAAAGGCATTGTTTGGTGCCCTGAATGGGGGGTAGTGTTTTGTCTGTATGGAGTAATGGAGTACCACGCACATGACATGGGCGCCTTCCACCTACGAAAGGGGGGCGCATTACTGTTACGCATGCTGCTGCGGCTGCTGCTGCTGCTGCTGCTTCTGGGCCGTAAGTAGCCGTTCTTCCAACCTTCGGGTACTCCTTGCCTTTGGCTTGCAGAGCTGGCAGGTCCGGCCACCAGCACAGCTCCAGCGCGTGTCACCTGCTCTCCTTAGTGCGCTGCATGTCCAGACTGTATTGCAATCCCGGTTTATCAACTTGCCAGGCTAATTTGGCTTTTGCAGCCTTGCCCTTACCTTTGCTTGTGCCCTTGCATGGCCCATGAGGATGAGAGGATGAGGGGGAGGGGGTGGACAGCAAGAGGCCGTGGGTCTTCCTAACAGCAGTAGGGTCATCCGTCACTCAGGTGCCTCTGTGGCAGCTATCAAACTGCCTGCCCAGGCACCACAAGTTCTGCGGCAACACGGGCTGTACAACGGTACAGTGCCAGTGGTGGGTGTGCATGCTGGGTGTGCATGGAGCTGTGCACTTCCACCGCTGTGGCTAGCATTGTGGTGCTGTGGTGTGTGGAGGGCATGGGCGTCCAGCAGGGTCAGCCTGCCACATGTTGGGCCTGGGGGCGGGTGGTCGTGCGCAGGTGGGCACAACTACAGCCACTGCACAGCCTATGGCGCTCCTATGCCTCCACCACTCTCCAGCACTGCTCAGGCCAGGCACCTGAGAGTGGCCCTGGCACTCCTGGCACAGCTAGGATGCTGCAGCAGCAGCAAGCACTTGGGAGCAGCACTGGAGGTGGGACTGCAGGCATGGCGCTGGCCTCCAGCAGCGCTGTTCAAGACAGCCAGCTGGCGCTGCTGCGGTGCCTGGACCTCCACGGCGCCCAGGTGGGTCCCGCTGCACAGCCAGGAGTCTCTTGCAGCGCGGTTGAAGACAGCAGTGAGTAGCTGCCTACCTGTTGGCTGGGCTCAAAGAAGTAAGGGCTAAGCAGCAGAACACTATAAACCAGGCACACCCTGCTGTGTGCTGCTCCCTGCTGCTGCAAGGACGTCCGGCTGGCACACATTGGTGTACATGCGCGATGCCATCCACAGCAAGGTAGCTACTGTGCTGTGTGCAGATAGAGGTGGAAATGTGTAAGCAGGCTGCACTGCGGGGAAGGAGAGGCCTGGTGGCATTGGTCACTGTCAACACAGTGTGCCTGGTCACACCTCAAGATTCCTGGCATGGTGGGTGCAACAGGAAGTGGCCAGCACCGCCTGGCAAGTACGTCATGTTTGTAAGCTGTTCCCTACCCCGACCCCGACCCCGCGGCCCTTGACCCACGGAGTGGAAGTCCCAAGCATTTGAAGGCAATCCTGGAGATGTTCAGGAGCTACTTCAGCCCTTGGCGTGTGTGCTGTACTGTGCAGTTATTCCCAAGGCTGGCAGCATGTTCGCCATTGAGCTACCATCTGGGGGGCGCGCCAGCATTGCTGGATCGGATATCGCCGGTGTGCCGAGCAAGGTTACGAGGGTCTCAAAAAAACAAAAACAACGGAATGCCTCAGGAAGCGCGGCGAGCTAGCGCAAGGTGTCATGTGTCGAGGTCGATTGTACACACGGCTGCGGCGCCCCAAAAAACTGCATCTGTCCAGGCATGTGGTATCAGGACCTGTCATACATGTCTTGACTTGTTTGACAGTAGATATATCAGAATGGATACATATATCACTTCAACACTTCTCCACAGCTATGAGAGACCGATATGTGTCCCTAAACTAGGTGTCGGGGCTGTGTCCTAACCCATTCGCTAGAGCCCTACCCTTTGCAGTACTCTCTCGCACACGCACCCCCTTTGTAAGGGGCCATCTAATTGTTTGTTTTGTATCATTCATGGCATGCCATTTTTCTGCCGCTGCCGTTGGTGCCGCCGCTGCAACTTCCGCAATAGGCCCTTGTCACGCACTTCCACCCACTCCTGGCCCACACCGCCTGAGTTAGACATGGCGGGGCGGCTCAGCCAGCTGCTGAGCTCGTGCTTGATGCAATTCGTCTTTTCATCCCATTTTATGTCCTGGGACGGAGGTAGAAGCTTTGGACACACGTACCTGTTTTTGTGAAGCTTTTGCTGTAGGATGGGGATGACTGCTGTAGGGTCGACGACGGGTGTGAGGTAAATATAAAGGAAACGACCAAACCTGACAATTTTTCTAGTATTTGTGATGGCTTCACGCTCTTGATTTTCAGGGTAGTGCTGGGAGGTGGTGGAGTCAAGGCGGCTGGGTAGGGTCAAGATTGGGAAGGTAAGGAATGAATCTTACAAATGTGCATTGCCCCATGTGTCCATGCAGGTGGCTGCGGCCAGTGTACAGCAGGGCGAAGCGCTCCCAAGTCAAGGGCTTGATGAGCTCAACAAGCCACAACATCAGGTAAGCACTGACCAGACACTGCACATGTGCATGGCTGCAACATATCCCACATGAAATGACACATGACATGGCACATGACTTGACTTCATGCAACTCCCACACCATGTGCAGGTTCCATGACCGGGACGTGTCAGCCGCGCTAAACATCCGCCGCTGTGCAGTCGGCCCAGGCCCACGCCCCACTGAGCTGTGCTACTGGGATGGCCGCCCAGCCATGCCAAAGCCAGGCAGGCCAGGCCAGGAGTGGGTGTACCTGCCTGACAAGGCCCTGTTGCGCAAGTGGCGGCGCAAGTGGCAACGGCAATAGCCAGCTACAGCAATACAACCCAAGAAAACAAGATACCAAACCCCTCACAAAGGGGATGTGTGTGAGTAAGAGCTATAGAGTAGGGTAGAGCTCTTGCTAGTAGTAGACCTGGAGGCACACACACCAGAAGGCTGAGCTGAAGTGGGCACTAGGCACACTATCAGTAGCCTTTACAACAGCGATCTCGCAGCCTGTGTTTGATTACAACTCATGAGTTGCATGAGGGCTGTAGGGATTCAAACTTGTGAAGCTTTACATGTGCAGAGTTACAGCCGTCCTACTACCAGGGGTCAGTTTCCTGTCATTTTCTGTTAGTTCGGGTCGCCAGTAATCAGGGCTGTGGCAATACGGGGTAAGTTACGGATATACGGGTGGTAACCCGTACGTATGTATATCCGTAAGTAATACGGGTCAAATCCGGATCCAACCGCCACCCGTACGTGTGAAGCACCCAGTGACCTTAAAGCCCCGCAGCAGAATCGTCGCGACCAGCGCACATCGACTGCCATGGAGCTGGGGTCACCACGCGCCACTCAGCAGATGCAGACCCTCTTGCGACGATCCTCCATCCATGGCCACGGCAGAGGATGTGCAGCAGATCCCCGGCGTCTCTAGGCCGCTAAGAAAGCGCAGCAGGACAGAACAGCCCAACATCAGCACACCGGTCTGGTATCAGAGGCATTTTGGCGCAAATGGCGATGGTTGCGCTAGCGACAGGCGCATGTGCAAATTCTGCTCCTTTGCTGCCAAGGCCGCCCTTGGCAGCAACCCGAACCACCTCGGTGCACACCTGCTAACAGCGGCCTGCTCGTACCTTTCGAGTGCCGAGGCCATGGCTGACTCAGCCAACGTGCATGTCGTCCGTCAGCACCTAGAGGCCAGGCAGGGCCTGGCAGGCCCAAGCCGGGAGGTTGGCAACAATAATATTGCCCGCTTGCTATTGGAGTGGCTACTGCGTGATGGCCTGCCTCTCACCATTGTGGAGTCGGACACCTTCTTGGAGTTTGTACGGGCACTCAAGCCTGACTGGACTCAAGCCTGACTGGACTCAAGCCTGACTGGACTCAAGCCTGCCTGCCTGCCTGCCTGCCTGCCTGCCTGCCTGCCTGCCTGCCTGCCTGCCTGCCTGCCTGCCTGCCTGCCTGCCTGCCTGCCTGCCTGCCTGCCTGCCTGCCTGCCTGCCTGCCTGCCTGCCTGCCTGCCTGCCTGCCTGCCTGCCTGCCTGCCTGCCTGCCTGCCTGCCTGCCTGCCTGCCTGCCTGCCTGCCTGCCTGCCTGCCTGCCTGCCTGCCTGCCTGCCTGCCTGCCTGCCTGCCTGCCTGCCTGCCTGCCTGCCTGCCTGCCTGCCTGCCTGCCTGCCTGCCTGCCTGCCTGCCTGCCTGCCTGCCTGCCTGCCTGCCTGCCTGCCTGCCTGCCTGCCTGCCTGCCTGCCTGCCTGCCTGCCTGCCTGCCTGCCTGCCTGCCTGCCTGCCTGCCTGCCTGCCTGCCTGCCTGCCTGCCTGCCTGCCTGCCTGCCTGCCTGCCTGCCTGCCTGCCTGCCTGCCTGCCTGCCTGCCTGCCTGCCTGCCTGCCTGCCTGCCTGCCTGCCTGCCTGCCTGCCTGCCTGCCTGCCTAAGGCACTGCCCTGCCCTGCCCTGCCCTGCCCTGCCTGCCCTGCCCTGCCCTGCCCTGCCCTGCCCTGCCCTGCCCTGCCCTGCCCTGCCTAACTTGTTGCATGCTTTTCCCTTCCCTCATGCAGACGTGCTCACCCTCGAGCTGGTGATCAAGCACTGTGAGATCGTCCGTGACATCATCAAGTACTACACACTATCCTCCAGCCTGGCGCATCAGCTAGAGGTCTTCCAGAACCTTCATAACATCCGCAAGGGCCTGGAGCTCAGCGGTGGAGTCCGCATGCACAGCTGCTCATCCATGTTGAGCAGCCTGCAGGTCAGGCTATGGAGTTTCAGCTAGTGAATTGTTGCTGCTACTCCTGTTGCCGTCGTGCTGATGAAGTGTGTTAGTACTTGATGCCATGTGCCCTGCAGGTGAACAAGCCAGCTCTGTGCTCTGCCGTCACTGATGCCAGCTTTCTGCGCCCAGGCCTTACAGCAGCACAACAGCAACGGGCGGGGAGCATCAGGGCTGTTGTACTCAGCCCAAACTTTTTGCTTGTGCCACCTACTTGTGCCATCTTTCTGCTTGTGCCACCTACTACTACCCCATGTCGTGCAGGTGCTGGAAGGCATCTGAGATGGGGAGGGTCCAAGGTTCGGCAGCCTAGCAACCCAGCAGCTGCTGTGACAGTGCAGACCTGCTTAGGCACGAGGCTGAAGTTGATGTTGAAGGCTGATGGTTGGGCTGCGAGAGGTTGGGATGAGTTAAGGTTGCAAACACACACAAACAACAAAGTAAGCAAGTATTCTAGGTTTGCGGAACAAGGGAAAGCAGGGTTGGCGGAAGCAGGGAAGGCGGAAGGGGAAAGGCGAAAAAGATGCCCCGCATGCTTGCATGGGCCCCTTACGGCGGAACCTTACGGATCGGTTAGGCGGAACCTTACGGGTGTGACCACGTATTACGGTAAGCACGTAAGCGGATCCGTATTCCGTAAGCCCGTATCCCACAGCCCTGCCAGGACCTGTGGCCGGTGTAGTTTCAGCTCAGGAGTCGCCCTGGCAGGACCTGTGGCCGGGCTTGCAGCAACCCTGCATGGATGCAGTCGGGACCACGCTTAGTGAGCCTAACGCGTTCATTCTCGCAGCTACGCATTTAAATAGACGCCAATGTTCTTACCTGCATCGTCGGCCGGTGCACTCGCAAGGAGCAAACAAGTCAGCACTTCAGCGTTTAGTAGCTTTGCGATGTGCACGGGGTCTATAACACCGCACTCTGCTGATAGGACAGTTCTCAAGGCTTCACTTGGTGCAGATGCGGGCGGGCTGCGAGGTTGGACATCCGGCAGGGAGCTAACGGCGACTTGCTGAGCCGAGCGGTGCAAGTCTTACATGCTGGGATGGCCTGTACGTGATACGCGATAATTTTTCAAATTTCCTCAGGACGTGTCACAGCTGAGTTCGGGTCGCCAGTAATGCAACCATGTGTCGAGAAACATGACGGTCGCAAAATGTTAGTCATTTGGCAGAGCTCCGCGCAGCCTTGCCGCAAACGCTCGTCGCACTTGTCTAACACGGCGGGTCGGTCGCTCTGTGGGCTCCGGTTTACGTGAATATCATAATTGTTCACGTGGGCGATATACAACTTTGAGTTGGAAGAATTTGGAGTGCCGGGCTACAGAGAAGAGCATTGTGTAGAGTGTTAGAGCAGCAGTATGGTATTGTCCAAGCTTGTTTGGGGCCTTACCCGGCAAGCACGTAAGCTGTCCAGCGCGCAAGATGCTTGTCTTGCCACATTGCCGCTCCGGGCAATGTCGTCCGCCCCAGCTCCCGTGGAGGAGCGGCCTTTGCCGGAGCTGCCCGGCTTTCCTTACACTCCCAAGCAATACGCTGGCCCCTCGGCAGCTGAGGTTCTCGCGATCCGCAAGAAATACCTGAGCCCTTGTGAGTTGCCCTGCAAGCTAGAGTTGAACGCCGGACACGTGGCAGGCCTCACCCCTGTGCTGCCCGTTGCATTGCCCAGCTCTCTTTCACCACTTCCGGAAGCCAGTCATGATCGTGGAAGGCAAGGCTCAGTATCTGTTTGATGAGACCGGTCGACGGTACCTGGATGTGGGTGCAGGGTGCAGCTTGCAGCATAACAGCCCTGTGTAGTGGCCAGTACTGGCCCACACCATCCAGACATCCTCATTTGCATGCTGGCATCCTTATTTGATGGGTTGCATAGCAGTGTTGGATATTGTGATTATGGGCAGCACTGCCACTCGCATGCCCCATCTTGCATGCTTGCAGTGTTTGTCACCAGCTTTTGTGTGTGGTGTGCACGACCGCCACCGCAGGCCTTTGCCGGCATTGTGACTGTCAGCGTGGGCCACTGCCACCCTGAGGTCGTGAAAGCCGTGAACCAGCAAAGTGAGATCCTGCAGCACACCACCACCATCTACCTCAACCACCAGATAGCCGAGTACGCCAAGGAGCTGGCTGACAAGATGCCGGGCAACCTGAAGGTGGGGCTGTCAGGGGGCTGTCAGGGGGCCATGAGCTTTGTAAGGGGCTGGGGCCCATGAGCTTAGGCTAGGCTGTCTGCAGTTTTGAAAATCCCTGGCTTATGCACTGCAATCCGTCCACCCTTCCTTATTTGTTTTCCCATGCAAGGCTTCCCACACCATTGCTTGCCCGCAGAGCCTGTCCTGGCTGCAGGGGCTGGGTCAGCTCCACTGTCAGGGCATCCAGAGTGCCACTTTCCATCCCTAGCACTGCCATGCCAAACCCAACATTGCTACCCTGCTGGGGCGGTGGCGCTGCTTCCCTTGGTGCTGGCGCAGTGCGTCTACTTTGTCAACAGCGGCAGTGAGGCCAACGACATGGCCATGATGCTGGCACGCACCTTCACCGGCAACTGGGACCTGATTGGGCTGCGGAACGCATACCACGGCATGAGCATCGCCACCATGGGCACCTGCGGCCAGCACACCTGGAAGCAGCCCATGCCCCAGGTGGGCACATGACTTCCCAGGAGCTTCCACACCGCTACTCCTGGTCCCGCCAGCTCACCCGGCACTCCTGGACTAGGCAGTATGGCTCACACTGGTTGGCTCCTGTCACGGCTGCCCTCACCACTGCCCTCACCACTGCCCTGATGGCTGCCCTCACCACTGCCCTGACGGCTGCCCTGATGGCTGCACTTGTGGCTGTTGCACGGTGCTGTGGACCAGGGCTTTGGCATCCACCATGCTCTAAACCCGGACCCATACCGCGGGGTGTTTGGCAACGACGGCCCGGCCTATGCCCGGGACGTCCAGGACCTGATCCAGTCAGCCACCTCTGGCAAGGTGAGGGTCACACCCTGGGCCTGATGTGGCCACATGCGTTGGCAGTGGGGTCCAGCCTGCGACCATGAACAGAAACAGGATCAGGGTACATGGGGCATGGCCACTACAAGCTCCACACACAGCTTCAGCACCACGCATAGATGTAGGGCGACTACACCAGGGTTGATCATGCAGAGGCTTGTCTAGGGGAGAGCCGCAGGCAGCCCAGCCGCATGTGTCAGGTCCATGGAAGAGGCAAGGCCAAGCAGCCTGCCTGCTGCTGACCCTGCACCTGCAGGTGGCCGGCTTCATGGCAGAAACCATCCAGGGCGTGGGCGGCGCCACCCCCCTGGCAGCAGGCTACCTGCCAGAGGTCTACAAGGTGGGCCTGAGTCTGCAGGGAGTGGCGCTGGGCCCAGGGAAGGGGGAAGGGCCCCATGGCAGGGAAAGGGGGTAGGGACAGGTGCTGCGGCTCTTGAAGGCGGCGAGGATGCGGCCTCCCTTCTCTGGCAGAGCGCCAGCATATCCACCTGACCTCACCGCACCCCACCCCACCCCACCCCACCCCACCCCACCCCACCCCACCCCACCCCACCCCACCCCACCCCACCCCACCCCACCTGGCCTGACCCAGGCTGTCAGCGTAGTATGCTGTGGGGTCTGATGTGTGGCCTGGGTGCAGATGGTGCGAGCAGCAGGCGGCATCACCATCGCAGACGAGGTCCAGACCGGGTTTGGCCGCACAGGCAGCGCCTACTGGGGCTTTCAGAACCAGGGCGTGCTGCCCGACATCGTGACCATGGCCAAAGGCATGGGCAACGGCCTCCCCCTGGCGGCTGTGGTGACCACCCCTGAGATTGCAGCCAGCATGGCATCCCGCCTGCACTTCAACACGTGCGTGGGGCCCCGTGGGTGAAAGGAGGATGGAAGTGGAGGTGGAGGGTGGGGTGGGGTGGGGTGGGGTGGGGTGGTTTTCTTTTCTTCCAGGCATGTGGTGTTCGCATGCGCAAGGAGGGGTGCTGCTCATAGCCAAAGGGGTGTGGGTGCGTGTCAGGGAAGTTGGGGGTGGGCTCACCAGGTACTGTACACCCAGGTACGTGTTTTGCTCCACCGCCTGCCACAGCCCACCACCCGGAGCCGTGCAGCTGGACACCAGGAGGCTGCTGCTGCCACCAGCATTGCAGCGTGTTGGCCTCACCTCCCCTGACCTCTGCGCCTCCGCAGGTTTGGCGGCAACCCAGTCTGCAGTGCGGGGGGGCGGGCTGTGCTGCGGGTCATTGACAACGAGCAGCTGCAGGCCAACTGTGCTCGTGTGGGGCAACACCTGGTGGCCAGGCTCCAGCAGCTGGCTCAGAAGCACAGCATCATCGGCGACGTGCGGGGCCAGGGGCTGATGCTGGGGGTGGAGTTTGTGAAGGACAAGGCCACCAAGGTGGGCCCGGGTGCCTGGGGCACACACAGTGCCTAGCACACACTGTGCCTGGGCCACACACAGTGCCCCACACAGTGCCTAGCACAGTGCCTAGCACACACAGTGCCTGGGCCACACACAGTGCCACACACAGTGCCCCACACAGTGCCCCACACAGTGCCTAGCACACACAGTGCCTGGGCCACACACAGTGCCACACACAGTGCCACACACAGTGCCTAGCACAGTGCCTAGCACACAGTGTGCCAATACACTGTGTGGGACAGTGTCCGACCCACACTGATGTATACACGGCTGGTGTTGTGGGCCTGGAAGCGGGGCACACACTATGGCATTCATTGAGTAGGACAGTTGTGTAGGACAGTGGCGCACATAGCTCTCAGCGTGGGCCTGGAATGGGAACAACTGACTGCAGGAGCCAGCTTCCAAGGAGGTGGTCGAGGTCATGGAGCGCATGAAGGACATGGGAGTGCTCATGGGCAAGGGTGGCATCTACGGCAACGTGTTCCGCATCAAACCGCCCATGTGCTTCAACATCGCGGACGCTGACTTCTTGGTGGACGTCATGGACAGGGCTATCACTGACGGGTTGTAGCCGACACTTGCGAGCGTGATGCCATTCCTCAGGCCTTCCTGCTGCAACGTTGTTAGGCTCAGACTGCAGCGACTGCTGCTGATGCGGCTGCTGCTGCTGCTGCACCATGGTGATGCCTGGTGCATGCGAGTGCATAGGCAGATGTGTTGGGATGGAGGTATGAACTAGCAGCAGGGGGTTATTCACTGCCACATAGTGGGGTTGATTTGCCGTTGTTTGGGCCCCCACCACCTTGATCAATGCCAGCGTTACCTAGAATCACTCCCAACTTTAAACAAGCCGCCCACTTCTGTTGAGACTCCACAGCTGCCTCCTGCATCAGCTGCATGGCACACAAGGCACACAGTATGCAGAACAACCTGGCAGAGGACTGGGGTCGTGGCACCTAGCAGGTCACATGCAGGTGAGGTCAGTAACCCTCAGGGTTGTGACTTTGCGTTCTTTCACTTTTGCATTCTTTCATTCTTGCATGAAATCGATGAAATTTCAATGCAAGAATGAAAGACTTGAAACGGCATGAAAACGCGTGGTTGCCGTGAGAGTTTTGACCTGAAACTTTGCACACAACCCTGTTTAACATCTGTCAACCCAATGCAACAATCAAGATACGATTTGGTGCACCACATCCACCAAAAAAATCATAGGCCAGCATGCATACATGCATAACGTGTGCGAGTACAGCTCCTATCCATGCATACTGACCTGATGAGTTACTTACTGCTGCCCAATACTCCCCCACTATTGCTGTTCATGCATGATGCCATCATTTTGCAGTTTCAGCATTGCCCATGCAATGCCTCCCCTACTAAAGGGGTGCACCCTCCACAGGCTGGCTGGCCATCCACTCCTCCCACTGCTCCACATCAGCAGCATCAGCTGCCAAGGGCTGCTCCTGGTGCTTCAAGGCCCGAGTGTTGAAGTACACATAGGCCATTGCCCACATGCGGCCCATGAGCAGACGGTTGCGGCGATCGCCTACATCAGCAGCAACAACGACAACACAAACTAGCAACAAACCACAACAACAACAACACAAACTAGCAACAATGATTAGTGTGGAGGAGGGATTGGGACTTACTAGTGAAGTATAGGCTTACTGGACTGGTGGTACTTACTAGTGAAGTATAGGCTTACTGGACTAGTGGTACTTACTAGTGAAGTATAGGCTTATGATATGTGCATGGCAGCCCAAGCACAGGATATGAGGCCGCTGTGTTTCAAGCAGCTGCCAGAGTCTGCGCATGGATGAGGGCGTGTCCGTCACAAGGGCGCATACGCTTTTGTCCTGCACCACGCATGGCACACAAGGATAAGGCAACATGGGGGCTGCAGGCAAGATGATGCAAAGCTGTGAGGGTTGCTACATGGATCTTACCAAACCATGCTTCTCGATGACGCCCAACACCTCCCCTAACATGAGTTCACCTAACATGAGTTCACCTAACATGAGTTCCCCTAACATGAGTTCCCCTAACATGAGTTCCCACGACCCTCCGCTACAGTCCTCCATTGCGCTGTGATCCAGCTGCTGCGCGGGCTGCTTGTGGCTGCACCTGCGGCTGCACCTGCTGTTGTGCCTGCGGCTGTGTCGGCTGTGGTAGTGCGACGCCTCTTCCCGTTAGGTTGTAGAGGGGTCGCATTGCCCAGGCCAATCACGTTGTGCTGGAGCACCCGTGGCAATGCCAACGAAGGGCCAGAGAAAGCAGCAATGCGGCTACGAGCATTCTGTTGAAGGCCAGTAGTTGTCGCGACAGCCTCAGCCATCGGGCTCTACTCGGGCTGCCGGGTGCTGGGGGCTACCGGGATTTTTCATTCTTGCAATGAAATGTTGCATTTTTGCACGTGCAAGATTTCACTGCAAAATTTCATGAAATACTGCAATTTTCACAACCCTGCCTGCCTGTCATGCCCTGCCTGGGTCTGTACGAGGGACGCCAAAAGGATCCCGGTTTTGCACCCAAAAGGGCATAGCTTGAGCACCCACTCACCACGCGTGTAGCCCTGGTGCTGCAGCCTCGAGCCTGCCATTCACTGTTGAGTAACCCACCGTTATGAGGAGGCGCTTGAGGGCCCTCTTCTGGGCACGTGCAGCTTGAGCTGTTGCTCCGCCAACATGGGGTCCAGGTACTCCTCCCACACCGCATCCCAGGTGGCCAAAACTACGTGTAACAGTGCTGTGTGTGGTCAAGACTTCGAATCTTGAAGGATTGTGCATGAAGGAAAGAAACATGTGTCCTACCATCCTAGCTGCGACATGCTGCTGAAAAACCCACCACAGAGATGCCAGCTGAGCTATCTGCTGCCAGGTGCTGCAGCTGGAGCTTGATACTGTCGTTCCACCACCGGCGTTGCGTCGTGTTTGGTCAAGCCTCTGTCATACCCGGAGGGCCATTGCAACTATGTCTGCTCAGATCAGTGTGCGTTTGCTGTGCCAATTTGTTAAGGAGAACCCTTGAGGGTATAGGCCGAGGCCTAGTGTGCCTGGCATCCAGAGTGTCAGTGGCGTTAGTTGCTAAGCAAGACGTGCGGATGGAGAACACATTCTGATCTGTAGCTGTGACACCGTCAGCATTCAGGCGTCCTAAACATATCAGAAAGACTGATACTTTGTTTAGTTGTAGTCGCACGCGGACTGCCCGCCTTCGTTAGCATGTGCAGGTTCAAAAATGGTGCATGGTCAAAGAAAGATGATGGAAATCTTCCGTCCCGCAGGCGCTCCATTGTTGTTGTTCAAGCAATGCAGGGGTCAATGATGCAGCAGCGGAACCTGCGCAGCAACATCCACAGCCGAGCGGCATCGCGCCCAACCTCCGTGCGGAAATCTGTGGTGAAATGCCGCGCTCAAACTCAGGCATGTGGCTTTGGCGTCGAGGATGGCAGCATCGATGTCCCGGGATATGCCTGTGTGGTCCACATTGGCTCCACCCCAGCCCCGACGGTAAGCAGCTGTTGATCCCTGCTGCCCTGTCTCCATTGCAGGAGCCGAAGTCGATGTCGCTGGGGCAACGCGTCCTGGCGCTGGGTACAGCGGCCTTGATGACCGTCGGGTCAATGTCCGGCGCAGCAGTTGCATCCGGTGCGTGCACACACGCTCTTGACGCCGTCCTGTGCAATGCACTATTCGCTCACGTAGATTGTAGGCTTGAGGGTTGTGCAAGCTCGGCAGCCACATCAGCCAGGGCAGCCCCCACTCCGGGCAATTCCAGGCTTGGCTGAAAGGAGCTGTGTGCCGAGGCAGGGCAAGGCAGGAGCAACACCACAGACAGCTCCAAAGCAGCTGAGCTTGCCCCCTCCCCTGGCAGTTCTCAACCCCCACACCCCATCTTTTGCTGCCACTGCAGAGTTTGACCTGTTGGCTGAGCCTGCACCTACCACCTCATACTACCTAGATGACGCCAGCGTGTTGAGCATCAGCACCAAAGGCGACTTGAACAAGAAGTTGAAGGAGCTAGAGGTGAAGCACTGGGCAGGGGCAGTGTCCCTGATCTGTTGCAGCTTTTGCCACAAGGAATGCCAGGCAGTCCTGGGATTCACTCCCCTATGACGCAAACCACAGCACTGAGCAGGGTGCTTGCTGCCATCAAGCAGTGGCCAGGGTGCCGCCATGACACAGCCTGCAGCTTGCGAGCACATAGGCAATGGCTGCAGCCCTGCATAGTGCTACCAGGGCCATCTGGCCCACCAGCTGGCAGCGGCACGACGGCCGCCTGTGAGCTGTGCCTCATGGCCTGCAGACAACCTTGAGCAGGTGTGTGAGGCGCGTCGGTCTGCTGCTGGTGCAGGAGAGCACTGGGTACCGAGTGGAGGTCATCACGGTGCGCAAGCTGGAGTATGAGACTGACGCATTTGCCTTCTCTGACAAGGTGGGCTGACCCACCTCCCCGCCAGCCCACATGGGTTCCTCTTGTGACATTGGGGCATCGGGCCACTGCTGGCCTTTAATGGGTACTCGAAGGCTAGGCCTAACCGCCTGCCCAGAAGGGCTAGCTGGCAGCAGGGTGGGCCACCCCTTTGCAGTCAGGCCGCTGGTTGGAGGGGGAAGGTCCTTGACCCTCTGAGCGGCTCTGGGACTCGAGCCAGGGCAGCTAGCAGGAGTAGGGGTGGAGGGGAGAAGGAGTGGGTTGTCCTATATCAGTCGGCACCATGGTGGCACCTTGCTGCGTGTTCCCGCCTCGCTGCATCCCAGTCTTGCCTGCCACCTGTTGGCTGCCGTCCCCTGTGGCCCTGCTGCCTCCTGACGCACTGCCACCACCACCTCTCCTCCGACTGAGACCCTGCCTGTTGGTGGCCTGCTCACCATGCACCCATGCGCTCCCCCTGCAGCTGCTGGCCAACTGGTACCCCAAGGCTGAGCGGGACAACAAGGGCGTGCTGATGGTGGTGACGGCAGCCAAGGAGGGGGCCCTCACGGGGGGAGCGGCATTCATGGATGCGATTGGCGACGAGTTGCTGGACAGCATTGTTGGCGACCAGATCCCCATCTACACGGAGCAGGAGAAGTACAACCTGACTGTGGAGAGCAGTTTGGAGAGGGTGATTGCCAAGCTGGAGGGCAAGACAGTGCCTGGTAAGTTGGGAGCAGCAGCCACGGCAGCCGTGGCAGCCGCGGCAGCCGCGGCAGCAGTAGCAGTAGCGCATGTGAAGCAGGTGTCAGTTGTGAGTGCAAGGCCATAGGTGGAGTACCAGCACCACCACCCCACATTTCCTAGATGCCTGGTCAGCAGCAAGTGCCATGGGCTAGGGTCGAGTGTTTTGCCACAGGTTGAGGCTTGAGGCGTGCACCGCTATGGGCACAGCAGTCGAGTGTCTCTACTTAGTGCTCACAACATAGCAATCAGAGTGGGCTGGCAGGCTGGACTGCCTAGGCTGACACTGGGCCGGTTGCCTCCCTGCCGTTGCCTCAACGTGCTGCTGCGTGTGGCCCTCACCACTGCCTGTGCCAGTGTCCACTGACCACGGTGAGCTATGCCTCGCTGGCTGCCATCAGGGGCGTGTGGAAGCTGCATGGGGTGCAGACGTGCAGCTTCCCAGGCTACTGTCTGTGCGTGCGGCTAGCCTTCAGGCTGCCGCATGGCCACATGTCAGCAGGTGCCTTGATGTGGCTGTGACCAATGTCCTGGTGTGCTTGACGACCGTTGCTGCTGGTGTAGTATGGTGTGGTGTGGTGCTGCTGTGCAGCGGGGCCAGTGAGGGCTGATGACACCAAGCGCCGCACTTACCGCACCAAGGAAGAGACAGACAAGAGCAAGAACATCACTGCCACTGTGGTGGCCAGCCTGCTGCTCATTGCTGTGGTGGTGCGTGCGCCAGCTGTAGCCAATGCCTGGAGCTTGCTTGCCTGCCTGCCTGCATCCACACACAGCACCACATGCACGAGTCACACTGCTGGCTGCACACTGATGTTTACTGCACAGTAGCCAAAGCCCAGGAGCCAGCCTAGTCATATTTGTGTAAGGCACAGTGCTTGTCGTGACATGAGCTGCTGCGGGCATGTGGGTGTGCAGGTGCCCATGCTGCAGTACTATGGCTATGTCGCCAAGGACTAGTGTGTGGCAGCACAGCTGGTGAGGCCCTCGGTACCTACAGTCCCGGTGACTGGTGTAGGCGCAGCTATTGTCAATGCGCAAGAGTTGTTGCCTACACTGGCCTGAAGCATGTCATGACGAGGTCGGTACAGCTCACCGCAAGTGGTCATTACTGGGCGACGGCGCTGTTTGACGTGATGCGCTTGCCGGGCATGTTTTGATATCGTGATGCTATGGTTGTCGAATGTAAGCAAGATGGTGCATGAGTAACCATAGGTTCGCGATTCGAGGTGGAATGAGGCTCCGGGCACAATATTCACCACAAAGTAACGCAAAGGCATAACAAGGTCCCTCACTAGGGGTCGGGCGGCCCCAACACGGGGGTGGTAATGTTCATGCAAATACTCTCTCAAATCTGCACCGTTTTCAATAGCGTTTGTCACATTGGTATCTGCAAAGCAATGCGCGTCGTTTGACCATCAGCGCAAGCCATTGGAGTCTTTGCTCGCGTACTGCCACATGTGCCCGCGAACAAATAACAGCGGCAAGACGGGTATCCTTGGGACGGTGAGCCACATCCCTGTGGCGCCATCTATCTGGCGCAGTGAGCGGGTTGTGCACACATGGAATGTCCGGCAAACACCCAACGCGATGCCTGCTGGGCGTGCAGGGCACCTAGACGGGGTGATTGAAGCATATGTTCATACTCCCTTCCGTCGAATACACCATTTGGGTCGGCGCACACTAAGGTATCACCGGGTTACACCCCCCCTCCTCTACTGTGTCATCCACTGTATTGCACCCGCTGCACTCACAAGAAAATGGCTATGAAATGTTTCTTCTTGACCCCTTGGCGCTTTTGTTAAAACAAACCGCACGTTAAACAGCCCAGGCCTCTATCAGTTTGACATCTTCAAAGTGACATCATGTTTTCCAAGCAGAATCAGCGCCACGGGGCTGTGGGGTGGCAGTTGAGCTATGAAACTTTGCACGCAGGTAGATGGCATGTAGGGGAGTGTAACTCTGAGAAGAGCCGAGTCCAAACTCGGTCATGGTGTGGAGTTGTGCGACTGACTGCATGGCTCTGGCCCTGAGATTGGCTAAGGGAGTTGGGGGTCACAGACCAAAGTGAGCTTTTGCCTCATCTGAGTATGAGCGTTTGTAACAATGTCTAAGAGGAGCTTAACATAGTAAGTAGCATGCTATAAGTCCAAATGGTCGAGCTGTGGCATTGCCCTCCAGGTATGGGGGGGAGGTGGGCTCATTGCCACATCCTCGCTACCGCTTTCCGATCCGACTGCTGCCGCCGACGCGCATGCTCATGTAGAGCAGCCCACGCGACGCGGGGGTTGAAGCGACGACTGCATGCTCCGCAATGGCTCAGATTTGAATCACCAACTTTGATGCTTTGTTGTGCACGGCCTACTGACTGCATTATTATTCTGGGTGGGGAAAAGGTAGCTGGCCGGGCTGGCTACATTGTGAGCCAAGTAGCATAATATTTGGCGTAGTGAGTGCAGAGTTGCAGCCGTCCTACTACCAGGGGTCGGTTTCCTGTCATTTTTTTAATGTTGGGGCCGCCTGACTAGGGGTGGTGTCTTGTCTGTATGGAGCACAAATGGCAGGCTATAGCCTACAGTTGGCATGACATGCATTTACACAGCTTGAGGGGGGCTACACACCTGATGGATGCTGAGCGAAGGGCCCCTGGGGTACACACTATTGTGACTCAAGTTGTTGTTGCTGCTGCATGGCCGTTGGTGAATGGTCTTGCAGCCGCATGTAGCCCAGGCATGAGTTATCCTTGCCAGAGCAGATCCAACAAAACTTATTCAACAAGGAACAACATGTTGGACTGTGGGTAATCTCACTCAGATACTACAAACAAGTTGAAGCATCCTCGGTCGCACCCTTGATGACTACAAACCCCACACCGGTGGCACTCTTTCCTGGGGGGCTAATCCCCCTTGACCACTGGGCACCTCATCAAAACTAACAGCTTAATGCTTTGTAAGGCTGACAGCCTGTGTAAACTACTAGGGCCTATGCATTGTTGCGGGCCCGGCCATCTATGCCCCGGCGGTACTCTGCAGCCCGGTGCAACCGCTGCTTGACCTTGGGCAGCCGGTCATTGACCCGCTTGTAGCCCTGCTGGTACTCCTTGCCAATGGGGGGCAGAGCCATCAGGCCCTCATAGCTGCACAGCTCCAGGGGGCGCTGCTTGCTCTCCCCAATGCGCTGGAAGTTGAGGCAGGGGTTAGTGTCCCGGTCCAGCCACCTGCCCCATGGGGTGGCCTGGGGTCGTGGCACTGGGCCAGGTGGGGGCAGGGCAGGGGGCTGGTCCTGGGCTGGTGGGGGTGGCTCCTGGGCTGAGGGAGGGGATGGGGGGTCCTGGGCTGGGGGAGGGGCAGGGGGATCCTGGGCAGGTGGGTGCTGAGCTGGGGGAGGGGGAGGGGGGTTGGGCGGCACCTCATGGCACCACTTCAGGCCCCGCACATCCTTAGCATGCCGCAGGCTCCAGGCTGGGCGCAACAGCCGCTGGTTGACCTGGCCTGCTGGGGGCACCCAGTCTGCTGGCCTTGGCCGGTCATCTGGCAGGTGCAACTCACAAGGCTGGCGGGCATGCACGGACGAGCTGACACGGGTGGTGCGGAACTCATCCAAAATCACCAGCCTGTCGGGTCTGGCCAGGCCGGGTCTGCTAGGCTGCTCTACCACCTTGCAAAAATTTCTCCCGCACCGCCCCCGCCTTCCACCCACCCTGGCTGAAGTTGCCCGCTCCCAGGTACACCGCCACTCCCCTCTCTTGGTGGTAGTGCTGGCGTGACACCCACTTCATCCCATTCACCTCAGTCAGGCTCAGGGCCACAGTCAGCGTCAGGGTCAGGGTCAGGTCAGGGTCAGGGTCAGGGTCAGGGTCAGGGTCAGGGTCAGGGTCAGGGTCAGGGTCAGGGTCAGGGTCAGGGTCAAGGTCAGGGTCAGGGTCAGGGTCAGGGTCAGGGTCAGGGTCAGGGTCAGGGTCAGGGTCAGGGTCAGGGTCAGGGTCAGGGTCAGGGTCAGGGTCAGGGTCAAGGTCAGGGTCAGGGTCAGGGTCAGGGTCAGGGTCAGGGTCAGGGTCAGGGTCAGGGTCAGGGTCAGGGTCAGGGTCAGGGTCAGGGTCAGGGTCAGGGTCAGGGTCAGGTTCAGGGTCAAGGTCAGGGTCAGGGTCAGGGTCAGGGTCAGGGTCAGGGTCAGGGTCAGGGTCAGGGTCAGGGTCAGGGTCAGGGTCAGGGTCAGGGTCAGGGTCAAGGTCAGGGTCAGGGTCAGGGTCAGGGTCAGGGTCAGGGTCAGGGTCAGGGTCAGGGTCAGGGTCAGGGTCAGGGTCAGGGTCAGGGTCAGGGTCAGGGTCAGGGTCAGGGTCAGGGTCAGGGTCAGGGTCAGGGTCAGGGTCAGGGTCAGGGTCAGGGTCAGGGTCAGGGTCAGGGTCAGGGTCAGGGTCAGGGTCAGGGTCAGGGTCAGGGTCAAGGTCAGGGTCAGGGTCAGGGTCAGGGTCAGGGTCAGGGTCAGGGTCAGGGTCAGGGTCAGGGTCAGGGTCAGGGTCAGGGTCAGGGTCAGGGTCAGGGTCAGGGTCAAGGTCAGGGTCAGGGTCAGGGTCAGGGTCAGGGTCAGGGTCAGGGTCAGGGTCAGGGTCAGGGTCAGGGTCAGGGTCAGGGTCAGGGTCAGGGTCAGGGTCAGGGTCAGGGTCAGGGTCAGGGTCAGGGTCAGGGTCAGGGTCAGGGTCAGGGTCAGGGTCAGGATCAGGGTCAGGGTCAGGTCAGGTCATACCTTCTTGCAGAAGGCCTCGATCACGCGCTCCTGGGCATGGTGCAGCCCCAACCGCTGCCGGCGCCAGCGTGGCTTGAGGTACTCCTCCCACAGCGGGTCCCAGGTGGCCATGAGGGCCTGGATGTGGGCGTGGAGGCCATCCAGGGTGGTGCCAGCTGGGGTGGCACCTGCCAGCTGCAGCAGCTGTGGCTGGATGGCAGCTGACCTGCGCAAAGTCCCATCCACTGTTTTGCAGCTGGCTGTACTGGATGAACTTCTGCCAATGGGGCAGGCTGTCTGCCTCAAACTGGGACCTTGTGAGGGTGGTCATGCCCAGGTTAGTCAGCACCCCCTGCAACACCCTGTCATTGATGGCGAAATGCCTGGCCCGCACCCCTACCATGGGGAGCATGGTAAAGGGACGCGGGCAGGTGCGGGGGAGGTGGCTGTTGCCATGGGGTTTGGCATGGGGGGCTGTCTGCCAGCCCTCTAGGCTTCACAAACAAGACATACCGCACCCTAAACTCTATTGGTAGCCTGCCTGCCCCCCCCTTCCCTATGGCGTCCTGTCCCTCCCGCCACGTGGCCGGCAGTCCCGGCTGGCTGTAGTCTAGGCGGCCTAGCACTAGCTGGGGGGAGTGCTTCTTCATTTCCCGGCTGAACCCACCCCCCACCACCCCCACCGCCTTGCCCCACTTGTTGATGAACCGCCCCGGGTGCCGGTAGAACTCCTTGATGCTGGTGATGATGTTGGTGGCGTTGGCGTTGAGGGAGTTGCCGTCCCCTGTTAGATGCACATCATCCAGCTACTTCAGCATGGCCACCGGCCAGGCGCTGCTGGGCTGCTCAAACACCGCCACCTCACCGGGCAGCAGCCGGATGCCGTGGTGGTGGGGGCCACGCATCATGTGCTCAAGAACGCTGGCATTGGTGAGCAGCTCCACGGCATTCTTGATCTGTGCCAGCAGCTGTGGGTCCCAGATGTCCAGCTGCACTGAGGGGGGCAGCTGGGCTGGGGCGGCTGCTGTGCGGGGGGAGCTGCGCGTGGCAAGGCGGGGGTGAGCATAGAGAGGACAGGCTGGGTCCGGTGGGGGAGGGGGGCCTGGGGCTGAACCTGCTGCTGGGAAGTGCTGCTGCTGCTGGGCTGGACTGGGCTGGCCTAGGAAGGACTGGAGCAACAGGGTGGGGCACAGGACGGCTGTTAGGCAGCATTGCTTGCTGCCCATGGTCATGCGCTTGTTAATCTCAGCCACAATGGCGTCGACTTGAGCTGGGCTGAGATCAGGCAGTGCTGCCTTCACAAGGCCACGCAGGCCAGCCTTGATGACCTGGCGACGCTGTCCAATCACTACCTTGGCAGCCTGCCCCTGCCCCTGGACTTGCTGCCCACTGCCACTGGCACCTGCAGAGACGGGAAAGCACAGCACACGCACGGCAGGACTTGATGCACGAGGTCGCAATGGCGCGTGGGGCACACTGCGCCGCGTCGTCAGTTAGCTTCGGGGCCTTTCCTCAAGCTCTGCGGCTTACCGGCTGCGGAGGGTGCTGGGGAGACGGGGCGCTTGCGGTTCCTTTTCGGGGACATCACAGGGACTGAGCAAAACCATAGGAGCGGAGTGGCCGTGCTGGGGGGTGCATTAGGACGCCGTCCAACCGGAGGGCCGGCAACCGGAGTGGGCCGGAAGTGAGGTCCATTACATACAAGTTACTTGCTGTTGTCCTTGCCAGAGCAGGCCTGAGTACTCCTTGCCAGAGCAGGCCTGAGTACTCCTTGGCCGATGATTTGAGAGCTGCCTGGTCTAACCACTAGCACTAGCGTCTCCCCAGTGCACTGCATGTTCAGCACTGCACGGCACTCCCTGTCCAGTCACCTGCCACCTGACTTTGCCTCTGATGGGCTGGGTGGGCTTGGCTGCCAGGATGCTCAACTGCCTGCCTGCCATGGCTGGCCTGACACACGGGGTCTCTAGCGGGAAACAGTGCCATCAGGGTGGGGTGTGTAGTCATCAAGGGTGCGACTGAAGATGCTTCAACCTGAATGGAGTAGCTGAGTGAGACTACCCATAGTCAAACATGTCGTTCCAAATTGAATGAGTTTTGTTTGCCTGGCACACAGGGTCATAGCTCCAGCATCATGTGCTCCACTGGCTCAGCAGCGGTGTGCTGGTGATCATTGGAGGGGTCCATCAAGTGGTGTATGAAGTCGTGAGGGATGGCGCCGGCGAATGCAGCTCCAGCTGCGGGGTGTCCATCCTGCATGTCAGGACACCGGGGCAGAACTGTGGATCCGCTACCATCAACCTATAGAAAAAGAGAGCTTGGCAGCCCTGCTCGTTGCCTTACATTCATCCTTCTCATGCCTGCTGACATACCTGGTGCAACTTTCTCCACTCCATGAACCTGTTAACTTCTGGGTGATCCTGCATACAGCGGGCAGTGCGCTGCTGTCCATGACTTGAAGCCACTGCTGGGTGTCTGAGGCTGGGAGGGATGCATATTGATGGAACCAAAGAAGCAATGGACCTTAGCCCAACAAGTGCAGTGCATAAGCGTCAGGGATGGAGCCAGAATAGCTTCAACGGTGTCAGCTGCATTGGCGTCAGCTGCAATGACAGGGCACATACTCCCCTTACCTTCAGTGCCTCCTTGTATTCAGGGCGCTGACGATGGATACCTGCGTTGCTGCTGTGGTGGTGCTTGTACCTAGCAATATCCTCTTCTGAGACACCTTGACTCTGCAGCAGAGCAGACAAAGGACTGCGTGTTTCCTTATTGTGCATTGACATTTCAATGTGCTCGAAGTTTAAGGAATTACCCGCAAGCCGCGAGCCCGGTCGTGGAGGGTCGCCTGGGTTAATGAGGACAAGCAAAAAAACAAAACAAGAAGTAACTGACATGTCCGCATAGTGCCACTGCGTGGCTGTGATGGCGTTGGAGGCGGTGCGGCAATACTTTCGAAGGGGCTGGAGAGCAGGTAAAGCGGCGTGGTATGGCGATTTGTGTGTCACTGTCAGGTTGTCATACCAAACCCCTCACAAAGGGGATGTGTGTGAGTAAGAGCTATAGAGTAGGGTAGAGCTCTTGCTAGTAGTAGACCTGGAGGCACACACACCAGAAGGCTGAGCTGAAGTGGGCACTAGGCACACTATCAGTAGCCTTTACAACAGCGATCTTGCAGCCTGTTTGATTACAACTCATGAGTTGCATGAGGGCTGTAGGGATTTAAACTTGTACGTTCTTAGACCTTAGACCTCGCTACTCAACCACTGGGCCTCTAACAGGACACCTAGCTTGAGATTTCCTGTATGACACGGGTCTTCATTGCTTCTCTGCATGCAGGCATTTACGCATGCATGCGATTGATACAGAAAAGGCGGCCTGTGTATTCTTTTGTAAAAGCACCTGAAGCCATGTCCTCTGCAGGTAATAGCTACGACAAGCGAGAAAAGATTGCAAAACAGAAAGCGCGCCAGCTCGCGAAGAAGAGCAAGCTCAAGCGCCTTCTCGGCCGGATGGACGGAGCTCCGTGCACCGCACCTGTGGACAATGTGAGTTTTACACTATGCAGCAAGCTGCACATGAAGCCACCCACAGCATCACCAAGGACGTCGTTAGTGCAACTTCTGTCGTCTGCATATGAACGGGTCTGAACGTCATATCCATCATGGCCCTACAAGCTTGGGGGAATCAACAGTCAGCTGCTCCTGGACCCTGCTGACGACTGTGTAGGTGGCCGCCCTTGACCAGCTGTTGAGTAGCAGCCGAGATGACACAGCTTCTGGTGGGGACCTGATCAGACAGCAAGGGGCCCGCTCCCACGAGCTTCGCCCGGCCGCACGGCCGGCAGCACAAACGGAGGAGCAGCCAACATCCCAGCCAGCTGAGGAGCAGGACTGCCCTGCAGCCTCCGCACCCATGCTCTCTGCCCAGCGCTTGACACCAACAGTTCAGCAAGCTCAGCAACGAAGCAGCAGCAGACCTACCAAAAAACATGCTGTGATGGTGAAGCCACCTGAGATGACCCCAGCCAGAGGCACAGCAGGCTCAGCCCCTGACAAACCGGCGCTGGCCCTGCACCCTGCACCGCAGGCATCAGGCAGGGCTGCCAAGCGTCTGCGGCAGCAGGATGCTGGCGGTGGTCAGCAGCAGCAACCCACAGCTCACACGATGGCAGCCAGACAGCAACCCTCAGCAGCAGCCACCGCAGCAGCAGCAGCGACAGCGACAGCCCTCCAGTCTACTGCTGTCAGGGTAGCCGGCATGGTACGAGCCAAAACTGCAGGCAAGAAAGCAGACAGCAATGGCAAACAGCTGGGCAGCGAGCAGCTGGGAGGCAAGCAGCTCAAGGGCAAGCAGCTGGAGAGCAAGGAGGGGCCAGCACAGGCCAGCGTGGGGCAGGCCAGTCGACCGCTGTCCCGTATGCAGCGCCTCATGTCTCAGGCGGCCCAGCATAAAGCTGACATGGCGGCGGCGCGTCAGGCGGTGAGCAGCCGCATGCTGGAGCCTTGCTGGGTGCATGGGCTGGGATGGCCGACCCCCTTGAGGCTTGAGTGGTGTAGATCAATCATCATCATTGCCAAGGATGGGATGGGATGGGATGGGATGGGATGGGATGGGATGGGATGGGATGGGATGGGATGGGATGGGATGGTGTGTGCAGCACCGGTGCACTTGCCTTGCTATCAGGCAGGGTGCTGTTGTGGTGGGTTGACGCACACCATAAGCACACCACACCCAGACTCCTCATAGCGGCGCTAGCTGCAACACTGTCAGGGCTCACAGCATTCCTTGCATGTCTGCATGGTGCTTGTGGGTGGTGGCAGAGCCCATACGCAGATGGTTAGTTTCTATGGGTGGGCTGGGGCCCATGGCTGTAGGAGAGGTCCAAGCGCAGCTAGAGGGACTGCCCTGTAAAGGGACACAAAAGTGTTGGGGCGGCTTCATGTGGCCTTTGTGTGGGAAACAGGTGGTGGGCGGTGGAGGGGCCATGCCGGTTTGGGACGCTGCCAGGGGTGCTGAGTGTACCCTCGAGTCCCTTGCACTCCCATAGCCACTGTGGCCCATAGTCCAAGAGCCCCTCGCCCTGCTCTGGCTGCAGGAAGAGGCAGCCAGAGCCGCTCACTCAGCTTATGCCCAGCAGGCTCAGGTGGGGCCCTGGGGGCGCGAGGGTCCAGCCCAGCAGTTTCCTCACCAACATGGACTCAGTGGCGGCGGCTGTGCCACCGTCAACTGACGTGGCGTAGCCGTACTAGGGCTGATGCCAACGGCATGAGATACGCAGCCTTATATGGGTTACGGGTGTGTGTGTGGTGTTGCTATGCTTGCAGAAAGGACGGCAACAGCAAAAGCAGGCATTCTTCAAGCGCACCCGAACTGGGCAACCACTGATGCGGTACCGAGTGGAGAAGATCCTGCAGGCACTGCAATCTTGATGCGGCAGAACTCCCAGATGCACAAATTGCTGGTGGCATGGAGGGAGGTGGAGAGAGTAATCTGGTTGTCTGTGGACGGGAGATTTGTCAGTGATAGCGTTGCCTGAAGGGCAGCTGCTGCTATGCTTTGTCATGGGTTGCCTGCCTGTTTGCTGCATGCTGGTCATGCCAGTCATGACTGGTAATGACACCATTTCCGCCCCACTCGGATGGATGGCGACCTGATGCGCCCTCCAGCACGGCCTCTCCGCTTGGATGCTAACTCTAGGGTTGGTTTTTGCCTGTTTCCTGCAGGTTTGTAAACCTTTGTAGCGTTTAGCTGTTAATTTTGGCGAGGTGCCCAGTGGTCTCCAATTGTTTGGAATGAACGTGCCACCGGTGTGGGGTTGGCAGTCATCAAGGGTGCGACCGAGGATGCTACAACTTGTTTGTAGTATCTGAGTGACATTACCCACAGTCAAATTGTTGTTACTTGTTGAATAAGTTTTGTTTGCCTGTGGATGGGAGATGCTGTGAGAAGATGTCTGCCGGAGAAGATGTGGATGGGATGGGCAGAGGTGTGCCGCAACTTGGTGCACCGGGCTACGGGCGAGTGAGGTTCAGGCCAGGGCCCTGTTGTACGTATAGCCACACCCCACTGCAAGCCATGGGCACACATTCAATGCGATGCAGTGGGGGCGATTGGCCGTGGCGAGGTGATAACGGCCGCATTTAACAACCCTGACAGCTTTCCCATGCAACATGTTTACAACCTGTCTGCTTACTCCCTTACCTGCAATCCTGACCCTGGCACACACCCTTCACAACGACCATGCAAAGAACAGCATGTTGTCTGCCCTGCACCTAGTTTGCTGTAACACGTGGCCCTTCACATCAACAGTAAGCCATGAAGACTGCAGTCTGTAATGGTCATGTGCAATTGCACACTAAATGTGAAGGGTTTGAGTTGGTGCACCTCCTTCATCAGCCACCGTCATGAGCCAGGCCTCATATCTGGGGATGTGCGACACAAACAGAGGCCACAGACGGGCGACAGTGCAGGTGGTGGTGGGACGCATGCACCTGACATGGCCCAACTACTCCTGTTGTTCCCACACACAAAGAATGACAAATGCAGGGGTGCATGATGCTGCTTGCCTATCACGAAGTCCGGGATGACACACACACACATATACACACACACATGACCTGCAGTGGCAGCTGCTATAGTGTCACAAGGAAGCATGAGCCAGGTGGTCAGCCGCGCCCGAGGAGGGCAACACGGAACAGACAGCCTACATGACACAGCCCAAACCCAAGTCAAGCAGGCCAGTCCCACGGCAGCAGTGTCAGCTGTGCTGGCAAACCCGCTGCAGCTGCTGCACCATGGAGTCTGCCACACTGTGTAGCGTGCTAGGGGCGGGGCGCTGCTCAGGATTTTTATCCATGCAGCCGCTGGCCAGGTCCTGCAGCAATTGGATGAATGGCGGTGGGGCAGGGGCAGCTGCACCCAGCTGCAAGCCTGGGCCAGGCAGACCCCCTGCTGCAGTCTCGCAGGCACGCCTTAGCTTCCTCACGCCCCGCCACACCACTGCTCGAGTGTTGAGCTTAGCCAGGGCGGCTGTAGTCGTGACCTCTGCTGCCGGCGCCAGGTTGCTGTGCGGCAGGACGTCGGCGTAGGCCATGAAGAAGGGCTCCTGGCGCTCACGCTGCCCGCTAGGGCGGTCGCCCCACTTGGCCACCTGGTGCGGCTGGAGACCCAGCGGCAGCCCCTTGGAGGTGCGCAGGGTGCCATTGCGTGCCATGTAGCAGATGAGGGCGCCCAGGGCCCAGGTGTCAGTGGCCTGGCACACATACGGGTCCTCCCGCTCTCCACCAGCACCAAACAGGCCGCTGCCTGGGCCTTGCAGCTGCTCAGGGGCCTTGTACAGCCAGGTGCCACCCCTGCAGGACAGGTGACGACACACGGGGGTGGGGCAAGGAGGCCGCCGGTGGCTGGGAGGGACATGCTGGGTGCACATGCTATTAAGAGCCATGACTCAGCCTGACAGGGTTCAACGGTGTTTGCGGTAAGGACTTCAGTAATGACTGAGTTGGCTAGAGAAGCTTCTACTACGCTTGGCTTAGGGTTTGTAAAAAGCACAATGCTAGCGGGTCACAAACCACCATTCACACAGACAGGGTTTGAGCAGCCTCAGGCAGCATCAGCGGAGGGCGTGGCAGCACTGCATTGATGGAGCGTGCGCTTTTGAAATGCTGCTCAGAGCAATGGCCAAAGCCAGCTTTGTCTGCGTCTGACACTGCATGCAGCTCTCTTGACCAGCTTCGCCGCACCTGGCTGGCAGGCGTCCCACCCCAGGAGGTAGCAGCCGAGCGAGACCGAAGTCTATCAGCACCGCACTGGCGATGCGAGGGCTGGTGTTGCTTGCATCACGCCGCAGCTTCAGCATGACATTCTCAGGCTTGAGGTCGCTGTGCACTACCCCATGCGCGGCCAGATGCTGCAGCGCAGCGGCCAGGTCCCGCACCACCACCAGGAGGTCCTGAGGGTCCAGCAGCATGTGCTCGGCTGTCCCTGGCTGGTCAGCTGCCTGGGCAGCGAGGCTGTCTAAGTGCTCCCGCAGGCTGCAGTCGTAGCGCGGGTACATGGTGAACAGCTTGAAGCCGGAAGCATTGTCACTGGCACTGCCTGACCTGGCAGCCAGTTGGGCAGCCGGGCCTGTGGCTGTGCCTGCTGGGGTTGGAGCTGTTGCTGGGCCAGTACCAGCAGGGCTGGGAGCTGGGGTTACAGCTGCTGGCGAGGTGGTGTGCGGGGTGAGGGGAGGCTGCTGCGGGGAGGCTGGGGCAACCCACCAGGCTGCTGGTGCTGCGATGTGAGGGTGGGGCGGCAGGAAGGCGGGGAGCAGGTCTCCACATCGCTCTGGCTCAAAGGTGCCGCTGTAGTTGTAGCGGTAGCTGACCCCGTCTGCCTTGACTGCCCACTCCTGGCCGCCTGCCTGCCAGGCATACACTGCCCCGCATCCACCCTTGCCAATGAGGGCAGACTGGCTCTCATAGAACATTCCCACATCCACCTCACGAGGGACGCTGGCTGCATGGCGCCTGAATACTTGCACTGCGCTGTCAACAGCTCGCTGTGCTTTGCTTTGCTGCTGCTGTTGGTGCAAGGCCAGGGTGCGGGCCTCGGCAAACTCGGCCCTGCGGGTCAGCTCCTCCACCTGTGAAGTGAGCTGCTGGTTGTGGGCATGAAGAGCAGCCACCTGTAGACATCAAGGAAGCACACCTCAGGATGCATGCACTACATGGCACAGTAACTGCACAGATGGCCAGTGTAATGAAAAAGTGCAACTGCAGAGTAGCAGGCTAGCACAATGATGCTTGCACATTAACAGTGCAGGGCAGGCAGCGACACTGAAGCTTAGTCTCACCTGCTGCTCCAGCTGGCTCTTGGCATTCCTGCGGCGTGTGATGGCCGCGCGTGTGCGCTCCAGGATGCTTGTCATACTGCTGACCTCCTGCTGCATCGCTGTGGCTGTTGCTAACAGTGGTCTTGCCATGATGCTGACGACTGAGTGTATTGCTGCAGCAGTGGCTGCAGTGCGCTGAATTGTGGAGACCAAGGAAGGCTGTACGCGTGTTAGCCGGTGCTGCAGTGCTGACAGGAGGCTACTGGCAGCACTCACTGCAGGCTGTGAGGGCTCAGGGAGAGCCACAGCTGCTGAGTGACTGACTGGGGGAGGGAATGCAGAAATCACCGCAGAGGTGGTGTGGTGGGTGTACTCAGGGATGGCAGGCGACGCGTCAGCTGGGCTTGCGGCCTGACTGTCCTCAGCGCAGCTGGGTGGTGGCTTGGAGGCGGCACGGAGGGCAGCCACACGCAGCTGCAGTGCCTGCACACCCTCCTCAAACTGCCGCTGTGCCATCTCCTGCCGGGAGTGGGAAGTTGATTCAGAATCATAGCCCTGAAGCGCTGGGCAGTCAGCCCGGGCTGGAGCAGAAAAGCGGACAATATGGTTACTGGGGACCACGATCTGCTGGCTTGGGGATCTAGGACTACTCGGTGCGTGTGTAGGCACAACGATGCCAGCAAAGACGTCTTCAGCTGAGGTACACTCAGGCTTGTGTGCTTTCCTTGTCTGAACTGGGAACACCTGCAAAAAGACATCATCAGCAAATGGCATTGGGTGGTGAGGAACCGTTAGGAAGGGTCGGTAGATGACAGTACCCCACTGCCATGAAAGTAACCCAGCGCACAGAGAGTAACCCTTCCAATTGGATTTCAATAGCAAGGGCAGGACTGAGAGCGCGATAAGGATTCTCAGAGCATCAGAGAACGCACCGTCAAGTCTGGTAGCGCCCGTGGTATCAAGCATTCCCCTTGAGGCACAGATACTCCTTCGGCCTTCTTTTTGAGTGCACTTGGGGTGCAGCACCTTCCGCGCACAGCGCACTGGGAGAACTGCAACCTTGGCCTCGCAGCCTGCACGGCAATTGAGCATTGCAATTGAGCTCAGTTGAACGCGCTATCAAGCTCGCTTGGTTGAACACTTTTTGACTAACATGAAGCGACTCGTAGGCCCGCATCCTGCACACGCAAAGACTAGCGTAAGAAGGGTCGGGGTGACCTTTGCTTGTGAAAGGGCAGGGGGCTAAGATAAGGAGCGGCTAGGGGGCCGAAGCACCCCTGGAGGCAGTGCGGCAACACTAGCGACGGGGCCTGAGACCAGCTTGATGGTTCAGGTAGTCGGTTTGTCAGTTTCGGGCCATGTTCCAGGCTGGCGTCATCGCCAGATCATCACCTACATGCCTGGAAACCTGATCCTGGGACCTAGCCCTGGGAGCTAGCACTTCCCCTGCTGCCGTCGATTGTTGGTGTAACATATCCCACATGTCTTGACACAGGACCTGACTTCGCCTCCCCCCACACACACACCCCTGCAAATTTTATGACCAAAACATGTCAGCCGCGCTCACCAACCGCCGCTGTGCTATACCCTGGTTCAACAACCGTTCACCTGACCCCAACCTCCAGCTTCACACTTACTTCTCACCCTCATGATTACCTACTAGGGTGTGGGTTCATAACCCAAGTCTGTCCCTGTCTCTGAGGCTTATCAAGTCTGCTGGGCCAATTGGAATGGGTACGTTGACATCACTCTTGCTAATCAAGCAGCTGTACCACGGTTCAACGTATATGGACAACGTATGCAGCAGCAGCCCTCTTGTCCCTCACTAGGGCCTCCATTTGAGCCGGGTCAGAAGTACCCACTAGCAGCCACTAGCAGCCACTAACTAGATCCGACTCAAACAGTGTTATTGGGCTGTGCGGAGTAAACCCAGTGCACATGGCACCTGAGCCGCCTACCACCTACACTATTGCCTGACCCGAGGGCTATGATGTAGAGTTGGCATGACAAAACATGCACTAATGGTAAGCTGATGACAGCTTAACAAAGGGGGAACACATTACTGTGCCTCAGCAGGCTGCTGCTGCTGCTCCTGGGCCTTGGGGGGCTTGTCTCGCACCCGCTTATAGCCCAGGCCAGGGTACTCCTTGCCCTTGGCTGGCAGAGCTCCCTAGTCTGGCCAGTAGCACAGCTCCAGCGGCCGCCACCTGCTCTCCCCAATGCGCTGCATGTTCAATGCTGCATTGCAGTCCCTGTCCAGCCACCTGCCTGGCTGTGGTGCTGGCTTGGCTTTGGCAGCCTTGCCCTTGGCCTTGCCCCTGGTGGGCTCAGCTGCCGGCTTGCTGCGCTTGGCTGGAGGGGGAGTGCTGGGCCCTGGCTCTGAGGCTGCTGGCTGTGTGGCTGCCTGGCCGCTGCGTGGGGCCTGTGGGGGCTTGCGGGGGCCCACTACTGGGCACCACATCAGGCCCCGCACTGGCTGGTCACGCTGCTGGCTCCAGGCTGGGCGCACCAGGCGCTGTTCCACCTGCCCTGCTGGGGGCTTCCAGCCTACAGGCCTTGTGGCACTGAGTTTGTTCAGCTCCACCTCACATGGTTGCTGGCCATCCACTGCTGAGCTGACCCGGCTGGTGCGGTGCTCATCCACAAGCACCACCCTGCCTCGCCGCTGGCCTGCGCCCCTGGGCCTGCACACCACCTTGCAGCAGGCTCTCAGCACCGCGTCAGCACCCCACCCACCCCCAGTGCCAATGGTAGTTGCGTCAAAGAACAAAACCAGCTGCTTGGCATGCCCATGGCGCTTCATGGACACCTCAGCCACCTCCTCCTCCAACTGCAGCCATGCACACAAGGCACACACATGGTGGCTGACATGGTGACACCAGGTTAGGCATGGCACAGTCAAGTACTCTTTCGTTTCGTGCCCGACCACCACCTCTTAGTCCCTTACCCTCCCTCCCTCACACCTACCTACCCACCCACCCTCACCTTGTTGAAGAACTGCTCCAGCGCCCGGTCCTGGGCTCCGTACAGCCTCAGCCGCTGCCGTGCCCACTTGGGGTCCAGGTACACCTCCCACACCGCATCCCAGGTGGCCAGGGTGACGGTGATGTGCTTCAAGTTGGCCTCCAGGGAGGTGCCAGCCGAGCTTGCTGCTGCCAGGTGCTGGAGGTGGGGCTTGATCGGTGCTAGCCACCGCTCAGTGTCACGGCGGGCATTGTTCAGGCCGCTGGCATGCTTCACCTCGCCCTTGGTCAGCTTCCACTGGCGCAGCTGATCTGCCTTGAGCTGGCCTGTTGCTGGATCCCACACCCCAGAGGCTGCGCTGACTGCCTGGGTGACGCCGGGGTCGATGCCCACCCCAATCTGTGTGTCTGGGTCAAACGCAAACTCACGCATCTCAGCTATGCCCCTGACTATGTGGGGGAGCCCCACTGCATGGGCCGCTGCTGCTGCTGCTGCTGCTGGGGCTGCTGCTGCTGGCAGCTGGAGGTGGGGCTGGAGGAGGGGGAAGGGGGCGCGTGTAGTGCACGCACACGCTGACACCATCTGTGTCCACCAACCTCTCGAAAGCAAACTCCTTGTTGCGAAGCTTCTTGGTGTCGAACCACCTGGCCCAGTGATGGCTCAGTGCTGGCTCTGAGGTGAATGCTGCCCGGGTTTCCTTGGTCAGGCCCAGCTGCCTGCACACCCCATGCAGCACCCTGCTGTCCACCTTGATGAAGTGCACCCCTCTGCTGCTGCCACTGCTCTAGCCACCGGCACACATGCACTGCATGGCGCATGCGGCAGGGCAGGGGCAGGGTGTCCTGCAGGGAGCCTTGCTTCTTCATGCCCAGTAGGCGACGGTGCTTGTTGGCCTCCTCTATCAGGTCCGCCACATGCCCCTTGTCCAGGGTGGCGGCCTTCAGCTCCGAGCTCTTGGCGTTGATGCCATACCCACACGCCATCTTGATGAACAGCTGCGCCTCCTCACCGCTCCAGCCTAGCTGGGCCCTGGCTGCCTTGGCGTACAGCTTGACAAAGCGCTCTGCAGGTCAGTCACAGGTCAGGTATAGGTCAGGCATAAGGTCAGGTCAGGTATAAGGTCAGGTCTAGGTCAGGTCGGGTATAAGGTCAGGTCCGGTCAGGTCCGGTCAGGTCCGGTCCAGGTCAGGTCAGGTCAGGTCAGGTCAGGTCAGGTCAGGTCCGGTCAGGTCCGGTCAGGTCCGGTCAGGTCCGGTCCGGTCCGGTCCGGTCCGGTCCGGTCAGGTCCGGTCAGGTCCGGTCAGGTCAGGTCAGGTCAGGTCAGGTCAGGTCAGGTCAGGTCAGGTCAGGTCAGGTCAGGTCAGGTCAGGTCAGGTCAGGTCAGGTCAGGTCAGGTCAGGTCAGGTCAGGTCAGGTCAGGTCAGGTCAGGTCAGGTCAGGTCAGGTCAGGTCAGGTCAGGTCAGGTCAGGTCAGGTCAGGTCAGGTCAGGTCAGGTCAGGTCAGGTCAGGTCAGGTCAGGTCAGGTCAGGTCAGGTCAGGTCAGGTCAGGTCAGGTCAGGTCAGGTCAGGTCAGGTCAGGTCAGGTCAGGTCAGGTCAGGTCAGGTCAGGTCAGGTCAGGTCAGGTCCGGTCCGGTCCGGTCCGGTCCGGTCCGGTCAGGTCAGGTCAGGTCAGGTCAGGTCAGGTCAGGTCAGGTCAGGTCAGGTCAGGTCAGGTCAGGTCAGGTCAGGTCAGGTCAGGTCAGGTCAGGTCAGGTCAGGTCAGGTCAGGTCAGGTCAGGTCAGGTCAGGTCAGGTCAGGTCAGGTCAGGTCAGGTCAGGTCAGGTCAGGTCAGGTCAGGTCAGGTCAGGTCAGGTCAGGTCAGGTCAGGTCAGGTCAGGTCAGGTCAGGTCAGGTCAGGTCAGGTCAGGTCAGGTCAGGTCAGGTCAGGTCAGGTCAGGTCAGGTCAGGTCAGGTCAGGTCAGGTCAGGTCAGGTCAGGTCAGGTCAGGTCAGGTCAGGTCAGGTCAGGTCAGGTCAGGTCAGGTCAGGTCAGGTCAGGTCAGGTCAGGTCAGGTCAGGTCAGGTCAGGTCAGGTCAGGTCAGGTCAGGTCAGGTCAGGTCAGGTCAGGTCAGGTCAGGTCAGGTCAGGTCAGGTCAGGTCAGGTCAGGTCAGGTCAGGTCAGGTCAGGTCAGGTCAGGTCAGGTCAGGTCAGGTCAGGTCAGGTCAGGTCAGGTCAGGTCAGGTCAGGTCAGGTCAGGTCAGGTCAGGTCAGGTCAGGTCAGGTCAGGTCAGGTCAGGTCAGGTCAGGTCAGGTCAGGTCAGGTCAGGTCAGGTCAGGTCAGGTCAGGTCAGGTCAGGTCAGGTCAGGTCAGGTCAGGTCAGGTCAGGTCAGGTCAGGTCAGGTCAGGTCAGGTCAGGTCAGGTCAGGTCAGGTCAGGTCAGGTCAGGTCAGGTCAGGTCAGGTCAGGTCAGGTCAGGTCAGGTCAGGTCAGGTCAGGTCAGGTCAGGTCAGGTCAGGTCAGGTCAGGTCAGGTCAGGTCAGGTCAGGTCAGGTCAGGTCAGGTCAGGTCAGGTCAGGTCAGGTCAGGTCAGGTCAGGTCAGGTCAGGTCAGGTCAGGTCAGGTCAGGTCAGGTCAGGTCAGGTCAGGTCAGGTCAGGTCAGGTCAGGTCAGGTCAGGTCAGGTCAGGTCAGGTCAGGTCAGGTCAGGTCAGGTCAGGTCAGGTCAGGTCAGGTCAGGTCAGGTCAGGTCAGGTCAGGTCAGGTCAGGTCAGGTCAGGTCAGGTCAGGTCAGGTCAGGTCAGGTCAGGTCAGGTCAGGTCAGGTCAGGTCAGGTCAGGTCAGGTCAGGTCAGGTCAGGTCAGGTCAGGTCAGGTCAGGTCAGGTCAGGTCAGGTCAGGTCAGGTCAGGTCAGGTCAGGTCCAGGTCCAGGTCCAGGTCCAAGTCCAGGGTCTAGTCACCACCATGACTTGCCTGGGTTGGAGTAATGCTGCTGCATGGCCACCGCCAGCTGCATGGAGTGTGCGTCGATGGTGTTGGCGTCACCCGTCAGGTTGATGCTGCACAGCTCCTGCAGCTTGGCCAGCAGCGCCTGGTTGCTGGGGTCCTCAAAGACTGGCATGAGCATGGGGTGGCGGTGCCGAACAAGGCGCCGCTGCAGCTGGTTGTAGCATGTCTTGTAGTTGGGGTTGGCAAAGAACTTGCAGAAGTCTTTCAGCTGCCTGAGCATCAGCGGGTCCTCGCAATCAAGGGGCAAGGGAGGGTCAGTGGGTGCTGCAGGTGCAAGGGCTGCCAGGCGGGCGCTGCAGCGCCTTTGGGGGGGTTGCGTGACTGGCTCAGGTTCTGACTCTGACTCCGAGTCAGACTGTGGCTCTGGCTCTGAGCCACAGTCTGACTCGGAGTCAGAGTCAGTGTCAAAATCCATGCTGGCAGGCTGGGCAGGGGCAGGCTGGGCAGGGGCCCGTGGGGGGAGTGGGGGTAGGGGGGGGGCATCAGGGGGTTGGGGGGGCTGCACGGCTGGAGGCTGAGGGGCGCTGGCGAAGCCCGGGGTAGGGTAGCCCACCAGGCAGGTAAGAAAAATGCGCGATACAAACAGCGAAGCGATGAAGCGGAGCTGGGATTGGATTTCAGCCCGCAGCCGGAGGTGCTCCCGCAGCTTGCGCCTGGTCTTCTTGCAGCCGCGCAGCACTGCGCCCTCGGGGACCTTGATGACCTGCAGCCAAGCGAGGTTGCCATTCTGACAGGCCAAGACACAAGGCGGGGTCAACACAAACAGTGCGGGGACACATAAGGCGGGGCCGTCACCTGACGTCTACGCGTGGTCCAGCCATCCCGACGCTCCTGTCGTTGCTTGCCTTGGCCGGAACGAGACGCTGCGATGGAACCAACAGGAGCGACGGGTTAGCTCACAGCGCGTAACTCTCGTACCCCACAGTCGGCTAGGGACACGAACCTTTATGTTTCTTGTCGCTACCCTTCCGCTTCTTCTTAGCCATCACGCGATGCGCAGTGCGACGGGCGGTAGCCTTTTCTAGCAACTTGGGTTTCCCGTGAAAAATACACGGTTGTGTGAAAATACACAAGTACTCTGTTACAGCCTTGGTCGTAGGGGAGCCGCAGCACAGCCCCTCGTCCCTCACTTGTTGGACATTGATGACAGGCCCCAGCTCCAGGACCATGCGCAGCCCACCCGGTCTGAGGGCTGGATGGCCCCAGCAAGGCAGGTGAACCTCCGCCTGGCGCGCCCAGCATGGAGCCAGCTGCGTGATCAGACAGTCCGGCACCTTAAGTGGTGCCCAGTAGTGGCCCCACACCAGCCCCCCTAACCCCCTCCTAGCCAGGCAGCCACCTAGCCAGCAGCCTTAGAGCATGGACCAGCGCTCCCTCGCTAGCCAAGCGCACCAAGCGTACCAAGGCGGAGCAGGCAGCTGAGTCCCAACCCACCCAACCCACCAAGGGCAAGGCCATGGCCAGGCTGCCGAAGCCAACCTAGCCCCACAGCCAGGCAAGTGGATAGACGGGGACTACAATGCAGCGCTGAACATGCAGCGCATTGGGGAGAGCAGGTGGCGCTCATTATAGCTGTGCTGGTGGCCAGAGCAGCTGAAGCTAGCAGACAAGAGCAGGGAGTACCTTTAAGTGGGCTACAGGCGGCTGCAAGATACAAGGCTACAGTGGATACTAAGGCTCCATCGGCCCCAAGATACAAGTAATAGCCGACACAATTGACATGGCGGAGCCTACACACATCCTTAACACGCACATCGTAGCACACAACTCCATGTAGTACAAGCTATACCGCTGGAGATCCCAAGGCCTGTAAGGTTATCAGGGCAGGCTCGTTACGTCAACTAGTGTGTCCTTCTGCTTTCAGATAGGCGTTCATGTGCCAAAACTAGTCTTGGTCCAAAGCCCTGTGCATTTGATTAATATTCAGTACATTACTTTCAGGAGAGACACGCGTAAGCCCTGGAGCCCACGCCAGGCAAATCCGTCGCTTGTTTATCGCACGATATCCTGCAAGGCTTTCGCAACATGTCTCAGGGCATGTAGCCCTTACCCTTGAGCTTGCCCATTCTGAGAGGCTGCGACAGCTTCACAATGCCACCACAGGACAGATTCGCAAAGCTTCGGGAGTACGAAGACCGACTTGCAGTAATGAAGAGCGGCGTGAAGGTGCGTGGCTTCGCCTTCGAACTTGTCACGCGACCTGCAAACATCTTGCAAACTCTACCATCATCCAGGACGAGGCCCGAGCTGCACATATTGTGACATGGCAGGCAAAGTCGGTGAGTGTATTACCCCCCCAGCAAGCTTGTGCCACTTGCTGCTTCCACCGAAATAAGCTGCATGCCTCCAGGATGAGAAGCTGAGACACCTTACAGTGCAAAGACGTTTTGAGGCAGCTAAGCAACGACGAGAGTCAGATCTTAATGCCAGGAGGCAGCGACTAGCAGAGAAGCTCATTGCTGAGGATGCAGCACTGAAGGATGAGTTACTAAGGAGCCGTGAGACCCCTGAGCAGCGGCGTGCCAAGCTGGCTGAGCGGGCTCGGCAGCTGGCCACAAAGCGTGAGAGCCGGCGCCAGGAGCTCGCAGCACAGTTACAGGAGAAGGCATTTGAGGAGAACTGTGATGTCCTCCGTCAAACCCACTCCAAGAGAATACTGTACAGAACATTGGACGAACGCTCGGCCCAGGTGTGGTGGCCTCCTAGCCCCATCAGATTTTTGCCCATGCCCATGCATACCCATGCCCATGCCCTTGCCATGCCCTTGCCCATGCCCATGCCATTTTTGCCCATGCATACCTCATCAGCCTCATTGAGGCACAGATACTCCTTCGGCCTTCTTTTTGAGTGCACTTGGGGTGCAGCACCTTCCGCGCACAGCGCACTGGGAGAACTGCAACCTTGGCCTCGCAGCCTGCACGGCAATTGAGCATTGCAATTGAGCTCAGTTGAACGCGCTATCAAGCTCGCTTGGTTGAACACTTTTTGACTAACATGAAGCGACTCGTAGGCCCGCATCCTGCACACGCAAAGACTAGCGTAAGAAGGGTCGGGGTGACCTTTGCTTGTGAAAGGGCAGGGGGCTAAGATAAGGAGCGGCTAGGGGGCCGAAGCACCCCTGGAGGCAGTGCGGCAACACTAGCGACGGGGCCTGAGACCAGCTTGATGGTTCAGGTAGTCGGTTTGTCAGTTTCGGGCCATGTTCCAGGCTGGCGTCATCGCCAGATCATCACCTACATGCCTGGAAACCTGATCCTGGGACCTAGCCCTGGGAGCTAGCACTTCCCCTGCTGCCGTCGATTGTTGGTGTAACATATCCCACATGTCTTGACACAGGACCTGACTTCGCCTCCCCCCCCACACACACCCCTGCAAATTTTATGACCAAAACATGTCAGCCGCGCTCACCAACCGCCGCTGTGCTATACCCTGGTTCAACAACCGTTCACCTGACCCCAACCTCCAGCTTCACACTTACTTCTCACCCTCATGATTACCTACTAGGGTGTGGGTTCATAACCCAAGTCTGTCCCTGTCTCTGAGGCTTATCAAGTCTGCTGGGCCAATTGGAATGGGTACGTTGACATCACTCTTGCTAATCAAGCAGCTGTACCACGGTTCAACGTATATGGACAACGTATGCAGCAGCAGCCCTCTTGTCCCTCACTAGGGCCTCCATTTGAGCCGGGTCAGAAGTACCTACTAGTAGCCACTAGCAGCCACTAGCAGCCACTAACTAGATCCGACTCAAACAGTGTTATTGGGCTGTGCGGAGTAAACCCAGTGCACATGGCACATGAGCCGCCTACCACCTACACTATTGCCTGACCCGAGGGCTATGATGTAGAGTTGGCATGACAAAACATGCACTAATGGTAAGCTGATGACAGCTTAACAAAGGGGGAACACATTACTGTGCCTCAGCAGGCTGCTGCTGCTGCTCCTGGGCCTTGGGGGGCTTGTCTCGCACCCGCTTATAGCCCAGGCCAGGGTACTCCTTGCCCTTGGCTGGCAGAGCTCCCTAGTCTGGCCAGCAGCACAGCTCCAGCGGCCGCCACCTGCTCTCCCCAATGCGCTGCATGTTCAATGCTGCATTGCAGTCCCTGTCCAGCCACCTGCCTGGCTGTGGTGCTGGCTTGGCTTTGGCAGCCTTGCCCTTGGCCTGGCCCCTGGTGGGCTCAGCTGCCGGCTTGCTGCGCTTGGCTGGAGGGGGAGTGCTGGGCCCTGGCTCTGAGGCTGCTGGCTGTGTGGCTGCCTGGCCGCTGCGTGGGGCCTGTGGGGGCTTGCGGGGGGTCACTACTGGGCACCACATCAGGCCCCGCACTGGCTGGTCACGCTGCTGGCTCCAGGCTGGGCGCACCAGGCGCTGTTCCACCTGCCCTGCTGGGGGCTTCCAGCCTACAGGCCTTGTGGCACTGAGTTTGTTCAGCTCCACCTCACATGGTTGCTGGCCATTCACTGCTGAGCTGACCCGGCTGGTGCGGTGCTCATATACAAGATGCTCATGCGCAGTGCGACGGGCGGTGGCCTTTTCTAGCAACTTGGGTTTCCTGTGAAAAATACACGCTTGTGTGAAAATACACAAGCGCTCTGTTACAGCCTTGGTCGTAGGCATACCTGCTACAGCCTTGGTCGTAGGCATACCTCATCAGCCTGCTCGACACCAACTTCATAACACCACACACATGGCCTGGTCACTGGTGCCACCCTGCTGCCATTGCGGTTGCCTGCCCTGCACAGATAGAGCAAAAGATGGCACAGCGAATTGTGGAAGAGGAGGAAACCCGCATGTTTGCTGAGATGAACGAGACCCAGCGGCTGAAGGCGGAGCAGCGCCACCTGGATGACAAGCAGCGGGATCGGGAGAGGCGGCAGGCGACCATCAAAGTCCTGGACCAGCAGGTAGGTCCTTGGCAGGCCCTCAGCGGCAGCTGCACCTCCTGGAAACGACATCTATGGCAGGGACATGGCAGTGTCAAGACCCCTGCAGGCATGGCGGATGGGAGCAGCCACAGCAGGCTGCGGGCAGACACTGGTGCTGTCTTGCCATCACATGCACCTGGGCCACAGCAGCCTGCTGGGGTGGGCATGGTGTGTGCATGTGCGGCCTGCAGGTGTTGGACATGGAGCAGCGGCGGCGTGATGAGGCAGCTGCAAGGCGTCAGGAGATTGCAGAACTGCAGGCATTGTGGTCCCGCATGGAGCAAGAGCAGCAGGCCGCTGAGGCACAGGACAGGGAGCGCATGCGCAGGCTGGCTGCGGAGCTGCAGGAGTTCAATCGACTACGACAGAGCCAGCTCAGCGAACAGGAACGCAGGGAAAGGTGTGTGTGCAGGGTGGCGTGCGCTGCAGAGCCCAGGCAGTCAACCGTGATGGCATGACAAACATTGCCAAGCTACCTAACCGAACATGTCACCTTGGCATGCCCTGCCACCTAGGCTCTGTGCACATAACACCCTTCCAAGTCAAACAGCAGCATGGCGCTTGCTGCACCAAACTCTTTAACTCTGGCAACTGCAAGGCTCTTTGCCTTTGTTGCTGCTTGCTGCGTCACGTTCTGTGCAGAGAGCTAGACCTGCAAATCCTGCAAGAGGCGCTGTCGCGTGAGGCCGCCGAGGAGGCACGAGAGGCGGCCGCTAGGGAGAAGCGGGCAGCCGACATCCGACGGTACCGCGACCAGCTCGTGGCTTTGAGCGAGAAGGATGCCGAGGACGACGCGGCGCGGGACGCCATCGTCCAGGTGTGTTTGCCCCATACCCGCTGCCGCCATGCTTGAACCAGATGAAGTGGACATGATGGTGCCCGCTGCACTGAGTTAACTGCAGTGGGTACTGAAGACTCTGATGACAGCACTGTGGGCATAAACCTTGCAGCGTGGTGTCGCAGGCCCGACCATCATGTGCACTGTGCACCATTGCCTTGTGCCTACAGTTCATGGCAGACCAACAGCGCGCCAAGCAGGACGCTGAGTGGGCAGCCAGGGAGGCTGCACGCGCTCGCTTGATGGCAGAAGTCGACGAAATAAGGCAGCAGCAGATTCGAGACAAGCAGGTGTGACAGCTCTGCTGGTGTAAAGGCAAAGCAACAGGAAAATGGGTATCCCTATACATTACGGGAGAATAATTTATTGTTATATTGTCGTAATTGGTGATTTATACGTTTATGTTGAACAGACTCGGGCAATTACAGCAAGCACAGCAATTACAAGCAATGTCAGCCGGTAAAACTTTTACTTGCCGGCGCTCTACAGCCCGCGAAACATGTAATTATAGTACCCCTATATAGCGGCAGCAGCTGCCAAGAGCTCCATCTTCAGAGGCTTGCCAGCTGCTTGGTGGGCGTGAAAATCATCACAGGCGTTGCGCTGCTTGCGGATCAATCCAAGGTGCATTGGGGTATCCAGGGAGCGGCAAGGGAATGAGCCGGCATGATGCTGGGTGTCGCATTAGGGTTCAAAGGCTGCCAGTACCCGTAGCCAGGAGGAGCCGGGCCAGCTGCCAGGGGCACCGCCGCCTGGCCACCTGTCAGGGGCACCGCCGCCAGGCCAACTGCCGGGGGCACCGCCGCCGGGCCAACTGCCAGGGGCACCGCTGCCAGGCCAGCAACAGCGGCAGCAGCAGCGGCAGCAGCCGGCCAGCAGCAGCAGCAGGGCGGCAGCAGCAGCGGCCGGGCAGCAGCCGCAGCCGGGCAGCAGCAGCAGCGGCTGGGCAGCAGCCGCAGCCGGGCAGCAGCAGCAGCGGCTGGGCAGCAGCCGCAGCCGGGCAGCAGCAACAGCAGGGCGGCAGCAGCAACAGCAGGGCAACAACAGCAGCAGCAGCAGCCAGGCAGCAGCAGCAGGGCGACAGCAGCAGCGGCAGGGTAGCAGCAGCAGCCGGGCGGCAGCAGCAGCAGCAAGGCAGCAACAGACAGCAGCCGGGCAGCAACAGACAGCAGCCGGGCAGCAGGGCGGCAGCAACAGCAGCAGCCGGGCAGTAGAAGCAGCCAGGCGGCAGCAGCAACAGCAGCCGGGCAGCAGCAGCAGCAGGGCAACAGCAACTAAGGGGGGCAACAACAGCAACATTAGCAGCAGCAGGGCAGCAGCAGCTGCAGGGCAGCAGCAGCAGGGCAGCAGCAGCAGGGCAGCAGCAGCTGCAGGGCAGCAGCAGCAGCAGGAGGGCAACAGCAGCATCAACAAGGCATCATCAGCAGCAGCAGCAGGGTCTTGCTTGTATGAGGGTGGCAAAGGCGGGATAGCAATGCAGGCAATGACATGACAAGGCATGCCAATGAGGATCAGAACAGAACATGAGGTCCAGAACAGACTCCATGTTGTAGCTGATGTTCAGCTGAGACTTATTCTTGATCATGGTTGCCGGTGCTGCCTTGCTGCGGATTGCCATGTCCACAATGTCCGGGTCTTTTAGGAACCTCATAAGGACCTGCTCAGTGTCCTCGTTTGCAACATGCTACGTTTGCTGCTCGGCAGTCACTGCGGGGCGGTGCAACACAATGGTTACGGTCCACGATATGACAGTTGCGAGGGACGACGATAAGCGACAGCTGCAATGGCGGTGTTGGGCTGCCCAGCCACTTTGTTCTACGGGGACCCTGTTGCGCAACAGACGTGGTGTTATTAGTCAAAAGATGCAAGTCAAGAGGGGTCAACGCTAAGGTCCGTCAACGCGTCTCACCGTCAAGCCGCGTAGCTGCCAAACGTGCTGTTGCGACCTCTAGCGGAGGCGGAAGAAGGTTATATGTTGGTATCTCAAAGTCATTATCACTGCCGCACTGGTCGTCGTCGTCGCCAATGCTGCCCCTGCTGACGGTGTAGGTGCTGTCGGGCATTTTAGCTGTTGGGCAGGCTGGTATGGGTGAGGCTGCGGAAGTTTGTCCTAGAGTAAAGAGTGAAGAGGGGGTGACTTGCAAACAATTACAGGAAAAGTGCACGACTTGCACACATTTACGGGAAAAGTGCAGACATTTACTGAAAAAGTGCACGACTTGCACACATTTACGGGGAAAGCGCAGACATTTACAGCAAAAGTGCACAACCACCAGGAACGAGCGTGGTTTGCGCACTGGTTCTGCTGTCGTCTCCGACGCGTGGAGCACAGCCGCAATAGCAGCGAGGCTCCAAATCGTGTGCCCGTAATGTATAGGGATATCGCATAATGTCTCGGCCAGCGCTGTTCACGTCCAAATAACAGTCTCGGCCAGGTCTCAAGCTGCGTAAACGTCTCGGCTACGCCTCGACGTTTACTGCAACTTTCGACCCAGCCTCGACCGTTATTTTCCCGTAACAGCTCGGCCTCCGACATTATACTATACGTCCCAAGCTGCATGGATGAGTCACGCCTGCACTGATGTCACAGTTGTGCGCAACTTTCACTAGCTGGATGGGGAGGGGTGGGAATGTTGTTGTTAAACGCAATGCAATCAGCTGCAAGGAGTGCCTGCCTGTCTGTGCTTGCATGTGCTTGCATGCAGGCTCGGCTAGCAGCCAGTCAGCAAGAGGTGCTGGCTGACAGGGAGCGCGTAGAGGCTGACCTGGCAGCCATGCGGGTGGACACCGCCGCCCAGCGCGCTGCACTGAACAAGCGTGCACTGGAGCAAAAGCTGCAGCTGCAAACACAGATGGTCGCTAAAGCCCACATCAAGGTGTGCACTGTCACGAACCACACAGCAACACTGCTGCCAGCTGTTGGTGGGAGCGCAACCAAGACGAACTGCTCTATTGCCATGCTCTACCTGCGAGCTTGGCTCCCACACCACCTCTGCCTGTGCCTCAACAGGCGTCAGAAGAGGACGAAAAGCTGCGGGCGTTGGAATCAGCTCAGGAGGCTGAGGCCATGTACATGGGGCAGGTGCAGACAGCGCTGCAGCGAGGGGACCCCAGCAAGTGGCACGGCCGGAAGAAGGTAGACTGGTATCACTGACAACACCTCCCACCTGACAACTACCCTTGTCAGCACAGCAGGCAACAAGTACCACGCCAAGACAAGCTCACATGACCCTCACAAGGGGTTGTGTTTTGTCTAAATAGAGGTATGTTCCCACGCACGTGGCATGAGCGCCTTCCGCCTACACTATAGCCTGATTACTAACAGGTGGGGGAGGTGGGGCCTGTGCCCGTTGCTGTCTGGGATTGAGTGGACCCTGGTGGTGGTGGTGGTGTGTGGGTGCCTTGTGTGTGCGCTCCATGTGCGCTCCACTAGGGTTGATGAGGTGGCCTCAGCTGATCACGACCTGCTTGCTGAGGCGCAGTCCTGGGAGCTTGCAAGAGCGTCACAATGCCACCCTGACGCCTAACTTCTGGCAGCCGCTTATCCACCAGCCACAGCATGCACTGGTCCCTGGGGGTCATGACCTGCTGGCCAATATGCTTGGCCAGTGCCTTGCATGCAGCCCTGAGGCGGCATGACTTACAGCAGGTGCCAGGGTGTGTCAGCAGCATGAACGCATTTGGAAGAGCTTGGTGGGACATCCACAGTTATGTTGCATCGTGCATGGATGTCCTGTGACATTACTTTGTAGCAGCGCTAGGGATGAGGTCACCACCAAGGCTCCCTGCCACATGCCGCATTTGACCATTAAGTTGAGCTGCGGTGAGGAATCAAGTTGCAACTACTGATGCACGTCATAGGTCAGGAATAATCATTCATGCGCATGCTCGATGCTGAAAACCTTGCCCGGTACTAGTGATGTCTGGCTTACGCAAACACGTGCTTTCGTATTTGGGTGGCTCTCTACCGCTTAAGCCGTCACTGACATTGGGCTGCTTTGTCGCCTTTTCCTCTAGGGTTGCTCTCCCTCACAACAGCCAGCTTCCTAGACCCGCGACGTGGACGTGAAGCCAAAGTCTTTGCTACAAGAGGTTCATCAGCAGCATGGCACAGACTACCGGCGAAAAGCAATGTCCAACACCGGGCCCACAATGTGCAAGGGTCGGAGCAGCTGCAAATGATACCCAGCTTGCAGCCATGGAAGCGCGAATAAGGGGCTGGTGGCGACCAAAAAGCACAGCAGAGCTGCGCGTCGCGCTTGGAGCACGGCGGGGTCCACATCCTTGCCTGGGGCAGCCAGCTTCTCCTCCAGCAGAAGGCCCAGGCCATGCACGGTGAAGAACGCCAGGTGCATGCCGTCACTGATGCCCAGCCCAGCCCAGTTCATGTATTCGTGAAACAGTCCGCTAAACACGAACACCGCCATCACTGTGACTGCCCGCCTGATGTTGCGCCAGTGTGGGGAGGCCGTGACCCCTGTGCCCAGCCGGCTGCCAGCCCAGTCCAGCGCTGCCTGTGTGGGGCGCTGAGCCAGGTTGTAGTGGTCAGACCGGAAGTACTGGTGCCTGCGCCACAGCAGGGGGTGGGGTGTCCAGGGTCAGCTGCTGTGGGTTATGGGGAGGGGTGCCCTGACCTGACCTGGCTACCAGTTGGGACCTGGGCTGCTGAAAGCTGTGAGGAGACCCGGCCTGCCCCTGCAGTGCCGCAAGCCAGCCTGGAGCTGCACCCCCATGTGTGGCTCATCCCTGTGGTGCTCCATGACCGTAATGACAGGGCGAGACCATGGCTGGGTCACAGACAGTTGCAGCACATGCCCAGCACACAAGGCACAGCTGCATCCCTTACACTCCCTGCCTTCTAGCCAGTGCCAACTACAACTACACCCAATCAGCATCTCCCAGTTGCAGCACTGCACCCTTGCTGCGCCTGAGTATTACAGCTCAACCCTACAGCTTGCGCCTTACTCTACAGGCACACGCATCCTTCTCACACCTGCACCCTCCCACCCATCTGCCTTTCTTGCTCTTGCACCATACCCTGTGCAACAGGTGACACCGCAGGCCTTGGCAGGTGCACCCACCAGCGCTTGCCCCACAGGTCTTGGAGGGAGGTGCTGTGCCATGGGCTGGTCACCCCCGGGGGAGGCAGCAGCAGCGGGCCAGTGGCCAGGAAGGAAGGAAGGGGCAAGCGCAGCAGGCGCAGCAGCAGCAGCGCTGCCCGGTGGTGTAGGGTGATTGATAAACACAGCATGTGGTGGCCCATGGCGAACTGCACCCACTGAGCCATGCCCAGGAGCACGCTAGCGGCCAGCAGGCCCAGCTGGCCCTTGCTGTCAAGTTGCCCCTGAGGCCACAGAGGGGGCATGGGGTACGGGAGAGGGTTAAGGTTAGGGTTAGGGTAAGCGAGAGGGTTAGGTTAGGGTTAGGGAGAGGGTTAGGGTTAGGGTTTGGGTTAGGGGAGAGGCCTTCTCAATCCCACCACCCAGGGAGTGTGCATGCATCCACCTATGGACGACTGATTAGAAGATGAGAGGGTGGTGAAGAGACCTGAGGTTACATCCCTACCCAATCACATGCCCACTGCCCTTTCCAGGGCATGGTCCTGCCATTACCCAACACACACCATGCACATGTCCCAGTTTCATGCATGCTATGACAGGCAGCGTCAGCGTCAGCACTGCCACCCAGCCCCTGCCCAAGAGGCCCAGTGGGCTGACCTGCGTGTGGCACCCCACAGCAGGGCTGCCCTCTTCCCAGCCTCCCCTACCCTCCTCCTTCAATGGTGACGGCTTACACCGCTTTCACTGTCAGCCGTCAGGCGGCGTGGCGCCCAGCCCCGCTGATCTTACCTCAGGCCACAGGCGCAGCAGCAGCTCGCACAGCACATCGTACACCAGGCACCAGCGCAGCGCCGCTATGACCTGGGTCACAACAGGAGGGGCTGGCTGCCAGGCGAACTGGCTGCTGGCGGGCGTCTTCTCAGGGACCTGCTGGGCTCGGGAGGGTCGTGGCACCAGGGTGTGTGGCTGCCAGCAGTCCTGTGAGGGCCAGGCAGTGGGCGGGCAAGTGGGAGGGTGGCGCAGGCAAGGCTGGGTGGGCCAGGTAGAGACAGGCAGGCAGAGAGTGCAGAGGAAGCATGGGTGAGTAGGGGCATCAAGGCGCACTATGCCCTTCTGCTATGAGATTGTCACTTATGTTTGGGCGGGCGGAAGCACCCAAGGTGGATGAGGTCTTCGGCCCTACTGCTGAGTAAGACTTATAGTAAGCCTTGGGCGGGTGGGAGCAACCGAGACATACTGCGGTCTGCCGCCCATCACGATGAAGCGAGTCAGTGGGGTGCGCCACATGCTTGAGCTAGCCAGAGTCATGGGGTAAGGGAGGTGCTGCAGGGTAATGCACCTCCCCAGATCCTGGCTGCTGTCAGTACAGCCACTGCCGAGAACAACTTCTCCACAGCTCCTGCAGCACCAAGACGTGCCTGCCCTGCCTGCACACCCCACTGAGACACCCAATCTGGCCCACCCATCTACCTTGCCTGCCCAATCACCCACCCACCTTGCCCCACTTGCCATCGCCCTCCCCGCTCTCACTACCATCTAACCTTGGCACACGCCAGGATGAGAGCGCCTGGGAACCAGCCAGCCTTGAGGCACGACATCTCTTGCGTGTACAGCGCTGCACTGAGGATCTGCGGGTGGAGGGGTGCTCCTCATTGAGCTGGACTGGGTTGACAGAAGGCATCAGCAGGGGACCATGGTGCAGCCGCAATGGAGGTCAGCAGCAGGGGCAAGGGGCCAGGCAGCTCACCCACCCAGCCCGGGCAGCCCTGCAGCTGCACCTCACGCATTGCACACGTGCCCCAAGGTACCCGCAGGCCAAGGCGGACTAAGTCCGCCTCACTACTCAGCCCCTCACCCCTCCCATCACCTTGGCTGCTGTGGTGATGCTGGCTGCCCCTGCCAGCACGCCAAGGCCAGGGTGCTGGCGTAGGATGTGGGGCAGGTACAGCACTGCGCCTGCTATTGCTGCCGCCGCAGGCAGCCTGATGGTAGGGCTGCTACCCCGCCGCAACAGGAGCTGTTCTAGCAGCATCAGGAGGGCTGCCACTGCCAGCGCATTGCCCACGGCACTGGCCACGTGCAACGGCGTTAAATGCGCGGCTGGCATGCTGCTGCGGCTGCAGCTGCTACGATTGCTGGCCGCTGTCGGTAAGGCCGATGCGCTCTTGTGGGCGAAGATGCCAGCTGGGCGTGGGTGCCTCTGACGCCCTCACCGCGTTTTGCCTGTCGCGTCACACGCCGCGTGTACTGCCAGCCGCACGTGTGAGCGGCGAGGCTTTATGTGAGAGGTACACGGCAAACCGGTGCAGTTTGCAGCGAATAATTGAGACATTAGGGGTTCCATGCTCGAAAGGGTGACAGAGAGAGAGAGAGGGGAAGAGAGTGGTAGAGAGAGGGACACACAGGAGGTGTCCAGGCAGTGCCAAGGCCGGGTGGCTGAAGGCGGTGGAGGTGTTCCTGAATGCAGGCTGCTCCCGCCAGGAGTTGGTGGGCGGGCAAGGAGGCCAGGGTGGGTTGGCATGCAAGGTTGTGCAGCAAGGCTTCTACAAGGTGATAGAGCAGGGGGAGGATGTTGACATGCCACTGGATGCGTCCCACAGGGGACCACATGAACAGGCAGGCCAGCCAGCACCACCCCATTAACCCCGCCCCACTCCCCGCAATTGGTCCCCTCCCCTCCCTCCTGCACCACCTTGTTGCTCCTCCTGCTCCCCCACATCCTCTGTGTGCCTAGGAACCGACCTCCACTCCCACCCACCCCATCCAATCTCTGGTGGGAGGGTAGCAAGGACATGCCCAGAGGCTACTCTTCTCCCTGAATGCACGCCCGACGGCGAGGGCGTAGTCTTTCTTAGTGGTATGGCATTTAAACAAAACTCATTCAACAAGGAACAACATGTTTGACTGTGGGTAATCTCACTCAGCTACTACAAACAAGTTGTAGCATCCTTGGTCGCACCCTTGATGACTGCAGCCCCCACATCAATGGCACTCTTTCCCACTAGACCACTGGGCACCTCATCCAAAAATTGACAGCGGGGTGCTTATAAGACTACTAGCCTGGCGTAAACGAACCAAACCTAACCCTAGAGGTCGCCAAGGCTCTTGGGCTGGGGCAGTGAGAGCAATCATGCTCCACTTGGACACGGAATTTATCGCAATGATGTAAGCTGTATACAGCTTGAGGGGGGGCCACACACTGTTGAGAATGCACATGCAATGGGAATGCACTAATACAACCTGACGGATGCTGAGCGAAGGGCCCCTGGGGTACACTATTGTGACTCAAGTTGTTGTTGCTGCTACATGGCCGTTGGTGAATGGTCTTGCAGCCGCATGTAGCCCAGGCATGAGTTATCCTTGCCAGAGCAGATCCAACAAAACTTACTCAACAAGGAACAACATGTTGGACTGTGGGTAATCTCACTCAGATACTACAAACAAGTTGTAGCATCCTCGGTCGCACCCTTGATGACTACAAACCCCACACCGGTGGCACTCTTTCCTGGGGCTAATCCCCCTTGACCACTGGGCACCTCATCAAAACTAACAGCTTAATGCTTTGTAAGGCTGACAGCCTGTGTAAACCACTAGGGCCCGGCCATTGCATTGCGGACCCGGCCATCTATGCCTCGGCGGTACTCTGCAGCCCGGTGCACACTGCGGTGCAGCTAGTTCGTAAGTCCCGCCCGCCCGCCCGCCCGCCCGCCCGCCCGCCCGCCCGCCCGCCCGCCCGCCCGCCCGCCCGCCCGCCCGCCCGCCCGCCCGCCCGCCCGCCCGCCCGCCCGCCCGCCCGCCCGCCCGCCCGCCCGCCCCGCCCGCCCGCCCGCCCGCCCGCCCGCCCGCCCGCCCGCCCGCCCGCCCGCCCGCCCGCCCGCCCGCCCGCCCGCCCGCCCGCCCGCCCGCCCGCCCGCCCGCCCGCCCGCCCGCCCGCCCGCCCGCCCGCCCGCCCGCCCGCCCGCCCGCCCGCCCGCCCGCCCGCCCGCCCGCCCGCCCGCCCGCCCGCCCGCCCGCCCGCCCGCCCGCCCGCCCGCCCGCCCGCCCGCCCGCCCGCCCGCCCGCCGCCCGCCCGCCCGCCCGCCCGCCCGCCCGCCCGCCCGCCCGCCCGCCCGCCCGCCCGCCCGCCCGCCCGCCCGCCCGCCCGCCCGCCCGCCCGCCCGCCCGCCCGCCCGCCCGCCCGCCCGCCCGCCCGCCCGCCCGCCCGCCCGCCCGCCCGCCCGCCCGCCCGCCCGCCCGCCCGCCCCGCCCGCCCGCCCGCCCGCCCGCCCGCCCGCCCGCCCGCCCGCCCGCCCGCCCGCCCGCCCGCCCGCCCGCCCGCCCGCCCGCCCGCCCGCCCGCCCGCCCGCCCGCCCGCCCGCCCGCCCGCCCGCCCGCCCGCCCGCCCGCCCGCCCGCCCGCCCGCCCCGCCCCGCCCGCCCGCCCGCCCGCCCGCCCGCCCGCCCCCGCCCGCCCGCCCGCCCGCCCGCCCGCCCGCCCGCCCGCCCGCCCGCCCGCCCCGCCCGCCCGCCCGCCCGCCCGCCCGCCCGCCCGCCCGCCCCGCCCGCCCGCCCGCCCGCCCGCCCGCCCGCCCGCCCGCCCGCCCGCCCGCCCGCCCGCCCGCCCGCCCGCCCGCCCGCCCGCCCGCCCGCCCGCCCGCCCGCCCGCCCGCCCGCCCGCCCGCCCGCCCGCCCCGCCCGCCCGCCCGCCCGCCCGCCCCGCCCGCCCGCCCGCCCGCCCGCCCGCCCGCCCGCCCGCCCGCCCCGCCCGCCCGCCCGCCCGCCCGCCCGCCGCCCGCCCGCCCGCCCGCCCGCCCGCCCGCCCGCCCGCCCGCCCGCCCGCCCCCGCCCGCCCGCCCGCCCGCCCGCCCGCCCGCCGCCCGCCCGCCCCGCCCGCCCGCCCGCCCGCCCGCCCGCCCGCCCGCCCGCCCGCCCGCCCGCCCGCCCGCCCGCCCGCCCGCCCGCCCGCCCGCCCGCCCGCCCGCCCGCCCGCCCGCCCGCCCGCCCGCCCGCCCGCCCGCCCCCGCCCGCCCGCCCGCCCGCCCGCCCGCCCGCCCGCCCGCCCGCCCGCC